>CM063593.1:18089353-18106062 GCA_032356905.1 Salix exigua | reverse complement strand
TAGACCAGACATTTCAAAAATAGCTTTTCTCGACCGTTAAATTGTGTCGATTTCACAGCGTATCAGCATTTTATTGGCCATTTAAGAATTAAGACAACTGGAATGGCTTCGGAAGAGAAGATAGGCCCCGCCACTTGCAACCATGTTTTGCCACCTGACACCACAAAAGCATGAGTACAACTCATACATAGCACAAAAATCTGATTTTTACAAGACAAAATGCCTTCAGGTTTCCCTCATTCGTGTCCGTTGGTTTCTCAGATAAGATAGAGCATCCATTTCTCTTCAGATTTCTCACTCAAGGTCAGTTTTCCCTTCTGGATCGTAGTTTATAAGCAACATTTCGTACGGCTTGAGCTGACATGTATTTGCTTCTCTTTATTTTGTCGTTTATCATTTCTGTTGGTGATAAAAAGACTGCATGTAGGTCTCTTTTGTGTCAACAAGATTGAACAGTTTTGTGATTTTGAGAATGTAAATGATGTTTCGATGTTGTTTTGTGATGGGTTTCGTCCTATTTTGCAGGCTGAAGGTTCTTTGACTTCTTGCTTTTGCATTTCCTGAGTCTCTGATGCAAAGGTTTCTGATTTGATATTTTGTATTGTCCTTCAAGCATATTTGGGTTTAAGCCCTTTTCCTGTTGACTTTTGAAAATCCTCAAAGATTCCGACTCCTATCGTAGGCAACTTTTGATTTTGGTTGTTGATCAACGAATCAAGCAACAATGTCCGAGTCAAATCAAACTAAACCCTTGATCCAGCCATCATCTTTGAGAAAACTCCCTGATTTCAAGCAATCAGTGAAGTTGAAATATGTGAAACTTGGCTATCATTACCTTATTACTCATGGAATGTTCCTGTTTTTATCACCGATTGTTGTCGTTATTACGGCACAGCTATCTACATTCTCGATCCATGATCTACATGACCTTTGGGACCATCTTAAATTCAATCTCATATCTGTGATCCTCTGTTCAACCCTCCTCGTGTTTTTGTTGACCCTTTATTTCCTTACCCGACCTCGCCCTGTTTACCTGGTGAATTTTTCGTGCTATAAGCCTGATGATTCTAGGAAATGTACTAGGAAGATATTTATGGATAGGTCGAAGTTAACAGGTGTTTTCACTGAGGAGAGCATGGAGTTTCAAAGGAAAATTCTTGAGAGGTCCGGTCTTGGGGAGTCGACTTATCTCCCTGAGGCTGTTTTGAGAGTTCCTCCAAATCCATGCATGGATGAAGCAAGGAAGGAAGCTGAGGCTGTAATGTTCGGTGCAATCGATGAGCTGCTTAATAAGACATCTGTGAAACCGAAAGATATTGGAATTCTGATTGTGAATTGCAGCTTGTTTAACCCAACACCATCCTTGTCTGCCATGGTGATCAACCATTATAAGCTGAGGGGGAATATTCTTAGTTATAATCTTGGTGGTATGGGTTGTAGTGCTGGTTTGATATCGATTGATCTTGCCAAACATCTCCTTCAAGCGCATCCTAATTCTTATGCTTTGGTTATTAGCATGGAGAACATCACCTTGAATTGGTATTTTGGGAATGACAGGTCAATGCTTCTCTCAAATTGCTTGTTTAGAATGGGAGGGGCTGCTATTTTGCTTTCAAATAAAAAATCTGACAGGTGGCGCTCTAAGTACCAATTGGTTCATACAGTTAGAACAAATAAGGGTGCTGATGATAAGTGCTTCTCCTGTGTTACTCAACAAGAGGATTCTATTGGAAAGGTTGGGGTTTCTTTGTCGAAGGACTTGATGGCAGTTGCAGGGGATACTTTAAAGACTAATATCACTACCCTTGGCCCTCTTGTTTTGCCCATGTCTGAGCAGCTGCTCTTCTTTGCCACATTGGTGGGGAAGAAATTTCTTAAGATGAAGTTAAAGCCATACATCCCGGATTTTAAATTGGCTTTTGAGCATTTCTGCATTCATGCTGGGGGTAGAGCTGTGCTGGATGAATTGGAAAAAAACCTGCAGCTTTCAGATTGGCATATGGAACCTTCCAGGATGACACTCTATCGATTTGGCAACACTTCAAGCAGCTCTCTTTGGTATGAATTGGCTTATTCAGAAGCCAAAGGGAGGATAAAGAAGGGAGACAGAACATGGCAGATTGCGTTTGGGTCTGGGTTCAAGTGTAACAGTGCTGTCTGGAAGGCTCTGAGGACCATAAACCCAGACAGGGAGAAAAACCCATGGATGGATGAGATCCACCACTTCCCAGTTGATGTTCCAAAGTTTTCAGCCATACAGTAGATGTAACAGTTCCATTGGTTGGCAGGGGTGTGTTTCCGTCATGGCGACAGCAATCACCGAGCTATGAAACCTTTCTCATGTCTTTGCTTTTGCAGCAGATTTGTTACAGAGTGAGTAGAGAGTTATGTTGCAGTAGATGACTTGAAACTAGGTTATCCTCCGATGAGCAGAATGCTATTCATGCATCCTATTTGTTGCAGTTGATGCTTTTCCTTTCTGACGCTGCTCGTGCTGTTCTAGCTCCCGTTTTTAGAAGTCTACTATGGGAATTTATGCTATATGTTCCACCTTCTCGTCCCGGACATGATTGTTTTTATCGCAGCAATAGACTCTGGTTGCCCATTTTTTATAAACTGAGGGCAGATCATAAAACATAGGGGTAATGATGTTTGCTCTGATGATTTCTTGAAATTCGATTTGTGTGGATTTTTGAAATCATGGCTGCCCTTTACCTAGCCATTGAAAGTATAAGTGGTCAAAGTTTTGTGGATTCATGATACTCGTAATTGTACATTCTTTTGTCAAAACTATTTTAAACCGCGACAAAACATTAACAGAAGTCACATGAGTAAAAACGAACAGGATTTTAATTGGAAATACATTCTAGCAACTCTCTGTTCGACCTGGAGGATTGTCTAACAACTTGCAAACAAAACCTAAATTGTTCAGTTACCAGCTATAATCCGAACGATGATGGACTGGGGGCCAATTATCACCCCATGTACACAGCACAGCAGTACATCTCATGGATTCAGCTTAATAATACAATGAACCGAAATAGCATTATTCCTTGGAGGATTTGTTGATAAGCGACTTGTGAATGTGAGGGATCACACCACCACCAGCTATGGTTCCTTTTATAAGGGTGTCTAGCTCTTCATCGCCCCGAATTGCTAACTGCAGATGCCTAGGTGTTATACGTTTCACCTTCAGATCCTTGCTTGCATTTCCTGCCAGCTCTAGCACTTCTGCGGTCAGGTACTCCAAGATAGCGGCAGAGTAAACAGCTGCTGTTGCACCCACTCTTCCATGGGCAGTTGCTCTTAATTTCAGAAGACGGTGGATACGCCCAACAGGAAACTGCAGAGATAGAATATAATGAAATAGATGGTCAAATCTCTTGTATTTCCAGACAAGTATAGATGGTCAAGTCTAGAAATGGAAAAACTTTGCTGAAAACAGGGAAGAGGTAACAATAATCAATCCTCGGACACATAACAGCCATGTAGCTAGAAGAGTACAATCAGCAGCCATGCAAAATGATAATCCATAGTTGTAACCAAGATAAAGACTAGAACCTACAACCACCCAACAGCTATGAAGCAACTGTTTTCTAGCTGCATTTATTTCTCTGAACATTTGGGATCTAAAACAGGGTTGAAAGAAAGAGTGCAGTTAGATGCAAGTACAAAAAGCATAAAACATCTAAAAGCCAATGGCCCTGAGAACCATAGAGAACCAAAATTCTGATTAATGTTGATAAGCAATATAGGCAATGCACAAGAAGAGCCAAGATATCCACACCACTTTAGATAACATCACTGATATAAAAATATCAAATAACTGGTGACCAGAAGAACTTTTGGCTCCATGTATCTTACTGCATGACAAGTCTTTATTTAATGTTTGACTTACTGAAAGAATCTTTCCTGACAATGTGTTGGTGCCTGGAATTGATAAATTCTACTACTCCATGTTAATCACATTCTAAAATATCATGAAAATTACCGGACCAAATGAGCAATCATTATTTCTTAACATTAAAAGTCAATTGGTAAAACCTAAACAATTCCATAATGCCCCTGTACTTCAAGAACCACCTATTTATGTCTGGTAAAGTCCTCAACTTCATGCCCTATGAAAAAACATGGTCATTTAGCATCCTCGCCATCCATTTCAAATTATATAACACCAAACTACATTTCTAATTCACACTTGCTCCACCTGAGTTGTATTCAATTTAACAAAATTCATTTTCTCTACAACCTCAAGTTACCCAAGCTCAATAAAGTCCTGGTTGAGTATCTCAAAGAACCAACCAAGATCCTAACAAGTGACATCCATCAGTAATTCAGTATGATAAACACTCAGAACAGAACAAAAGATTGCAGAGGAAAAAGATACAAGCTCTATATGCAACAACATCCAAGCTATAACATTTGGTTGCATCTTTTTCAAGGCAAGTCTATAAGCCTCTGATTGCATTTGCATTAAAGAGATTTATGACAAATGTGGATTACTCAAATAATTAAATCCTTAAGAAAACAAGGGCTAGTTTTCTCTCAAGAGATTCACCTTCTCTCCAATGGCTACAGCATTCTCCTTTTGAGCCTATTTACAATATATTTTTCTATCATTCTAGTTCTAACTTTTTTATACCGACCCCTTGGCATCATCAATTCGACTGACATGATAGCTTGAGGGGGGAATGGTTACCTAAGTCACACCAAGTACCAAGTTTCCCTCAATTTCACATATCTCAGCTTATTCTCTCGTTCACAAATTAAAAAAAAAAGATATTAAAAAAAATCGATGGAATTGGATAGCAAAATCAACAAAGTTTCTCATGGCCCAGGTAATTAAAAAAAGAAAAAAGAAACTCTAAAACTTCAATAAACCCAAGCACGAAGCCAGAGAGAACTAAAACATGAGACCATAAAGAAAATAACTAAAAATCACCAAATAATAAGAACCCTTCAAGCATCTAAGCAAGTAAGATCAAAGCAAAAATTCAAAAACCTCATCAAAAGAACCCCTCCCAAAAAATAAAAGACAAGAACCTGAAGACCAGCACGAGAAGAGCGAGAGGTGGGTTTTTTCTTGTCCTTGTCTTTCGATTGAGCTGGGGTTTTGCTAGTTAACAATCCCTTTGCTCCTTTGCCAGACATCTTCTCTTCCAAAAACCAAACACAGAATTCGGCTGTTATGGAGACAACGTTAGATAAATCTAAAGGGAAATTTATATATCCTAGGATGGGAACTTAAATGCTCTGAAGAAGAGATAATATTACGTAAAAACCATTTGTTTTGTGGAATTATTTATAGTTCTTACGGGGGGGTAGGAATGGGAGCATGAACTTATCTTCGTAGGACACTAGGACTAATAGTCAGTGTAGTGGGTGAAAGTATAGGTACATCCCTCAACTATTATGCTTCTGTCATACTCACCCCTATGCTCCCCAAAAAAACGTAATTGGCTCCTTGGACTTAAAACCATCAAAATATTATAACCATTTTTGTCTATTATCACCATCTTTTCCGAGTAACTAAACCATGCATCATAACTAATTTTCAGATTTATTGAATATCCTTCAAGTTCAATAAACAAATAAGACATCACATGATGACAAGTATACACAGAAAAGTTTGAACCCAGACACGAACAAATTTCTTCCACCGCTACGGCCAGACCTCAAGTGACATCATCATCACTAATGTCCGTTATCATCCTCTGTTCTGTACCCAAGAATCACCCTCTCTTCTATCCCAGGAGTCATCATTCTTTTGTTCCAAGACAGTATACAACGTTATTGAGATCGTGTATTAAGATCGTGTATCAAGATCGTGTATCTTTTCCCTTGCCAATCATGATTGATTTTATCACAATGAATGATAATAGAAATTGATAGCAGATCATACAACATTGGGGTTAATTATGCTTCAAATTAAGTGTCAAGTGGATTTTTTTAAATTATGACTGCCCCTTACCTTGAAATTTATCGTTATTTTGTTTAACCTATTTTAAAAACTTCCACAAAACATGAAAGGAAATTGTTAGAGAGTAAAAATGAAAAGAACAGCAATGGATTCTAGCAACTTTCAGTTCAACCTACTGGGTTGTCTCACAGTTTGCAAACTGACACAAATATAACCATACGTTGTTCAGTTCCTGCCAGAAAGACAAGAAAACCAGCTATCATCGAAAAGAAAATGGACAAATTAGCACCCAATAAACTATCTGTCAATGTACACAACACGGCAATCCTTCCCATGGATTAAGTTAATAATACGATGGACAGCAAAAGCATTTATTCCTTGGAGGATTTGTTGATAAGCGACTTGTGGATGTGAGGGATCACACCACCACCAGCTATGGTTCCTTTTATAAGGGTGTCTAGCTCTTCATCACCCCGGATTGCTAACTGCAGATGCCTTGGTGTTATACGTTTCACCTTCAGATCCTTGCTTGCATTTCCTGCCAGCTCTAGCACTTCAGCAGTCAGGTACTCCAAGATAGCCGCAGAGTAAACAGCTGCCGTTGCACCCACTCTTCCATGGGCAGTTGCTCTTGATTTCAGAAGCCGGTGGATACGCCCAACAGGAAACTGCAGGGATGATATGGAACAAAATAGATGGTCAAATCTTTTATGTTTCCGAACAGGTATATATGACCAAATCTAGAGGTGGAAAATCTTTGCTGAAAAAAAAACGATAAGCTTGCAAGTCAGTGGTCATTATTCAGGAAGTCTGCAAATTCCTAGAACATACACCCCTACTTATACAAGCAAAAGTAACAATAATAAATCCCCAAATGACAAAAATAGTACAATCAATTGCAATGCAAAATGCTACTCCAGTTGTACCAAGACAAGACTAAACCTACAAACCAGCAACTAAGAAGCAACTGACTTCTAGCCGTGTTCATCTCTCTAAATGGGTGTGATCTAAACAACATTCAAAGAAAGAGCATAATGAGATGCAAGTACAAGTAGCACATGAGAAAAAATACGAAGGTCATGAGGTGCATAAAGAATCAAAGTTCTGATTTCTGAAGAGTCATGAAATCATGACCACTTTAGATAATATTACTGATCTAAACATTGTCAAACTGATAACCAGAAGAACTCTTCGCTCCATATATCTGACTGCTTCACAAGTCTTTTATAATCTTTGGTTATCTTGGAATCCTTCCTGATTATGTGTTTCTGAGAATTAGACCTGTGTGGAATTGATAACTTATACCAATTCATACTTGTTGTCATTGAAATTGCTGGGCCAAATGAGCCATCTGTAACACTTAAATTTAACAGTCAACTGTAAAACCTAAATAGTAACCGTGAAGTCCTCAACCATATGCCCTCTGAAAAATAACATCCTCGTCATCCATTTCGAAATATATATCACCAAACTATATTTCTAAATCACACTTAGTCACCCTGATTTATATTCAATTCATTTTACAAAATTCAGCTCATGAAAGTCCTTATTGAGCAGCATCTCAGATAACAAACCAAGAATAAGATTGCAGGAGACGAGGAAACAAACCTTCTGCATAACAAAATCCCAGGCTATAACATGTAGTTGTGATTTGTGTATGGCATGTACTTCTAACAGCCTCAGATTGCAATCACATTAAGAGATTTGTGGCAAATAACAGTTACTCGGGAAACTACATCTTAAGAAACAAAGGGCTAGTTTTCTCTCTAGAGACTGAATTCTTTTCCTTTTTCACCTTCTTTGCAATTGCCACTGCATTCTCCTTTTGAGTCTATTTACATTATATTAGCCTATTAATCTAGTTCTTACTCCTACCAAATCCTCAGAGTCATTGATTCAGCTGAAATGATAAGCAAAGAAACATAAAGAAAACCCAATTTTTACTATCAAATCTCAGTAGTTTAGATTTCAAAACTATAAAATCCAAGCTCAACTAAGCCCAATAGTTATCTTAGCCACCCTGAGCCTTAATAGCACATAAATCTCAAGTCTATTTTCTCTTTCCAAAATTCATCACTAAATTATTAAGTCTAACATTCTTTAAGAAACAGATTAACGCTTAACTTCAATAAAATTCATTAACAAAATCTTCTCAAGACAATAAACCCCGAGCAAGAAGGTTAGACAGAAACTTCCATACACCCAAGCAAGAATCCAGAACCAGAACCAACATTAAAACCAACCCAGCTACAAGAAAAACTAAAACTTGTTAAATAATCAGTCAGCCCCACAAAAATTAATAAAAAAATCATGAAAGCATTAAAAAAGAAGCAAAATCCCAATAAAAGAACCAGAGAGAGAGAGAGAGAGAGAGCCTGATGACAAGTACATGAAGAGTAGGAGATTGGTTTATCCTCATGGGGTTTTGAAAGTTATACATGCCTGGAATCGATAAGCTCAACTCCTTCATACTATTTGTATTTCCAAAATATCATGATAGTTACTGAACCAAGCAGGCCATCTGCAATACTTAATTTTAGCAGTCAATTGGTAAAACCTAAACATCTCCATGATGCTATTCGGTACCCTTATGTAAAACACATACAGGCGCCATAAAGTCCTCAACTGTATGCCCTACGTAAAAACATAACTATTCTACATCCTCCTTATCCATTTCAAGATTACATAACACCGAAATGTATTCCTAGCAATGCTTACTCGACCTAAATTGTATTCAGTTTAACAAGGTTCATTTCCTCTACGACCTCAAGCTCAAGAGAGTCCTTATTGAGCATCTCAAAGCAACAACCAAATGCCTAAAAAGTCAACACCCGTCAATAATTCAGCATAATAAATACTCTTCATAACACACCAAAAGAAAGGATACAAACTTTGTTTATAACAGCATCCCAAGCTATAGCATTTAGTTGCAAAATTTTAAAGGTACGTACTTCTATCAGCCCCATATTTTTGCATTTGCATTAGAGAGAATTAGGTCAAATGTGGGTTACTCGGAAAAACTAAATTCTTTTTCCTTTTTTCACCTTCTCTCCAATGGTTTCTGCATTCTCTTTTATGTCTATTTACATTATATTGGCCTATTATTCTATTTCTCACTTTTTACATAGATTCCCCAGCTTCATCAATTCAGCTGACATGATGACTTGAGGAGAGTAACAAAACCCGATATTTACTCTGAAGTTTCAGGTGGTTTAGATCTCAAAGCTATAAAACCCAAGCTCAACTATCCCCAACAGTTATCTTAGTCGGTCACCCTGAATGCAAGTTTCCTCAATTTCACATAGATCTCAGTTTGTTTCTCTTTCACAAATTGATAACTCAATTACAAAGGCTAATGATATTCTTACAAGAAAAAAATAACCATTAACACAGTCGATTAACAAAATCAACGTAGTTTTTCATGGCCGAGATAAAATAATAATTATCAAACAAAAAAATACACCTTGCAATCAAAATCTTCAATAAACCCAGGCTAAGAATCCAAAAATCAGAACCAAAACAAAAACCCATTAAGAAATTAACTAAAACTCTCTAAATAATCAAAAACCCGTAATTAAGATTAAAACAAGAACAGAAACTCAAAACCCCAGAGAAAAACCTGAAGACCAGCACGAGAGGAACGAGAGGTGGGTTTTTTCTTGTCTTTATCTTTAGATTGAGCAGGCGTTTTGCTCGTCAACAATCCCTTCGCTCCTTTCCCTGACATCTTCTCTTCCAAAATCCAAACAGCCTTTGGCTCGCTCTTAGATTTTCTTTATAATTGTTTTATTGAAACAACGTAAGATAAACCCAAAAGGACCTTGGATTGTACAATTGTAATTAAAATGCCCTGGGGAATTGTATTAACTTACGGAAGAGGCATTCGTCTTGTTGGAGTAATATATATATTATTTAGGGGTAATAATGGGAATATGAACCTATCCTCCTGGGACGACTATGTCGAATAGAAGGGGATATAAATAGGAATAGTTTTTTGTTTAGGGATCTTACTGAAAATTGAGTGATATTACCCTGAATTATATTAATGGGTCGAACAATATGAACCTTTTGTTTGCACCAGGATCCAGAGAAGCTATGTGCTGGGCCCACTGCAATGCCTTTTTGCAATCTCGAACATCGCTGTATTATCCTCAGCCCATAACTGTTACGATGAATCACAGAACCCTACACTTTTAATAGGAGCATTTGACCCTGACTAATGATACTGATAATTTGTTTTTTTATGCTTGGTATGTGTTTATAATAGTGATGTAGATTTTTTTTAAAGATATATTAAAAAAATAGATTTAAAAAAAATTATATTAGCACGTCACAACTAATTAAAATAATAAAATTATGAATAAGAATTTTAAATTTCATTGTATTCTAACTAATTATACTAATAAAATTAAACATAAGAGTAATTGAGAGTTGTGCTAGCTTTCAAATTCAAAAAATTTAAGCGTGCAAATGGCTTGAGTTATGAGTGGATTCACAGGTTATTGTCAACCATTTTAATTAAAATAATACCATTTATTTTATTTTAAAAAAAGAATTCTCAGAGTTGATTTTATTATATTTACTTGGATCAAAATGATTTAGAAAAATATTTTTAATATGCTAATGTAAATAATATTTTTTTTAAATAAAACAAAATATTATTGTAATATATTTTTAATAAAAAAGCAAACACTACTCTACTCTCAAATAATTTCACGAGCACTGACATTAATAATTATATAAATTTTCAATAATTATTATATTAATAACCATGAATTTTATTACTTCATGTATTGTTAACCTTGATGAGAGTTTACATTAATGGCTGAAAGAGATGGAGAAGAAACTCCAAGCAAGATTACTGGCTGCGCCGAGGCTGCATGGGCGGTGATGAAACAATGACATCAATTTATTGTGCGAGAGTGATGCTTGGAAAAAGTCTAAGAGTATATATCAATGAAAAAAATATCAACAACGAGGGCAAGTTCAGAGCTGTGGTTGTGTCGGGCAGCTTTATTCCAGATACATGAACGTTTATTTCTTGTATATTTTCGTGGCAGGATTTATGATTTGTTGCATTCGCTCAACCACCTTGATTTTTTTATGAATAAACCACCACCACTACTATAATTATTATTATTATTGTTATTGTTATAAACCATCACTACTACTATTATTATTGTTGTTGTTGTTATTGTTATTATTATTTTGAAGTCTGAGTTCGATATTTTTTAAAAACATAAACCCTGTGATCTTTTTTAATATAACAAACAAAAATACTTGGATTTTAAAAACACATCTGGCTTAAAAAAAGTATTAAATTGATACTTTTTAGTTTTTTTTCTAATGATTTAATACACTAGTATCAAAAACTAAAAAAGAAATGTTTTAAATAAAATGTAATTTACATCACGATTTTAAATACACACAAGGATATCAAATACGCACTCTTGAAAGAAGGGATAGTTTCAGAATGTTCTAATTGAAAGTTCCAGAAGAATTAATTGTGTTTGATTTGAACCGATTTATTATTATATATCCATTTTTAATGGAATCAACGAGGTTAATCAACTTAAAACCATTTAATTACAGATTTTTCTAATCACATATAAATATGGGAGAAAAACAGAATGCACACTGAATATTTACTTAAGCCCATTTTATACATATATATAAATCAATGATTTTTTTTTAAAAAAATATTCATTAAAAATACATCAAAATAATAATTTTTTACATTAACACGTGAAAAAATCTAAAAAATATATATAATTTAAAATAAAAAATATTTTAAAAAAATACATTTGAAACACGGTATCATCATCTAATTAGTAGGTAGAAAGTAAGCTGGAGAAAGAAAAAATAAAAAATAAAAAAGGGTCTATAATATGAGATTGTAAAAATCAAATCTATTTTGTATTCATTTTGCTTCAGTATATATACACGATTGATTAACAACTTTCAGTTATGAAGATCCTTATCTAATTACAGTAGTACACTAGCAAGTACACTCTGCTATCAATTGCAATCAGATTGTTTGTTACGGGCCGAGTCTGCTGTGTGTGTTGCGATCGATATTTGGTGCAGTCCGCAGGTTCTTCAAGGAGCCGATTACTGAGCTAATATGCCCCCTCAAGATGGAGCACGGGATGTGAGTCCAATCTTGGATTTAAGGTCCAGAAAGCGTATGCGCTGGAGAGGTTTGGTCAGTGCATCGGCAAGTTGATCCGCAGACGAAACATGAGCAACCCGTAAAGCACCACTTTGTACTTGATCCCGAATAAAATGATAGTCAATGGCAACATGCTTCATGCGGGAGTGAAAAACGGGATTAGAACAGAGCTGAGTGGCACCTACATTATCACAATATAGAACTGGACATGATTGAAGATGTATCCCAAGATCAGTGAGTAGAAAACAAAGCCAGTTGAGCTCGGTTGTAGCATTAGCGACGGATCGATATTCAGCTTCGGTTGATGAACGAGCAATGGTCTTTTGCTTTTTAGAGCTCCAGGAAATGGGATTTCGGCCAAGGTAGATTACATAAGCACTGGTGGATGAAAAATCATCCTTGTCCCCTGCCCAATCTGCGTCTGAATAGGCATGGAGTGACAGGGGTGAGCTACGGTGGAGTTGAAGACAATCATTTTTCGTGCCACAAAGATAACGTAGCAGACGTTTAACATAATTCCAGTGATCAATCGTAGGCATGTGCATGTATTGGGAGAGCTTGTTAACAGCAAATGCCAAATCAGGTCTTGTAATCAACAAATATTGGAGACTACCCACAATGGTGCGGTATGGAGTGGGATCAGTTAAGACAGTGCCCGTCTTCATCAATGATGGATTTGGTGGAAGTGGGGTGGACACTGGCTTGGCATCTGCCATCTTGTGTCGGGTGAGAATGTCTTGAATGTAACGCCTTTGAGATAACTGAATGCCAAGATGATTATGGACAACCTCTACACCCAGGAAGTAGGAGAGTGGACCGAGATCTTTGAGAGAAAACCTGTGGGCAAGAGAATTCACAAAAGTTTCAATCAAGGTAGGGTTGTCACCCGTGATTATTAAGTCGTCCACATAAACAAGTATGAACAATTTGTGTTTGTCAGTTTGAAGAATGAATAAGGAAGCATCGGCATGAGAGTTCCTGAAGCCAGAGTGAAGCAGGAATGACCGAAGTTCTTGATACCATGCTCGAGGAGCCTGTTTAAGGCCATAAATCGCCTTGCGAAGTTGACACACATAAGAGGGACGATCTTGATCAATGAAGCCTTGTGGCTGTTGCATGTGGACAGTCTCCGAGAGATGGCCTTGAAGAAAGGCGTTGTTAATGTCCAGTTGACGTAGAGACCATCCTTGAGAGACTGCAAGACCAAGAACCACCCGAATAGTTGCAGGCTTCACAACTGGACTGAAAGTGTCCAAATAATCAACCCCTGGGCGTTGATGAAACCCCTTGGCGACAAGGCGTGCTTTGAACCTGTTAAGAGAACCATCACTGTTACGTTTAACTCGAAAAATCCATTTACATCCAACTATATTTTGGGCAGGATCAGGGGGGACAAGATCCCATGTTCCATTGCGGACTAAGGCATCAAATTCTTCAGACATGGCGTGACGCCATCGTGGGTCAAGAAGAGCTTTGGTCACTGTGGCTGGTTCAAGGTCACTGTGTGTGTTGAGTTGGGTATGAAGATTAAGCTTGGTTATGGGTTTATGGATGTTGTTTTTGGCTCTGGTGGTCATGGGATGTGTGGGAATAGTGTGAGAATGTAGGGACGGATGGGGTGCTGGAATGCTGGTGTTGGGCACGGGTGGGATGGGAACAGCAGGTGAAGTAGGGGTGGGAGGAGACGGGTTTGGGCATGTAGGCTGGATGGGGATTAAGGAAGAGGATGATAAGGGAGCAGAGGGTGAAGGTGAAGGGAGGTTACGTGGCTGGGATTGAATGGGTAGAGGAAAAATATCTGGAGGTGGTGTAGAGATGGGATTGTGATGAAAGGGTGATGTAGGTGTCCAGGTAGATATAGATAAGGGTGGGGCTGACGTGGAGGAACTAGTCTTCAGAGTGGAAAAAGGGAATTGATTTTCAACAAACTTAACGTGACGAGAAACAAATATTTTTGAGCTGGAGGGATCGAGACAGAGATAAGCACTTTGTGTGAGTGAATAGCCAAGGAATACACACGGTTTGGACCGTGAGTCAAGTTTGTGAGGTGAGTAGAGTCGAAGCCATGGGTAGCACTGAGCGACCAAAGACTCGGAGTTTAGAGTAATTGGGGGGTTTGGAAAATATTTTTTGGTAGGGCGACGAGAAATTTAGTGTGGGTGTGGGTAATCGATTTATGAGGTAAACGGCAGTTGCAAAAGCATGATTCCAATAAGACAGAGGTATCGAGGAATGAGTGAGTAAAGCAAGACCGGTTTCGACTATATGGCGATGGCGCCGTTCAGAGTAGCCATTGTGTTCTGGTGTGTGTGGAGGAGTAGTCAGGTGAGAGATGCCATGTTTGGACAGAGAGCTGGCGAGTGAAATATATTCACCTCCATTGTCAGTGTAAAGAGTGTGAATGGAAGTGTCAAAATATTTTTCAACAATGGCCTTGAAGCGTAAAAATACTTCTTTGACATCCGATTTGTATTTGATGGGATAAAACCAGATATACTTTGTAAAATGGTCAACAAATATAACATAATATTTGAAACCATTGTAAGAGATGACCGGGGATGTCCACACATCGGAAAATATTATTTCGAGAGGTCTGTGGGAAACTATTGTTGATGTGGAAAAAGGCAACTTGTGACTTTTATTGCAAAGACACGCATTACATGATTGATTGGCAGATAAAGGGGAAGATACATTGAGTTTATAGCTGGACACAATGTATTTTAAAATTGAAAACGCAGGATGACCTAGGCGATGATGCCACTCGAAGGCAGTGGGTTTGACAGCTGAAAAGGCCAGAAACGGAAGGACGATGGCCATTCGTGAGACGCCATCCCTAGTCTGTCCTCGAAGGAGGATTGTCCTCGTGAGGAGGTCCTTAACAAGGAAAACATAGGGTAAGAATTGATTGAGATATTGTTGGAAATGCAAAATTGAGAGATAGAGATTAAATTCTTTTCATGGAAGGAACACAGAGAACATTATCCAAAGAAAGATTACGAGTGGGGGTTTTGAGAAGAGTGGAACCAGTGTGAGAGATGGGAAGTGTTGTGCCGTCGCCGATCATGATGTCATCGGAGCCACTGTAAGGAGCATGAAGGGAGAGATTGTGAAGATCTGAGGTCACATGATGGGATGCCCCACTGTCCAGGAGCCACGAAGGTGTGTTGGGTGGGTGAGTTGCTAAAAGAGCTTGAGGCTGCCAAGGGTTTCCTTGATGGCTGGGCGCAGAATGAATGGGGACAAGACGAAAGGAAGGGCACCGATTTGCAGTGTGGCCTTGAATGCGGCAGATCTGGCAATAGCCCAAATAGGGTCTTGGGGAATGTCTGAGAGATGGAGAGGAAGTGGGTTTGTGGGGAGGTGGTGGTGTGGAGCGATTTGAGGGATGATAGGAAGGGCGCCAGGGGCCAGTGTTGCTGGAACGGGTGATTGGTGGGCGCCAACTTCGATTAGGAGTGCGATGGGTTGGATTGGCAGTGGCTGGAAAATAAGGGGAAGCAGGGGAATGAGATTGAGTTTGCAGAGAGGCTTCAAAATTGAGAAGCTTTTCATGAAGCTCTTCAAAGGTAATGGAGGTGTCGCAGCTTGAACAGCTCGAACTAGTTCTCGTGACTCCTCACCAAGACCATCTAGTATCTTGTCCGTGATTTCTTCTTCATCCATGGGAGCCCCAAGAAGAGCTAGGTCATCAGCCGTGTTTTGATAATCTGCATAAATTCGAAATGCCAAGGTTGCCGATAGTGATTTGTTTGAGTCGGTGTTTGAGTTGCTTGATGCGGCCACGAGATGGCTTTGCATAGGTGTTGGCTAAAATAGACCAGGCTTGCCTGGAGGTGGTGGCTTGAGCAATAAATGGTATGATTGTTGGTGAGATGGATGCTATAATTGCATTGAGGATCAATTGATCCTGTCGAATCCAGAAACTGTGAAGAGGATTGGGAGTAGTGGTATTTTCTTGAATAGTCGGTGGGCATGGTTTGGAACCATCGATATACCCAACAAGATCATGACCTATGAACAACGTCTGGAACTGAAGTTTCCAGGAGATATAGTTTGTGGAGTTGAGTTTAAGAGGAGCCTGAGCAGCAACATTGATGCTGATGAGGGATGGCTGGGTTTCATTGGTGTGTAAAATGGTGGCAGAGTGTGCGTCTGAGGCCATGGAGGCTGTGAAAAAAAAGAGAGAGAGGGAGACGATGAAAAAAAAAATTAGAGCTCTGATACCATATGAGATTGTAAAAATCAAATCTGTTTTGTATTCATTTTGCTTCTGTATATATACACGATTGATTAACAACTTTCTGTTATGAAGATCCTTATCTAATTACAGTAGTACACTAGCAGTACACTCTGCTATCAATTGCAGTCCAGATTGTTTGTTACGGGCCAGTCTGCTGTGTGTGTTGCGATCGATATTTGGTGCGAGTCTGCAGGTTCTTCAAGGAGCCGTTACAGGCTAATATATAATATTTCCTTTCATATATAATTCCATATTGAGCTAGGTCGTCGATTATTAAATTCAATCAAATAATCATTGATTTTATGGATGTAAATGAGTCAACAGCGAACATGGTGAATAGTCTTGCTTTTAATTAACAAAATAAATAGTTAGACGAT
>CM063593.1:17725788-18088853 GCA_032356905.1 Salix exigua | reverse complement strand
AAGTCGGTATCTAGTATGGTAATTATATTAATTATTTTTAGAGTAAATTATATTTCTCTCTTAGAAATCATGAAACTACCAGGACCACTTAAAAGTTTGAAGATTTGACAAAACCCTCCCTATTACACCCAAAATATTCTTAATTATTACTCACAATAAAACAAATTTTATATTACGAAATTTTAAAAAATTAGAGAATGTATATAAAAAGAAAATTCAGAAACAAAATTGACGGGAATTAAATAGTTGAATTAATATTTTCTATAGATTAAAATAATAATTTCCTATGCTTTATATTCTCTCTTATTTTCTCTTAGTTCTTAATTTAACTAATTTTTTATATATAATACTAATTAAGGGAATTTTGATCATATAAGGAATTTTTGTTCTATTTTCTTGATTGTTAAGGGGAACTTTGTAAAATTTTCAAAATTTTGGATGAACTTTATAATTTCTTAATACCCCCTAGATGATTATTTTAATTTATCCTTAATTTTAAAATTGCATTGGTGTAGGAATCTTAAGATATATTGTGAAAAGGGGTGGTTTATATAAAATCTGAAGTATAGGGACTGATTTATAGTTAACCTTATTTCCAACCGTCATAACTGCCTAGTAATTTTAGTTTAATCAAATCGATTAAACGGTGAAGATCAAATCAGACCTCATCAACCTCAAAACATCCACAAACTCAGAGACAGGCAACATACAAGCTCTTACAGCGTTCCGAGGATGTCGTTTTGTTCATCTATATCAACCCCACAGTCCCTGTCTCTCTTATCTAAATACAAGCCCATCATCAATGGAGACTACAAACTGGGCTCTCGCTTTAGAGCTTCTGCTGATGTCCCTGATTTTCTCTCTGCTGATTGGTATGCAAAACTCCTCTCTCTCTCTCTCTCTCTCTCTCGTTGAATTATCACATACAAATCCCTTTTAACTTTTGTTTCTGTGTTTAATTATGACGGATACATTGCAGGCTTGAATCTCGAAGGAAGAAACCATTCGGCCCAAGATTAAACGTAACTTTCTGACAATAAAAAGATAAAAGAAGTTAAGATTTTTTTGTCAAATCTATGCTAAACTCTTGATATAGTTTAGTGCAGAAGAAGCTGTTAATTGCCAGCTTGATGCACTGAAGTATAATGATCAACCTCGTCAAGATTATGGGATTGAGGTCATGTATAGGGTAGATTCTAAGCACGCCCCGTGTTGATTTTTATCGTTTTTTGTTGTCTCTCTTGATTTTTATCAACTGCGCAGTGTTGGAAGTTGTGGCTAATATAATTATCTTGTATTTTTTACATTTGATAGTTTGCTGGATTCGATCCTTTCGAAAGGTCGACTTATTTTGGACCATTTTTTGATTTAGGGCAGGTCAGTGAATTCTGTCTAGAACCCTTTAATATCTTAGCCTTTGTATTTGTGCCATTGAATTCTACCTCATGATTCTGCTATATCCTCTTCTCTCTGTGTGTTTTTTGTGCTGGTCAATACCTCTTTTCGGTTTGGCCAACCTATTTTCATTGCAGTTTGAAAGGTTCAGGAGGATTTTTCACCATTCGACATATCGAGTGTTGCTTGGTCACAAGGAGAGGAAGATCTTGAGCAGTTTGTTCGTGAAAGAGGTTTGAGTCAAGACATGTTTTCGTTTTGCTAGTAGTTCAATTTGTTTGGTGCTTGACAATCAAATGAGTTTGAGCGAGCTCACTAATGGATGCATATGTGGTGGACAGAGAATTTTTTTATCAAATTATGAGTCATAAATTCTTCTAAATATGATAAATTTTCTCTCTTCTGCTGGATATGTTATTTGTTTGGGTGTTATGGATGGAACAGAATCGATTCAAACAGAGGATATGGATTCGAGGGAATCGCCCTGAGGAGGAAGAAATATTTCAATTTACCATGGTTCAGGTAACTGTATCTCTTGCAGATTCACCTCACCTTGTGTAGATAAATCATGTTCATGGTTATCTCTTACGATGTTTCCATGTAAGATTGCGTTGACAGAGGATGGTAATCTATGAATAGCTGTTTCAAAAACAATTTTGGAGGATTTTATTATAGATTTTGGAGGTATAGCTTTTTGGAAACCATGATTCTTGCACACTATGCAATCATTGCTAGAATTCTGCGAAACTGTGTGGGCTTGAAGATCGTTGGTTTCATTCAATCATTTTACATTAAAATGATAATAATGTAGAGCTTTAATGCACTCTCCGGAGTCATATCACCTCTTCTAATACGTCGTGGCGTGGCAGGGAGTCGGCGGTTCATGGGATGGTTATTGGCTGACAGAGTCTCTTCTTCATGACGGAGATGCTTTTGCTGGTGGTTTGGCCTACTAAACACCAAATTCTGATACAAAATGCTTTGATTGATGAAAAATCTGCTTTCCCTGATAATGAAGCACGACACGGCTTGCCTGCTCTCAAACCCCGGAACAATGTACATATTTTATAATTATTTACTGTTAGATTGTTGTAAATGAAAGCAGTTTATAAAGCTCTACAGAATAAAATATATTCCTTGGTTGCTTCTCCACGCATGTCCGTACTTGGGTCTAATACACCTGGCCAAGAGTCTAGTATGGCACTCTTTGGAAATTTTCATGGTCAACCGGTGTCGCCTGTAACTATCAATAATTATAACATAAAGGGAGAGAGAGAGAGAGAGAGAGAGAGAGAGAGAATGATATTTGGGTACATCTACATTGCTATCCAACTCCAGGTGGTAATATTGTTCTACCTGGATGTGAATTTCCATTTCCCAATAGTTACAGTGGATGCATCTTAAAACTTCAAACTCTTTATCTTATCATGTGAAGCAATGCAATACCTGAAAATTGTCTAACTTGCATAAAGTCTCCTATGGGTTATATCAAGCAATGTCAGTGCCTGGACCTTGTCTGCTTTCTGAGCATGCATATATCGATGTTGATTGCAAATTAGATATGGCTATTAAATATATGAAAGGGGATTGACATACCCATATCAATCAGACCCTTAAGATCAGCGATTATAGAAAAAGTTGACGGTGTACAGGAATTTTGATAATATCTCCAAACAAAAAGCATTCATTGTCAAAATCAGAAATTGATACTGCTTCATGCACAGTATGGGACCACACGATTGCTAATTGGTTCTCTGATCCGTCTGAAAGACAGCAATCAGAATCTTATAAAACATCCAGACCCTTCTTAGTACCTCAAAGAAATACAAGACTACAAAAATGTTTGTGGAACTGATTAGAACCATAACAACTCACTTGATCCACGGAATTTAGCAGGTGTGATCTTTTAACCCATCATTTCATCAACAGTATATATAGAACCTCAATAGCAGTATCTGATATTTGATAGTACAACTAAACCAATGTAAAGTTCAATAAATAGGCAAAAAGTGAACTCCCACCTTAACTACTAGCTCTTTGACATTATTTCTTTGTCTCGGTGATGAATTTTGTAACAAGATAGCAGTCAGGCGGGGTGATGTTCATGTAATAGTTCTGGATGGTATCTGTGATTTCAAATCCAAATTTCTTGTAAAAGTTGATAGCATCTTCATTGTTTGTCTGCACGTGCAGATAAATCTCAGAAATATTTTGCTTTGAGCTGAGATCAATAACATGGTTCAACAACTTCGTACCTGCATAATCATACCAATTCGATCAGTACAAAACTTTCTATCAGTCTTTTCTTTCTGTTCTGATTTCTGAGGAATAAATCCAAAAACCAGAGGACTTTTCAGCAAAGGGATTTCAACTATTCAAAATTGTATAGCGCATGGAGTTCATGATTCTTATTTTATATAGTGACTCCACTGCTAACAGTTTGCAAAACCTATAAGGCCAGTAGGAAATAAGAAACAAGGAGGCAGAAAGAAAAACAAGTGAAGGAAGTTAAAAATGTGTTTAGCAATAACTGGTTAAGGTTCGAGGAGTACATTTCTTGCTTTTCTTTATGCACTTTTGTTTGAGCATCACTCACTCTCATAATTTACCAGGACGATTCATGTATCTGAATCAACAGCATGATTTCTACAATAGGAGGAAGATAGGTGATTTGCTCACCAATGCCTAGCCCACGGTATGGTGCTAAAACACCTAAAGTCATGATGTAAACACGTAGACCTCCACCGTCTTTCTTCTCCAGTCGGCAAGCAATTGAACCGACACAGATGTCACTGTAATATGCTGAAAAAAATAACAAAGTTAAATACAACTGACTTTTCATGAAATGTTGCACTCCAACATTATGTAGATTGAGATTGAGGTGAACACTGCCACACTTCATGAATCTTCAAGTCATGTGTATAGCGCATTTTACTCATCTGTGTGGTGCATGTCTTAGAAAATGGAGGAACAATTAATTACAAGCGTCGCGATGTTTATTCTATAGTGCACTTGGATCTCCACAATAACAGAAAGACATGTTCTACATATTTTAGAACACAAAGCTAAGACTAACATATTTAGAACATCAATACTCTAAGAAACCAATGGCTTCAAAAGCATCTCGATAGACAGAATACAAAACTTTTCCAACTGATAATAAAAGCTTGCAGCTTGGAATTTCGCACAGCACATGAAAACCTCAGCACACAATCGTCTCCCACTCAAAGGCAATGAAATTTACAAAATCAGGAATGGAGACTCAAATGCAATGAAATTCACAAAATCAGGAATCATTTCGTGCACTGAAATCCATTGAAAACATCAGGATAGCAAGAAACTGCAAGGCAAGATAAAACAGACTTGTTAATACAATCAATGAAATTCAGGAATATACACCATTCAAGATATTTGTTAAAAATCATGATATCAGATGGTCAAGTTAGGAAGAAGTAATCAGAACTACAAGACTTGTTCATTTGACTTTAAGAAAGCTGAAATGTCAATCCTAGATATTTTAATATTTTTCCCCGAAGGAAATGGGTATAAATTTAAAAACATCGTTGGGAGGGAGTTTGAAATACTCTACAATAGAAAATAAATGCTTGGAAAATGAGCTTATCAACAATTAGGATCTTGAGATGATAAGCAGCTATCCACAAAAAAAAAAAAGGAAAAGGAAAAGGCCTACAAAAGTATTTTACTGGACCTATAAAACCATTACATAAATAGAAGAATGAAACCAACACATTATACAAAAATCACCAAAACACTGCAAAAAGAAAGGCAAGTTGAGTTACTAAAGAGCCCAAAGAAAGGCTAAAGTAACACCATCACACTCTTGCCAGATTGGTATAAAGAAACTAAATGGCCTACTATGAGTTCATGTAGAAAATAACCCCTGAAGGAAATTTAAAGTGAACAAATATCAAACCTAGCACGTAGGTCTCTCGAGTTGGGTTTTTATTTTCTTTTTCTTTTTCATTCGCATTTCACATACATTGACATGGCCAGCAATATCAAATAATCAAAAACATGTAACTAGAACTAAAACAAACACCAACACCAGGCTTTGGATTACTTGGAACTTCCCGTTATTGACAGAAGCAGAAACTCAAAGAATAAGCACTTTGTGCTCTTAAATCCAACGCTAAGTAATCACAATGTAGACCAGTTCATTAGAATTCGGCATTCATACAACATTAAAAGAGACAAAAGCACTTTTACAAACTGCAAAAATCCCAGAACACCCAAAAACTCAACAAGAAAATCCAAAACGAACATAACAACAAACCCAATAAAGAAAAACAAAAACAAACAAAACCCAATAACCCATTTCTCCAAATCAATAAGAATAACCAAGCCCCAAAAAAAAAACCAAAAAAACCAAAAAAAAAAAACAGAATTAATAAACAGAAAGACGCACATATGTATAGGAGAGAAAGAGAGCGGGGAAAACAATTACAAACCTAGCCTGGTGAAGTCCCCAGAAGAAAGGGCATCAGCGTAGTATTTGTCATTATAACGAACGGGGAAGAGAGCAGTGTTTAGCTTCTTAAGCTGCATCACGTTCTTGTCTCTTACACCATCTAGGGATATTGATACCTCACGCCCAACCCCCATTATAGATTTCTATCACACCACAGGACACACAAAGATTTGAAATATGGGGTATAAAAGGCTGCGTGTGAATTGGGGTTTCGTCTCTCTTTTTGACAAGCTGTGATTTTCTAGTTGATTCTCTGAAGTTTCTGTTCGGCTAGTAATAGAATTTTGAAGATCCAGTGGGCTTTGTTCTGCCACTAACACCCAGTAACCAGGGGGGGTTTGGTTTATAAGCAATTATTTTTTATTTCAAATTGTTTGTTTTTGGACTATTTTAATATATTAATATCAAAGAATAAAATTTAAAAATATATATATTATTTTATTATATTTATAAATAAAAAATAATTTAAAAAACAATTAAAACGCAGATAAGGTGTTGGGCTTATTTTCTTTTTTTATGGCTGGTTGAGAGTGTGGTTGTGGTAGCTTTTCAAAGTGTTTATCATGTCGAAATACATTAAAATGCTTTTTTTTATTTTTTTAAAAATTATTTTTGAAATCAGCATATCAAAATGATCTAAAACACATAAAAATATATTCATTTAAAAAAAAATCAAATTTCAGCTAAAAGCTGGTGGGATCACAATGCCAAACGGGCAAAATTTAATGATATGGTGTTTCTAAATCAAACCGTGAGATGATGGTTTCAGAGGGTTTTTCCAAAGAACGATTAAAAATAAAAAGCTTGTATAGACTAGTTCAATCACGAGTCAACCCACCTAGCCAATTTAACCCCAGATTAAATTGAATAACTATTCTTCTAGGCCAAGCTGGTGGCTAAAGACCCTTAAAATTTTCAAAAACTTCATGGGCTAAAGCGAATCTCAATGTCATTAGCAGCATACGAGATGGTTCAAGGAGAAAAAACAGAAAGTCGTCCATTTTGATATGATAATTCACTTAATAGACAAGAAATTGTGTTTGTGCTTAAAAATCAGAGAAAGAAAAGAGTGATGACTTGTACCATTTTTATGCTGCTCAATTAGAAAAAATAGAATCCTTCTTGACCTTACACGGGCAAATTGCACAACTGAGTGACATCCACGACTCAAAACAACTCATATCACGCAAAACCTGCTATAAAACAGTGTACATCAAACACCAAGAGTATTGAACACCCATCATGCCATTGGCAATGATGCTTTGAGCCTTCCACCAAAGTTTATTATTAAATGGACAAAACTTATGACTAGAAGAGACAGCGTTACATTTCCATTCAAGTCTTTACAAGCTTGCTACAATTGAATAGGTAAAATACAAAGTTCATTTACGATACACAGCATGTATTGGGTTCCATCATAATTGATTTTGTGAATTCCGAGAAGAAAAACAGATTATACTGATCATGCAGGCCAGGTTGCTTGAGCTGACATGATAATTCCAACAATCACTCCAAACAACCCCAGTGCACTGCCAAAGATCTCAATCACAAGAATCTTCACAAAAAGAGATGAGTTTTGGGCATCAGAGAGAGCACAACTACTTCCAATTATGCCCACGCACAATCTGTTCCATCAAAACAGAAAAAGAAAAGCCTATATCATTAATGAGAATTATAGATTTGTGAATCATGACAACACTAATGCTCACATAATTAAAATGGTCGAAGTTTTAATCATATGCTTGCCATCTGTTTGTGAATTTTTTGAGTTATATACTTCATAATGCATAGCATATATTTCAGTTGAAGATAGAGGTAAAACAGATGAAGATACTAACCCGCAGAAAAGGTTTGCAAAGCCCACAATAATCCCAGAGGCAAAAATTGCATATCCAGCTCTAAGAGACTCGGGGTCATATATCTTTGATGCTGGAACATTATCTAACTTTGTTTGAAGAATAATTGCTACAATAACGCCATAGATAGCAACAGCCTCACAAAAAATTACACTGAGAAACACAAGCAGTTGAACAAGTCACTGTTTGAAGGCATCATTGAAATTTCATAAATTTAACTATCATGTAACACAACTTCACAAGAAAAATAAATGCACATTTTGCAATCACGACATCCTGCATAATTGCAGGAAACTCAAAACTTGATAGAACTTGAAATTATAATGAGCAACTGTAATCCAGTTATGTAGCATCCTTCTCACCAAAGAGCTGTTTCATTCACGAAATGGAAGAACATCGCATGTAGAGACACACTTTGAAAGGGGATTGAGAAGAAAGAGGAAAAGAATTGAACTAATAACATTTAGAATCTAGCTAAACAGCAATACATTCATTTCAGTGCTAAACGAGACACTCTCCTTAACCCTTCTAATTCAATGTGAAAAAATCATCAGCTGGGTTCTCAGGAATTGTCACAAGAATGAAGATGCTCTAGCTACCAAGTATAAACTCACAAGAAACTAAATACAAATTGCACACAACCACCAATAAATATACACCTCAAGCCATTTTTTGTGCAAGACAGTAACGTTGTTTTCCCAGCATAACCTTCCAAGGTCCCCACTCGCATTTGCATAATTTTGTAAGCCCCTTCTCTCTAACTAGTTAAAATTATGATGATTCCGATGACCATTTCATTAGTCCAAGATTCTGCAAACCACCACAATAGCATTCAGCTCCACCAAAGCACCACGGAATGCACATACAAGTAATACATAGCACAGATCCACGCCATCTCCTCCGTCCCAAATCAAAAATTTCACCTCCAGCCACGAGCGTCTTAGTGCATTTAAATTTCTCACTAAAGAAATGCAGACTATACTCATCAATCAATTTTGATTCACTTCTTATATCCCATTACCAATGCACACAACATTGGATGCCAAAGAAAAAGTTTGCAGCCCAAACAGATCCTAAAATCAATCAATCAATCATCGTCAACCAAAAAACCCACAAAAAATCAGATTAAAATTAAACCCATAAAAATCAACAATTATATTAGAGAAAAAAATCAAAATTCCAGGATTTTACACACAAATCAAATTGAAATTTAAAAAATAATAGGGTTTATAGTAATTTATAATAATCACCTGATGAGATTCTTAGAAGTAATGCGAGGAGCTTTAATTGCAGCACCAATTAAACTACTCCCAGTTATATAAATCCCCCTGTCAAAACACCATAATAAATAATTAATCAAACATCAGGTTCAGCACACCAAAATCAACAAGTCGCGGTGGTACCAGGCAGCGCCGAGGACGGAGACACCGATGGAGATGGCGATTCCGACAGCAGAGTAAGTGTAAGGAGAGATCCTAACGAGTGCATGCGACCATGAGCTTGACATTTTCGTGATCTGATAATTTGCGGGGTTTGTTTCTTCTCCGATCTGATTGGTTTTTATCTGTGTGGGGAGCGCTGTTATCGAGTATGGTACTTATAATTGGGTAAACTACATTTTCATTCCTTTAGTTTTATGTTTTACAATATAATCCTTATTTGCGGTTTCAAAAACTTCCGAGATGGTCCCTGATTTTTAAATGAAAGATAATATAGTACAACAAGTCATGCTTTGGGGAGGGATCGATTGCTTTCAATTTTTTTATTTATTAAATTATTTAGTAAAATACTTGGTTTCAAGGGCTTGGATGTAATTTTATAAAGGGGCACTTTTAATTTTATACACATTTTCTTTCTTTCGTTTCCTTCTCTTTTGTCCTTGAATTGCATGCTGGTGATGCAAGAGATTATATCATCCCTTCATAAAAAGTTTTTTCAATTTGGTCATTATTCTCTTAATTGCAATTGTTCTACTTGCATTGATTATTTCTAATTGGATTTTATTTTTGATTCCACCATTAGTTGTTTGATTTCAATCATTTTCTTAATTGTTTTTTTTCTTCAATTCCATCCTTGAGCATTTCTTTTTATTGCGTTTTTAAGTCCTGCTTGGTTAATTGTTATTTTTCTAACCATTTTCTTAATTGATTTGTTTTTCTTTTCAATTCTACCCCTTGGCATTTAATTCTAGTTGGTTTTAAAATTGAATTTAATCTTCATTCTTTTCATTTCTATTTTTTGTGTTTTTTTATTGACCTTTTTGTCCTCAATATCATCCCTCCATATTTGTCTGGTTAAAAATCTTTATTCTTTGTTGTTTTAGATTTATGTTTAATATGGTTATATCCCGGTCTCATAACTCGAGTTATAGATCTAAAATATTAGTTTAAGTCGACTTTGATCTTTTTAAAATCATTTATATATACATGTTATCATCATCATCATCATATCGGCATGTGTCCATTTTATATATTTTTTTTGTGTTTTGGCCTTTCATAATATATTTTTTCATGGTCTAACTTTATTTAGTTATTTTTGTTTGTATTTATTGTCTAAGCCATAAGTTTTTTTAGAGTGGATTTATCTTTTATTTTTTATTTTTTTACTGAACATATTCGAATAAATACATTTTCTTTAAATCAATTTCTTAGTTTTTGTTGATAATTTTTTTTATCTGCATAGAAAGATACCTACTATTTGTTTTTTTTAATACAACTTGCATGACAAAATCAAGATTTAAATATTTTTTTAGTTTCTTCTCTCTCTTTTTTCTCAATTGTTTTTTTTATTCTTTACACATGGCCTATTTATAGCATTTTATTTTTATTTTTTTATTCTTTAATATTTCGTTTTTTAATGTTTTTTTCTCTACACTTTTTGCCTTTGAAACTTTATTCTGCACATACTAAGAAAATGATACCTCAATGTAGTAATTGTAACATTGTTATATTTTTCAGCCATGTTAATTATTTTTTAAATTTATTCTACACGTGCTAAGAAAAGGGTGTGTTATTGTTGTGATTGTAACATTATTTTATTTTTTGGGGCTATGTTAAGAAAAAACATATTAATAATACTTAAATATTATTATTTGTGTTGCAAAAACATTTATTCAACATCTTGTTTTTTTACATCTAGTGACACAAAAAGTTCTCATATGATTTTTATTTATAATCAGATTTTTTTAAAAGGAAAATAATTAATCAACCTAGTTTTGAAGGATAAAAAAAAGATCAAACCGAGTTAATTTGTTAAACTCGGGTCAACAAATTAAAATAATAATTCCATATAAAAGCAATAAAAAATATATGCATAGAGTTGATTTTTAATTAACCCAAAAGACGAAATGTGTTTAAACTTTTTTAAAAAATAAAAATTGATAATTGGAAAAATTAAACCCACAGAAATTAAAATGCAACGGTGAAAATCATAAGTGCCAAGAATATAGTTTATTCTTATAATATATTATATTTAGTAATATTTATCCATTTTAAACCAACAAAGCTACAGGCCCAAATCAGGCTCATGGACCCAATCACACAAGCATAAATAAAACCACCTCCACAGATAGAATATTGAGTAAATTACAATTTAGTCGCTAAACTTAACAAAACTAAACAATTAATCCTTATAATTTCAAATATTTATACATCACACCACTATATTCTTGAATCCCTTAATAATCTAGCCTCTTTGTCAATCCCTTAAAAAGACCTTTGAATTTATCTTCCAATAAGATTCCATTTTATGAGAATGGGAGCTGAGCCACCAGCAAAGATATACCAAATTTGTCCTGCCTTCGATTTACAGTCAATGAATTTTAAAATTACTAGACTTTTTATGAAACTATTCGTGGAAGGACACAGCCCCCGGACAATAATAATTAATTAATTTAATCTGAAACTTTCAAGTACCTGCCGTCGAGAGGGAGGCAACACTTGTTTGATTTAAATTACGAAATAAGCCAGCATCACAACATATACGATACAAAATACAACATGATTTAAATTACGAAATAAGCCGTCGAGAGGCAGTCAACGTAGACTTTGATTTAAATTAGTATGACAAATATATAACATGGGTTAGCAATTCAAACTTATAATCTATATAATAAAATAAGGACAACATGATAGAAAATATATTGAAAAAAAAACCACGAAACTCTTTTTTTTAAAATAAAATAAAATGTTGAACAATGTAGTCTTTAAAGAAAATAAGTAAAACAAATAGCAACATCTTCAAATTTATGACCAAGGTTATTAGACCAGAAGTTCCATACATGGAAAAAACTACAAAACTCAATCTCCAACTAATTAAATATTGAAGGATGAAAAAAATACAAAAAATAAAAAAAATATCAATTAAGAGAATTATGATTAAAATAAAAATAAAAAATAAATGAGAAGACAAATTTGAGTTTTTCATCAAGGGGTGAAATTGAAAAGAAAAGTCACTTTAACAAAAGGATAAAAAAATCAAAAGAATAGGGGACCAAATTGAGACAAATGTGTATCATAAATTTTAATTAAAGAATGAAATTGGAAACAATTTTTTTTTACAAAAAAGTAAGAAAACTTAGAAAACTAAAGCATAAGGAAAAAATTGAAATGTGAGCGCATGTGTTTTTGTTATAAATTAGAATTAAAAGATAAAATTAAAAATAAATAAAACTTTTATAAAAAAGGTCATTAAAAAAGACTAGAAGAAAAAAACAATTCAAAGTTGAAATATCCAAAACTAAAAGAAAACTCTAAAATCTTAAATTACCAATGCAAGTTTCAAGAAGAGGAGAAATAAATATTGGACAAATATAGCCTCGTCTATAATAATCCACCTGTAACCACCACCATGCACCACTTTACCGGAAAAAAATATATCGCGACAATTCCAACAACATGACATTAGGTTTTTTAACCACATAGAAATATAGTACTTGTCACAAGATGGTCGTGTATACTTCCCACAATTATACATGTCAATTACTTTTCTATTTTAGTAATATTTTATAGTTATTAAAAGATGAAATCACCACTAGTCAACTTGATAATAACAATAAAAAAACACGCTAAAAAGATGGGAAAAAAAATCAATGGATATAAGTTTTAAAAACTTTACTTTTATAGATAAATAAATCCTTTTATTGTGCTTTAAAAGTGAAAAAGAAAAGAGTATCTTGAAAGCCAATTTTAAAGATTTTTATTTTGAGAGTAATCGAGCTATTTTATTGTGCTTAGAAAATAAAAAGACAATTTCACCCCGATCAATATGGTATGGGTCATGCAAAAAAACCAAAATACCCGTAACATCAAGGTCATTGTTTTTTAAGAAAGGGTAAAAAAATAGTTGTATTTTCATGGTGAATAGTAAAATGTATCTAGTCAAAATCATGAATTGACCCATAAAATTATATAAACTATTTTTAGCTCTCTATTTTTTCTGATGCTTGAAAAGTTTTGTCATGAGATATTTTATTTTTACATGACACACACGAGAGTTTTTGCTTGTAAATGTTTCCTGTTCATATGGCCAGCAACAATTTATTTTAACTGTCGAACAATCATAGTATTATAAAAATATTATCATTTTATTAATTGTTATACATTTTATTGTGTTTAAAGTCACGACAAGGATGCATGTATAACTTGGTGGAGACCCGAGAGAAGACATGCATTTGCTTTGTTTTATATGTAACATATAATATGTTGGTATGAATGGTTAAAGAACACGACTTTTGTTTTAATTATTATTATTATTATTATTATTATTATTATTATTATTATTATAAAACTTGGCCGGCTCGTAACTCAGATCAAATTACTTGTCAATTCGATATCTTACTTGGATTGTTTTTATTTCGTTACAAATTAACTTGATTGATTTGTTAATTAACTTGCAACTCAAACAAAACATGAATAAAATTGTATTTGATTTTTAAAACAATTTCAAAATAACAATGTTTTAAATTGATAAAGATTAATTTGGGATGATTTACTGTTTGATAGTGAGGTTGAAGTTGTTTTTCATTCAGAAATATATCAAAATGAGTTGTTTTATTTTTTAAAAATTATTTTTAACATCAACACATGAAAATTATCTAAAAACACCATTTTTTTTAAATTTAAAATAAAAATAAAAAATTTTAATTTTTTTCAAAAACACTTTTATTACGCGGTGCGAAACAACTCAACGATAACTATATGCGGACTTTATAACTATTACATGAACAATATTAACACTCACAATTACTTTAATTTTTATTACCAAATACAGGAACATCCAATATTCTTTCATAATTTTTTTTTTTTTTTACTCAATTTCTTCAAAAAACTTGATCATCCCCTTTGTATATTTTGCAGTCAATACAGTGCGCTCTCTGTGGGTGTCTATATATAAACACCATTTCTTGACAACAAGCCTCTCAAAAGATTACAAGCCCCATCAGTTCTTCAACTGAAAGAACAGAGAAGAATATCACAATGCTGTCTCTACTCTCTCCTCCATAAACGCTAAAGGCAGAGAAGACAGAGAACCCGTACCATATTCAAACCAACTGACAAAAGTGCTTCGATTACAAAGTTCACGTGTGTCTGGTTTTTCTTTCATGAAACTCGAAGAAAACTTCAAAAGTTGTTCTTGCTTCTTCATGTTTGAATGAGAGTAGCAACATTTTGATACAGAAACTAGAAAAATGGATGGTGCTGGTGATACATACAGAGTAAGTAGTGCACGTTTAAGCACTTCTTCTAGTATATGGAGGAATAGTATGCATGACGTTTTTTCAAGGTCTTCCATTGATGAAGATGATGAAGAAGCTCTAAAATGGGCTGCTGTAGAAAAACTCCCTACTTATTTACGCTTGACAAGAGGTATTTTAGCTGAAGAAGGAGGTAAGGCAAGAGAGATTGATATTATAAACCTTGGTTTAATAGAGAAGAGGAATTTGTTAGAGAGACTTGTTAAGATTGCTGAAGAAGATAACGAGAGGTTCTTGCTGAAGCTCAAAGAAAGGATTGACAGGTATTGGTTCTTCAAACTTCAATTTCATCTCAGTTTCTGAAGATTTTCTTTCTTTTCTTGATCAATTTGGCCTTTTTCTTCAGAGTTGAACTGGAAATGCCAACGATTGAAGTCAGGTTCGAACATTTGAATGTTGAAGCAGCAGCTTATGTAGGAGGTAGAGCACTGCCTACAATATTCAACTTCCCTGCTAACATGTTAGAGGTACAAAAGTTACAGAAATCATACCATCTTGCTTATCTGTTCTACTTAACCAAAATTTATTATCCATGAATTGAACTCACTGATTGCTCTGTATTCTTCCTCTCTTCAAAGGGGCTCTTGAGTTCACTCCACTTACTACCAAGTAGAAAGCAACCATTTCCCATTCTTCGTGATGTCAGTGGAATCATCAAGCCTCGGAGGTCAGTAAGACATTAAGTTACCAGTGTTTTTATACAGAAAGTTCTGCAAAATGGTTGGTTCCTCACATTAGTTCATTCAAATTTTGCAGAATGACACTGCTTTTAGGCCCTCCAAGCTCAGGCAAGACCACTTTACTATTGGCTTTGGCTGGGAAACTTGGTAAAGATTTGAAAGTAAGGAGATAGGGATTTTGGTATTTGTTTTCAAGAAATTATTACATGATCTCACCTTGATATTTGTGAAATTTCAGTGTTCAGGAAGTGTGACTTACAACGGACATGGGATGGAAGAGTTTGTACCACAGAGGACATCGGCTTACATCAGTCAATTTGATCTTCATATAGGAGAAATGACTGTGAGAGAAACACTGTCTTTCTCTGCAAGATGCCAAGGGGTCGGTCCACGCTGCGGTCAGTGATACACCATTGTTTCAACACATCTGTTGTTTGATTAATAAAGGATTTGCAATTAATCTGATGAGGGTTTCTGAAATTGTGCAGAGATGTTAGCTGAACTATCAAGAAGGGAGAAAGAAGCAAATATAAAACCAGATCCTGACATTGACATTTACATGAAGGTGAGGAAGGATGGCAATAGAATTGAAGCCATAATCATAGGGTGAAAAGTGTTTCCCTCATTAAAATATGCCCTGAATATTTGGATTCTGCAGGCAGCAGCACTAGAAGGGCAAGAGACTAGTGTGACAACATATTATATTCTCAAGGTACCTGCTGCAAATCTAATTAGGCCAGTGAGTTGCCGGATTACAAATATGGATATAACTAATCTTTCTCCTTTTACAAATTCACAGATTACAGGACTTGATATATGTGCTGATACCATGGTGGGCAATCAAATGATACGAGGCATCTCCGGTGGACAAAAAAAGCGAGTCACCACAGGTAAAACACCAGGCAATATTTCGGTATTGTTGGCGATAGTCTTCATGAGCATCAGCCAGACCTGAGCATCTTCTGGTCTATGTGATGCAGGTGAGATGTTAGTTGGACCGGCGAGAGCACTTTTCATGGATGAGATATCAACTGGTTTGGACAGTTCAACAACATTCCAAATGCTGAACTCACTCAGGCAAACAACACACATTCTCAATGGAACTACTCTCATCTCTCTGCTTCAACCAGCACCAGAAACCTATGATCTTTTCGATGACGTGATTCTTCTGTCAGATGGACTAATTGTGTACCAAGGTCCACGCGAAAATGTTCTTGAATTCTTTGAATCATTGGGTTTTAAATGTCCGGAGAGGAAAGGAGTTGCTGACTTCTTACAAGAAGTAATTCTAGCTATAACTTCAATTACTATGTTTCCCTTACCGTTCTTTGAGCAGATTTGAACTTTTTCATCAACCTTTTCTGGTGAAATGGAACAGTTGACATCAAGGAAAGATCAAGAGCAGTACTGGGCACGTAGAGATCAGCCTTATAGCTTTGTTTCAGCCAAGGAGTTTTCAGAAGCATTCCAATCATTTCATATTGGTCGAAAACTAGGTGATGAACTTGCTGTACCATTTGACAAGTCCAAAAGCCACCCTTCTGCTCTATCAACTGAGAAGTATGGTGTCAGCAAGAAGGAACTCTTGAAGGCTTGCATTTCAAGAGAATTTTTGCTCATGAAAAGGAACTCATTTTTCTACATTTTCAAATTCACACAAGTGAGCATTCTTCTTGTTCTCTGAAATTATATACATATTCTGTGTTCTCAAGGATCTGCATGTATTCAAAAACTAGAATAAACTTTAAGATCTTCACTGTTGTGACAATAATAAGTTGTTCTTCCTTCATTTTCAGCTTATTCTTTTAGCTTCCATAACAATGACAACTTTTCTAAGAACGGAGATGCACCGCAACACAACAACGGATGGGGGGATTTATCTCGGTGCTCTTTTCTTTGCTATCATTATCATTATGTTCAATTGCTTTTCAGAGCTTGCCGTGACCATCGTGAAGCTTCCTGTTTTTTACAAGCAAAGAGACCTTCTCTTCTATCCTCCATGGGCATATGCCATACCTACATGGATTCTCAAGATCCCAATCACCTTTGTAGAAATTGCCATATGGACCACCGTGACATATTATGGTATAGGCTTTGATCCAAACATTGGAAGGTGGGAAAATTGAACTTGTCAATGAATTTGTTTCAGGTCCTTTGGACTTCAGGTTCCAGAATTTGATGAAAGCTTTTCGTGGCAGCTTTTTCAAGCAGTACTTGATATTAGTATTGGCTAGCCAGATGTCATCTGGGCTCTTCCGAATGATGGGAGCACTAGGAAGGAACTTAATTGTGGCCAGCACATTTGGTTCATTTGCAGTGCTTGCTGTACTAGTTCTGGGAGGATTCATCTTGTCAAGAGGTGACTTGGATACATTTTTTCTCATTTATTTTGTCATGTGTGATGAGATTGAATTCTGATGATGAACCCTGTATTCTTTTGTATTAGATAATGTGAAGCCCTGGTGGATATGGGGGTACTGGGTCTCGCCGTTGATGTATGTGCAGAATGCCGTGTCTGTCAATGAATTTCTTGGGAATAGCTGGAGACATGTAAGATTCATGTTCTTGAACTCCAACAAGAGTATATATTGAAGACTCAGAGAAAATGCTTCGGCTAATACTAATAACATGGAAATATCCTTGTGCCTCCGCAGATTCCTCCTAATTCAACAGAGTCATTAGGAGTTACTTTATTAAAGTCTCGTGGATTTTTTCCAGAAGCACGTTGGTATTGGATCGGAGTAGGAGCTTTGATAGGATATGTCTTGCTATTCAACTTCCTTTTCACCATGGCTCTAAAATATCTCAACCGTGAGTATCTGCATTTTACATGTCCAGTTTTGAAAGTTGAGCGTGCGGTTCTGATGATTGAATTGATTGCAGCATTGGGGAAGCCTCAGGCAATATTATCAGAAGAGGCCTTGTCTGAAAGAGATGCCAACAGAACTGGGAATGTTATTGATCTGTCAACAACAGGAAAGAGCTCTTCAGGTAAGTCACAAGACTCTCCTGCATAGAGACGTTGCTTTTGTATCTTGTATGATGCAAGCTATAAGTTCATCTTCCTCGTAACATTGCAGAAAGAGGGAAAGACAGAAAAAGAAATTCCTCAGCTGAGGCATCATCTTTAAGAATACCTAGTCTTGGCGATGCCAATCAAAATAAGCGAGGGATGGTTCTCCCTTTTCAACCCCTTTCAATCACTTTCGAAGATATAAGATATTCGGTAGACATGCCGCAGGTACCTTAAGGCTTTGATTATGAAGTAACAATGTCAATATTAGCAGGCTTAAAGAACAATTAAGATGCTTAACTTTCAGGAGTTGCAGACAATATGGATGAAAACATTCTCTTAGTAATTATCCCTATGTTATTGCATGAAGAGTTTCTGAATCTGTTGGAAGTCTCTAAATTTCAAAAATATATGTTCTGATATCTTGCTTTTCACAAACATTCCATAGTAATGCTCGCCGAGGCGTGCATCCTGACTCTTGCACAACACTTGCAGGAAATGAAAGCTCAAGGTATTCCTGAGGATCGTCTGGACCTTTTGAAGGGTGTCAGTGGTGCTTTCAGGCCAGGAGTCCTAACAGCTCTAATGGGAGTTAGTGGTGCCGGCAAGACCACTTTAATGGATGTATTGTCAGGAAGAAAAACTGGTGGTTATATTGATGGAAGAATAAATATAGCAGGATATCCAAAGAACCAAAAAACATTTGCTCGCATTTCAGGATACTGTGAGCAAACTGACATTCACTCCCCTCATGTTACTGTCTATGAATCCCTGGTTTATTCTGCATGGCTTCGACTTTCCCCTGATGTTGATTCGGAAACAAGAAAGGTACATTTCTTTCCTTTCCTTTCTTCTTTTTTTGTTGGAAAACGATGAGGGGTGAAAGTAAAAGCATCCAACTTCAAGGATGCACACTGTAGTGAATAGAAAGAGCTAAATTCTAGATAGAAGACACGAGATTATAACTTTAATTTTTTGTTCAGCCATCGGGTTATTGACAGTAAATTCAATCAATGTATTGCAGATGTTCATTGAGGAGGTCATGGAACTTGTGGAATTGAACCCTTTAAGAGAAGCACTTGTTGGATTGCCTGGTGTGGATGGTCTCTCCACCGAGCAGCGCAAGAGGTTGACCATTGCTGTTGAACTTGTTGCTAATCCATCCATAATTTTCATGGATGAACCAACCTCTGGCCTTGATGCCAGGGCAGCAGCCATAGTTATGAGAGCAGTGAGGAACACAGTGGATACTGGAAGAACTGTAGTGTGCACAATACACCAGCCAAGCATAGACATATTTGATGCTTTTGACGAGGTGAGACATATTTTTCTGCCAATGAGCTATAAAACAGTTTTTGTTCGGTTTCTGTTTCTATTATCTTCATAAAGTTCCTAATCTGATATTGTCACCTTCTAGCTATTTTTTCTGAAAAGGGGAGGTGAGGAAATTTATGTGGGTCCAGTAGGCCGCCATGCTTGCCATCTAATCAAGTATTTTGAGGTTAGCATATCATTTGCTTGGTAGAGAAGATAGTTGAATCTTACATTCCTTATTTCTAAATTCCAAATATTGAGGACTTGAGCCTTTTGAAGGAAATAGAGGGAGTTCCAAAGATCAAGGATGGTTACAATCCTGCAACATGGATGTTGGAGGTTACTTCAGCAGCACAAGAAGCACTTCTCACGGATAACTTCACCGATATCTACAAGAACTCAGAGCTATACAGGTCTGATCACCTCACATTTCATTTTTCTTTTTAGCAAAATAAGAAGGGGTGAGAAAAAAAAAAGGGGGGGAATTTGCGGATTTTGTGCTCATATTTCGAGCTGAAAACAGCTATGATTGGAAAATTATTTAAAGAATCTAAGTAAAGCTTCACTAGAACTACATCATTTTCTGATGCACATTATGTTGCAAGGCTATTGACAATTTTCAGTGAATTATTCAGGAAAAATAAAGCCTTTATCAAAGAACTAAGTGCTCCACCACCGGGTTCAAAAGATCTATACTTCCCCACTCGATATTCACAGTCCTTCACCCAGTTCATGGCTTGCCTATGGAAGCAGCATTTGTCATATTGGCGAAACCCTTCATACAATGCAGTGAGACTGTTATTCACAACAATCATAGCTTTAATGTTTGGGACCATATTTTGGAATTTGGGCTCCAAAAGGTATAGAGAAGTTCAGCATATTCTTCACATAAGCACTAAATCCCCCTCCTCTTCTCCCTGGCTCTCCAACTAAAATGAAATGTTCTTGAATTGCAGAAAGAGCAAACTAGATATATTCAATGCGATGGGCTCTATGTATGCCGCTGTTCTTTTCATAGGAGTGCAGAATGCCATGTCAGTGCAGCCAGTTGTCGATATTGAGAGAACAGTCTTTTACAGAGAAAGAGCAGCAGGGATGTATTCTGCATTGCCATATGCCTTTGCACAGGTAAATTGGATTCGTTACTCGACCCTTTCGTTCATCCATCAATTCATTATTCATCTGCCAAAAGTCATTATGTACGAATATGTGCTATCAGAATTCAGAGCACTGCATACTTAGATGAGACTTCTGCATTTGAGACTACCAGCAACTATTTGCTTGTTTCGAGATCCACGAACATTTTTGTTTTTCCATGCAGGTTATGATTGAAATTCCCTACACTTTAGTCCAGGCTCTTATATATGGAGTTATAGTGTACTCCATGATTGGTTTCGAATGGACAGTTATCAAGTTCTTCTGGTACATCTTCTTCATGTTCTTCACTCTATTATACATGACTTTCTATGGCATGATGAATGTTGCCATCACGCCAAACCAAAGCATTGCTAGTTTAGTTTCATCTTCATTCTACGCAATATGGAACCTTTTCTCAGGATTCATCATTCCCCGAACGGTAACTTCCCACTATCCTGTGTGTTTTTATATCTACTATCAATATCAAGAACATACATGGCTAAAGATGATTAATTCTTGATTCTAACAGAGGGTTCCTATCTGGTGGAGATGGTACTTCTGGGCATGCCCGTTCTCCTGGACCCTCTATGGATTGATTGCTTCACAATATGGAGACCTCGAGGATAAATTAGACGGTGGTGAAACAGTGAAAGATTTCGTGAGGAATTATTTCGGCTTTCGGCATGACTATGTTGGAATCTGTGCAGTTGTAGTTGTTGGGATGTCTGTGCTATTTGCATTCACCTTTGCGTTCTCCATCAGAGCATTTAACTTCCAGAGAAGATGAGGGGTTTTTTCTTCCTTTTTACATGGAAAAATGTATAAACCAATCAACAATTTATCATATCTAAAATTCTATTAGTTCTGTTGATCATAAATCTTGCTCATGTTTAAAATGCTACGTGCGTGTAAGATCCATGTCAAACCTGCCTAAAATCCATGTCTTGAGCGTTTACAGGGAAATCAATTCAGCATTTATAGGAATAGTTCAATCAACGATCGAACCAAAATCAAACACCCAATACAAACCACTTCAGTACAGGATCGATGAACAGGTTTAATACCCGAAATGTCTTCATGAAAGAGCTTAGTCAAGGCTGAAACAAGAACAACTTCTAAAAGAGGAGCTGATTAGTTTATCAGCTTGCCGCCGCATATGTTACAGTTGAAACTCAAGTAAACATCAAAATCTAAAACTACAGCTAAAACTCCAAATTAGAAAAATAAAGAGAGAGAAAACGGAACATGTCACTGCCTCATTTTGCCAAGTCATCCAAGAAGCTCTGCAACTCCCTCAGGCCATCGGCGGATATGCTCCTGTGAACCCTTGGGCGTGGGGCAATCAAGTTACGGGGAGGCTCGGACTGGAAGCAAACCACGATAACAGCTAAATTATCGCCACTCTTCCTCTTCAAGGCTTCGTCAACTAGATCTTTGCTACACATGACTGGGTCATTGTGCTCCTGAAGCCTCCGCCTAGCAAAATCCACCGCGTTTTGGCTCCTGAAGACATCCCAGATCCCGTCACAACCTATGATGATGAATTCATCTTCCTCTGTCAACTGTCTAGTCATTAGCTCAGGCTCTGCACTTAGTGGCCCGCCATCACTGTCACTAACTTTCAGCCCTTCCATGTGCCAGTCTCCCAAAGCACGAGCCACATTGAGTAGTCCATTGAGATAACCATCATAAACATACCCCCCAGATGCCTCAATGCGCTTCCTTTCTTTGCTGCATGATGGTTTGTGATCATTAGACATGTCAATGGCATTGCCACGGCGGCACAACACTGCACGACAATCTCCAGCATTTGCCACCACTAACAACCTGTCATCAGAAATAAATAGCATATAAAATAGTCAAAAACTTTCAGTCCTCACAAACCAACTTTTAGAAGAGAACCTCCCTAAGAAATATCCAGATGGATGCTTGCCCTTGAATATGGAATATGGCTGAACCCTATTTCCGGCTCATAAAAAGCCTTATGTGGTTTTGATAGCTCATAACTACCTTGCTTCTTAGCTCCAAAATAGGGTAATTGGTGAAATGAAGCACTACTTAACAATCTAACTAATAGAAGCATCACAGTCCAGGTTAGTGAGCATTTGATGCTCCAAGAAAGAAAATTATATAATAAGCCATTAACACATAAAACAGTTGGTGGATGGATAAATGCTAACCTCCCAACAACTAGAGCTGCCAGTGCAGTGGTTCCAGAAGCAAGGGCTGCATCCAGGGAGCAGGCCTCTGCAAATGCAGAGTCAGTTTGCAGAAATGCAGAAGCAATGACCCTCTCAACCTCCACCGGAAAGTCTTCATCCTCAGCAATGAATCTTGGTAGATGGTAGCGTGCAAAGTCAGCAGCATGCTTTCCACCATGTCCATCAAACACCTAACCATCAATATAAAACTCTTTGTTAAATTGCCAAACATTACAATCAACAAACTAATGCTAGATATAAAACTACTATCAACACAGGATCTGTGCCCCATGACATGAAAAACCAACAATAACATCAAAACCATGACTTGCAACGTCGGTGGTAGAAAAAAGGTTACCACATCAAGTAAGCACAACACTGCCTCCTTACAAAAAACACCATTCCCTCCATTGCAAACACATTACAATCACCACTAGCAATATTCAATAGCGTCATAAACATCTTTTATAACATCATTCCTCTAATACAGCCCGCCATTAAAGGCTGAAATCAGTGGCACCAGCATTTAATAATCCACCACCATTACCCAACCACAGTGGCTGCCACAAATACATTCACCATTTCATAAAACACGCATTCGACTTGAATCGCTGCTCATCATCACCATAACTGACATCAATACCATCACTATTGCACTTAACACCAACCACACAAAAACATAATGTTTTACCATGGCCACAATAATAACAAAAACATGCTTCAACTATGCTTTGAGACAACAGAAATTGAAGAAAAGATAAAAACATCGTGTTTCTTGAATATCAAGCGAAAACAAAAGGTTCATTTTTAAAGCCTCAACTTTTGTATAACCTGCAATACACTTGATTGAAATGGTGCTAAATTTTGAATTGCAAAATTTTAAGAAATTTGATATGAGAAAATTTATAAATGAATGTGCGGTGACAATGCTCTAATGAAATCATGAGTTCCACACACATCATTTGCGCCAAAGAACAGCCAGTAGCATTCTCGAATATCCCACATGAGTATATATAAGGAGAACAAAGAGAAGGAAAATAGTACCCCATAAAAGGCATTGGGCCCGTCAGTAGCATTCTTGAGTCCATAATCACTCATGAAATTGTCAGCACATATGTATACATCTTCCATGCTTGAGCGAAAGCCAATATCCGTCCATGCACCAGAGCGAACAATCGGAACGAAATCTGCATCGTGACTTTCTGCACCAAGGTTAGGTTTAACAGGGATATCCAACGTCTTTGTCTTCACCTGCACAAAAATCTGGTCAAAACCTTGACAAAACGAACTGTACATCACCAGTACATGCAAACTATTACAAAAGTCGAAGAAAACAGTTCGTAATAAGAAAAAATCTAATCCAACAAAAAGAATTTGATAACAACAGAGTAAGAATATGCTACAAGCTAAAACATAGCTCGCTCATCTCATTTCAATTCTCACTAATATAGTCTCTAACGTCCTAATTCTGTCTACATAATCTATACGCGGATAATGCTAATTGTACCGAAAAATTCTCCCCGTGGTTGTTACGAGTATGTTAGATAATGCATCTATAAGAACAACAAAATCTATTTTTTAAAAAAAAAAATCAATGCAAACAAACCAAATCAATCCAATACAAACATAAACCAAACTTTAATTACTCAAATAACAAAAACAAACACAGCCCATTTACATACAAAACCCATTAAACAACTAAATCCTAAACAATAACCAAAACCCAGATTTTTTTTAACTAAAAAAACGAAAACCCAGATGCCAAAAAGGTCTAAAATTTAGAAACTTACAAGGGACTGGTGACGAACCAGAGTCTTTTTACAGCTGACAGGCACACTGTCAATGCTAAAACACTGTCTACACGACGTCGTGGTAGTAGCAGTAGCAGCAGCAGCAGATAGAGGTATTGGTGGTCTACACTTACTTTCACCCGAACTCCCATTATTTCCTTCCATTTTTTCACATTCCTAATAAACCCACCGCGAAATTAAAGACAAAAAATGGGCCAAAGACTTTGATTCACTGAGTTCAGTTAATTGAGCAGTGACTCACTGAGTGAACTCGGGAAGAAATCAAACGTTGGAGGTAAAAGATTTGAACTTTTTTCGAGAATACGAGTAGTAAAGAGGTCAATTGGAGGTTGGTTAGGGCTAGGGTTAAGTTAGGGTTTTCAAGGACGCCACTTGAGCAATTCACTGCTGCACTGTGATCTATGCAGAGAGAGAGGATTCGGGCATCTAAAACGATGGTGCAGTTTTTCTTCAGTTGGTGAAGGCTGGAGTTATGATTGGTTGGCTATAGAGGTGGACGGTGACGACGTCGTTTTCGGTCAGATTTGGTTGTGCGGTTTTCTTTGTCGAGTCAATTTTTTTTTATATAATAGTTTTTGTTGACTGCAGATATTTTTTGAATTATCTTTGATAAGTACTGTTCATGAATGGTTTTTAAAAATTGACTTTTCATGATTTGATTTTAATAATTCTAAAGATTTTCTTATTTGCTTAAAGCATCTAGCAAAAAGTTGTATTTCTTCTTATCCAACATTCTATTTTAGAGTTTTATTGATAATGATCAGTGATTTTACTAATAATTTTACTAATGATTAGTGATTTTTCATGATTTTATTTAATGATCATGAATATTTTTAGCTATTTTGCGCATCAATTTAAAATAGTTTACATATTTGGGCGCGCGCTACTTGTACATAAAGGAATTTATTCTCTCATTTTAATACTATGTTTTCCCATTTTTTCTTATTTATTTGAATTTTCACTAAATATGTTTTCCCAATTTCAAAAATAATATTTAAAATTGCTTCAAAGCTCGTAAGGTGATTTTTTAAAATATTTTTTAGTTAAATCTACATTTTTTAATTATATTTTTTATATCAATACATCAAACCATGAAAAATATAATTAAAAACATCAATTTAGTATTTTTTTTTTCAAAATAAAAGTGATTTAAAAGACAAAAAGTAATGCAATTCAGACGAAGACCAATACTATTATTTTGTTATTCATTTTTAACTTCTCACATAGATAAAGTAAAAAATAAAACATGATATGATTTCAGTAAATGATGGAATATCATAAAAAAAAAATAAACTTCAAAATATTTAGACAAAAATAAAAGGATAGAAAAAAAAAATCAAATATAGAGAAATAAAATGGATTAATATATAAAACTAATAATAAAAATCTATTAATGCTGGCTTGCGATCACCCACGTGATCGATAAATCAATCTAACCATGTGCTAAATAGGTTCCTTTCTATAATTCCCAAGATAAAAATATATGAAGGTATCTTGTGACTAAAACAAAGTTACTACACATTACTTTATCCATGGGTTATATAAATTGACGAGGTTTTAATTATTAAAAAAAACTAAAATGATTTTATATATAGATATATAAATTCTTCGGAAATGAAATTGTAGTTGTTTTTTAAAATGATTTTTATTAAAAAAAATATATATCAAAATAATATTTTTTTTTGTTTTTTTTAATTATTGTTAATATCAATACATAAATTTAATCTAAAAATAATTTAAAATATTTTTTATTTATTTTAAAAACACTTTAAAAATGACGTGTAAAACACCCCACTAATCTCAATTTCACTTTATTTTTTCAAAATCGTATTTTTAATGAACGGTGGGGTCAAATCAAACTGTATTTAATAGTATTATTTATTTTAAAGGTGTGTTTAGTTTAAGTTCAGAACGTGTAAGCCGAAAGCGCCACTGAAGTGGAGTCAAAATGTAAGCAGCCCAGTAACAAGAGGGCTGTAGGCCCATAAACACAGCAATCGAGAAAAGAAATTGAAGGCCCATGGAAAGGAGAGTCAAAACCAATCCACCCAAAGGCCCAAACCCAACTCAGATTTACTAATCAATGGGCCAGCCGTAATTTCATAATATAAGTTTTGCAAGCAATAGAGGGTGGTGTGACAGGTGAGCAGGACGGCCTTGTCCTGGGCTACTAACCTCACAGAAACCATTCCCTACACGCTTCTCGGAGGCGGAATAGTGGAAGACGGCAAGCAATGAATGGTGGTTTGGTTGAAGGGTCCAACCCACGTGTCCAAACACAAGCAGCCATTTTTGTCAGCTCCCAAAGCTCTCTCTATATATCGAACCATCTACCCGCCACCAGAAGCTGAACCTTCAACCCAGAAGAGAGAATATGGCCGTTAGAACCACCTGTTGCCTCAATCTCTCTTCTCCAGGCTCCGGTTCAGCCCTCCCTTCTTCCTCTGCAAAGAACTCCCAGGTTGCCTGGTAGGTCGGAACCTCGATTATTGTCTCGAGAATATGCGAATGATCTAAACTTAGATCAATTTATTAATTAAAATGACTAGATTTGAACAATTTTACTTCGTGTAGGTTCAGGAATGAGAAGTGGAGGAATCGATTTGTGCTGGGCACGGCATGCATGATAATTGGACTTGAGGTGGGCTGTGATTCAGCGAGCGGTGAAAATCTCGCCGTGGCTACGGAGATGCAGGTGGTCGTGGAATCAAAAGAAAACTTGAAGGGGCCACGGTGGAGTGACAAGAGAATGTGCCCTCCGTGGACTCGAAATTCGTTAGAGACGATTGTGCCGGAGAACCTTCCAAGGCCATCTGCTCATCGGAGGTGGGAGGTGGTTGGTTTTTCAGATAACAATGCTCCGGCGGTCAAAGTGATCGTGATCAGAAGAAGCAACGGCTGCTTTTCCTTGTAAAAACATACACAATTTCATTTTTCAAAGCATACATGTCGTCTTTATTTAAGAACAAAAGTTGGTAAAAAACGAAGTATAGGAAAAAGGATTGTGAATATATACAATATGATTAGCAAACATTATTGAAATACACCAATAAAATTTCCCAATTTTAGCTTCAAGCGTGCGGAAACTAATTAAATTGACAATATTCCGATGCCAAATTCAATCTTTGCTAATCATGTGATGATATTTCGATTCATGGTTTTGTTTTGTTTAGCTTGGCATTATCAATTTGATAACTCTAGTAGATACAATCGGCTAGCTCTAGGTTTATTATCTAGAAATCATCGGTATAAATTTTATGAATTTTCAGGGTTATTAGAGATGCTTAATCAGTCATTTATTTATAGAATTAATTAAGGTATATGCAAGTTGATCCGAATATCCATGTTCAAATAACAGTTATCAACTGGATGATTTGAAATATATTATTACTTAGATTTTATTCTATATTATAATGGATAATATTATTTTAATTAAGATTAGATTGAATATAAATTCAAATATAAAGCTTCTATCTTTTGTTAAGAAATAAAATAATATTATTTTATAATTGATCTAAATTAATTAAATCACCCGCGCAATTGATGTAAATATATAATAACAATAACAATAATAATAATACAAAATTAAAACGTCATTTTCATAACTTTTGAAAGTTGATTTTTTTTTGGCATGATCTTTAGAATATCTTGGAAACATACTGAGCATTATTGACATAGAAATATCTACGATGGTTGCTGTTATTTGTTTTAAATAAATAAATAAATAACCGGTAGTACACGTAGTACATTCATAATTGGCTGCAACGAGGAGGTAGTACAATTGGAAGGCTTTCGAAATGCCACCTAACGACCCAATTATGGACAGGCCCATTGGGTCCAATGGCCTGGTCACCTTGGTATACAACAGCTCGAGCCCATTTGATTTCATGAAACTCCGCGACTGCTGTCGGCTCAACATGTTGACACGTGGACGATAGGGCTGTAAAACAACTCCACGTATCGGTGAGCCGATCGGCCATTTTTGGGGGGAGAGAAGGGAAATAAGAGAGAGACAGATAAATATATAGAAAATAGCAAGAAATGTGTTTATTATAAATAGAGGATGGTGATATTTGATGGCTGGCTGGTCTTCTCAGAGTGTGTGTTTTTGCTTGGATGATTATAAATCTGAATCCACGTGGCTATGAAAAATAAATAGATAAAGAAATGCGTCCACGTGGGGTCCTTTTCTTTTCTTGTTATAAAGGAATGTGCTCTCATTGGTGCACATATTCATCGCTGCAACAAGTCTCTCCCTCTCCCTCTCCCTCTCCCGGACAGTGCTGGCTAATTATTGTTGTGTTTGATATTGTTTTATTGGTTATTTTTTAAATTATTTTTATTTAAAAATAAGATTTTTTTTTTATATTAGCGTAACAGATTATTTTTTATATTAGCGTAACAGGTGATTAATGATGTTTGTTGGTTTCCAATCCAAATTAATCATGTGTATATTTTACTGCAAGCATTTTGTCTTGGATATTGTGAAATACAAATTTCGTCAAAATATTTTATTTCATGAAAACAACTTTTTAAAATTCATTTAATTTCACACGGTAGTTTTTTGGACAAATATTTCTTATTTTCTCATTATACAAGCCAGAAAATGCATTGATACTAATAACAATATTAATAAAAAGAAGTGTATTTTAGTAATTTGGCACACGATGTAATTCTTTTATTAAAAATATTCTAGAATATATAAATCAGCACATAAATTTTAAAAAAAACTACTGATTTTATATATTTTTTAATAAAGAATACTTTAAAAAAAACAAGATAAATATATATATATATATATAACTCATCAAAAAGATAGCTAAGCTAACAAAAACACACGTGTGGAATCAAAGAACAAGGTAGAAGGTGAGACGAGTCACAAATTGTGTATACGAAGCTACCAGCACATCGTTTATTTAAGAGTCTCGTATATAAGGTCTCGTCTATAAGTTTAAGTTTTTAAGTTAGATATTTTTTTAACATGGTATCAGAGCCTTGTTAACCTAACGATCACGAGTTCGAATCTCTCTATCCCCATTCTATTTAATAAAAAAATCAATCACAAGTTAATATGGGTCTGTACAAGTTTCAAGACCAAAAGATTTTTATTTAAGGAGGTGTGTTAGAGTATAATATAATTATATTATGATTCCTCGGCTATAGGTTAAGATTTTAAGTATGATAAGGTGAAGCCTGAGGGCTAGAGGTAAGAAAACGTTGAACCAAATCTCTCTATCACTCATCTGTCTGCATGCTACAAAAAAACAAGGCACGACCACACAGAGAATTTCAACTAACATGCCAAAAATGGGGTTGAAATCTTGAGCAAGCAGCCTCTAAGATGGCGATCTTTCTTTTTGAAGGCCTGCATAAAGTTGCTTATTTTTGACAAAAACTGTGGGCAGCTAGCTAGGTATTTAGAGGGCCACTTCATAGGCAAAATCCTGTGGATACAGATTTTACAGGACCATAGAATTCGATCACCAAGCTTTTTGGTGGCAAGAAGATATGTGTTACCTGCTTAGAAACAGGATACGTTTAGATTTGTAGCCAAAGCTTGGTACAGAGCCACGCTACCATATCCATCTAGGTATCTAGGATATTCCAAGATTCAACTCCCCAAACTTATTCTTTCATGCATCTGTATCTGGTTGTATAAACTTTCTGTCGATAATCATCTCAATTACTGTTAGTTGAGATATATTTATATTATTCTTTAATATATTCTCCAAGTAAAGTTTTTTAGGCTGTAAACTTGTTAGAGTTACATTATCTTGTGTTTGATTTTTCATCAAATAGAATGAGGGTGGTGAAATTTGAACTCGTGACTGCTGGATCAACAAGACGTTGATACAATATTAAGAAACCATCTCGTATAAAAATTTAAAATATTAAGTGACACCCATGATATAATTTATATCAGAGAGTCCTGCTGATCCTGGATGTCAGGCCTTTTGCAAGAAACTTGGAGGATCGCAAGCAAATGTGATCAACCATTTGACGTTCTATACAATCACTGTAATTGGCCTAATGGCTTGATGATCGAAGAACGCGATTGATTAAATCATCATGTTGTCAAGAATGAAACCTAAACTCATCTTATAAATCAACACCCATTGTACTTCTCGCAAGGAAAATTGCATTTCGAGACAGCAAAACGTGTACAAATTAATGATTGCCACAAGAACACCCCATGAAAATGATAGAATGAAATTCACAGCTAGCTAATGAGTACCGTCAAATTTGCCGTGGCCAATTCTAGAATCGTTGTCGAATAGATATAGAAGCAAATGGTATCCCACTAAAGAAGCTACAGCAGCTTCCACCACCAAGCAGCAGCAGCAGAATCATGGACCTAGATATTGACGAAGATATCACTGAACATTATTCAAATAAAAGGATATCCCATCCATGCAAGACTATCTAACCTAGCTGCTGGTCCAGAGACGTTCAAAATATCAGAAAGTATTCCTTGGCAAGGAAAGCTCGCCTGCATGCATGGGGCCTAATTTTCTGAGCATCACCATGCGGACATGATCACCAGCCTGAACAACTAGTTTAAGCTTTTTGAAAGGGACGGTGATAATTTATATAGCTGTATCTTTCCTCATCATGCGGTCCTCAACTTTTCTCCCTTCTGTATCATTCAAAATGCGAAAATAATAATGATATAAGATCCATGCTGCAGGGAGATTGGATTCCAAAGTTACTACTAGCTAGGAAGCTGGAGCCTCGTCTAGCTAGTTTTCAGAAAAAGCTTTGCGCATGCAACTATGGAGTCAGGCAATTTGGATTCTATTGTACGCAGCATATATATTAGTGGCCATTGCAAAAAGTTTCAGGTTCCACCTTCGTTTATATATAATTAATTTTGAAAGCTTTTCGAGGGAGCCAGAAATTTTGTTCTATACTTGATCATCAATCCAGCTATAAAAGCTTAGAGTTGCGAATATCTCCGTGCAATCATATCCATGGAGGCCGGGGATCGGTTGATTGTATTTCTGATTTTGCTGGATCCTGGAATTTCTTTTCGCGTTCGTCTCCCTTTCTACTCTCGAGTTGATCAATTTATTTTATAACATGATTGCATATATATGTGTGTGTGTGTTTTAAATAATATATATTATATTAAAGTAATTTAATATAATTTTATCGATCAATCTACTACGATTAGGCTTGATGCCTCTATGGTGTGGTCAAATTGCAATTTTATCGATATTATAGGCGGTGATTGATAAACGGATAAAAAGCGAGGGACGCAAAATTTAATTAACACAGGTCAATCAATCGTGTCAACAGAAATGGTCAAAACTGTAAATTCTGAAGCATCCCACCCGTTAGATCTGTCTTGGAGTTCGATCGATGCCCTCTTCAGCAGTCCAGTCAATGGCTCAGATTCGAGCGTGCTCTTTGGCAAAAAAGATCCAAAATTCAAAGCTTAAACACATTTTGTCAAATTATACCATACCAGGCAAAAGGGGTTTCGACACGTGTATTCTAAGGTGATGCCGAAATAAACCCCAACCGTCAAATCAAGGGCACCGATCCTAAATCCTAATACCAAAAAGGGACTCGCTTCTAGCACCAAAAAACTAAAAAGTGTATTTCTCTGCGGCTCCATCACTCACCGGTCAAGGTCGTTTTGGTCTGTTCGATACTTTCAGTCATTACGATTCTATTGGAGGTTAGAAACGCCACGTGACTGGCAGGGCACGACGGGTTTGCTTTTGTCACGTGACATCATGCCAGGTGGGCCTGACAACTGCAAAGTGCAAACACCAACTTGGCCGGGGACTATGATACAGGTATCCATCCGTACAATCTGTCTCATCTCACGCCCTCAGTTATTCAATTGCAAATTAGGAGCAGATTCCTGCCTTGGCTCTTCCTAAACTCACCCGTCTCGAAACGCGCGACGGAGATTCCTTTAATTTTTTTTTATTTTATAATAAAAACTTGAGTTTGAATTTTGAAAAGGTTTTAATTTATAGTTTCTGTTAAACTTATTTTTTCAAAATGTAGTCGCAAAAAAAAAAAAAATGCAATACTAAGCACATATTTAGTTTTATTTATTTATTTTGGTTTGGGTTTAAAAGAAATTAAAATATTTGAAGAAACAATATAGTATAACTTATAAATCATATGTTGATGCTTTACCTTTTGATTAAATTAGAGTTTTCATTTTCAAACAAATTTTAAATTTCAATCAAGATTTATTTCTAATCAAATATACTTGTAACTTCTTTTTAAGACAAAAGTTAAAAATATATAATAACTTGCAAAATCATACCAAATATATTACAAGCATATCTATGGCCATGTTATAAAGGGTCTTGTTTTTATTTTATTTTTATTTTTGGATTAAGTAAATTTTACGTTTTTATTTGCCCATTTTAGACTATAATTTTTTTTGGACGAGGTCCGATTCTTTTTCTTCCATTTTCATATGCTTTGCTCTATAAAGTTTTTTGCTTTATAAAAATGTTGGTTAGCAAACTTGAAGTTTTTTTACCAAAAGGTTTAATTGAATCGAAAAAGAAATGATGAGAAGAGAATTTGATGTTTGTGGAAGGAAGATTACCCGTTATATCGCTGAAGCCCATCAACAAAATCAGTACGGGTAAATATAATAATGCTTTAATGATTGCATGCGCTAAAGCATCAGCAGATGATCATGAACAATCGATAATAATGGAAGTGGAAGTGGGGCTCGTGTCTCATTTACACGTACTGATCATGAATAATCTAAAAATATTAAATTTTTTAATTTAAAATAAAAAAAATAATCGATATTTTTCTGAAACGCCCTTCATCGTCTGATCATTTTCCCCAAAACGGTCACAGCTAGCTGAGAATTCTTTTGTTTTTTGCACTTGACAGCAAATATGCATGCAAGTTTCTCTTCTACAGCCATTGAATAGTCATATGCGGGCTCGAAACCCTAAGAGATATCCAGAGATCTCGTTGGGCAAATGGGAATTAAGAATGGCAGATGCGCTACTGTGAAAATAGCAAGTCAAGGATGCTAGCTGCCGCGACGAACGAGAGACAAAGGGAGAGGACCCGGGCAGCTCAGTGGGGTGGGGGGACCGGCTCAAAACACAGTGGCCATGGGTTCAACGAGAATGTTAGAAATAGGAACCAGGCTCTGATTTCTCGTCACCTTCAGAACTATTGGTGTGGTTCATACCTGTGATTTACTTATAACGTCGCTGTAAGAATACCCCGTTGAGATGGTAGAAAGAAAATCAATATATATATTCATCGTGATGTCAAAGAGTTTATAATTTACGCTGCAGATCTTGAATTCAAACATACTCGATGTTTTATTTGTTCATTTAAATCCACAACGTATATTTTCTAAGTTTTCTGGTATCTAATAAATAAATAAATAATCAATATATGTGTGTTTTTCTGCAATATGTTGGAGTTCTTTATACGAATAAACTCAGCTTTTATAGCTGTAATTTTCGTGTTTTGAGAACTATTGTATATTGTTAAGGGGGTGGCCAGCGTAATGGCGACTAGCTATGATTTCTTAGATGAAAATTAAACCGGGGGGAAAGGGATGAAATGTTAGCTTCATTAAATCAATAAGATAGAGAGATAAATTAAATTGATGCTAAAGAAATCAAACAGCAGGCAAGAGAAAATTTAAATAATAATAATAAAGAACAATGCTATGGTTATTGCTTACAAACAAATCATACGAGTATTTCTCATAAACGTATGATATAAGTAAAGCTTACCACCTTGCCAATTTCTCACTTGAAAGCTCAATCCTTTTTGGAGACTAGAGTTGTCATCATTGATGGAGAGATGTGTGAATGGCTAGATCATGGTTGTTGCGTCGACATTAGGTTTAACTTGAACTCTGACTATAATAAAAAAAAAAAAAAAAAAAACTCTGTCGGTAAAACCCCTGGACTTCTTTTTGTTGAACAACTCACTATTATATGATTTAATTATTGATTTGTCAAATTATTAGCACACGATCTTCGTCGCTTTGAGAATGTTGCTTTGGTAAGTGGATTAATTTATATATTTTTCTAATGTCACAACGACCCCTAGTTCCATAGGATAGGGAATCATTGCTTTGTTGTAGTTCATCTTTTCCCTTCGCGGGTGGATTAATACTCTTAATTATAGTTATTTTTATTTGCTTTCTAGTTAAAATATGCTTGATCATCATAATAAATATTATCTGTCGTTATCTTTACATCTACAAGTAATAATGATAAAAGGTAGATCCCACCGCAAACAATCGTGTCCAGTGCGCAGAGAAGCGCACTCTCACTTTTAAACTCAGGTTCGACCATAGGAGCGTACTCTCACTTTTGAACTCAATTTCGAGTCCTAATGAAAATAGAGTGGGAAGGTACCTCTCTTTATTTTCCTGGATTCTTTCCTGCGTGGTACGTCTGTCACCTCTACGGTGTCTTATATGCTCATTTGGACTAGTCGAGTTACATGTAAACTAAAAAAAATATAGATCCTTGAATAAAAAATTCACAAAGTTGGTTAAAAAATATTATATTAATAGATAAAATGAGTATTTTAATTACAGGAATGGTGAAGGTTTAAGAATTGAAAATAAATAAATAAATAAAATATTCATATACTCAGATAAAATGCAAACGAAAGTGATGCGTAGGGAAAGAAATATATTGACATATAAATCAATGAAATTCAAAGTAGCCCAACTTTAAATATGGTATAAATAGTTAATGAATAGGGTGTAAAGAAGGGATATCATTGGAATTAATAAGATTGTGTACATAGGTGTAAGTGATGGACATGGGGTGTTAAATAGAGAATTGGGATAAGACATGATCTAGGATGGTTCGATAATTAACCGAGTTTATGGCAAGAGCCCATGAAAAAAAAATCTTTTTTTTTATAATCGGATGTCCGGGCCAACTTGCGCGCATCTCAACTATTCTTCGGATTCACTGAATATCATGCAAGTCCAATGAGCACGTAAGGCATCACGGGGGTGACAGGCGTACCGGGCAGGGATCGAAACAGGGTGTCATGAAGGGGGCACCCTCCAGATACCGCTGAGACACTCGAACCACGGTCCCTTGAAGGGGGGTGCCCTCCAACTACCGTCGTGATAGACCCCTACTAGTAAAAAAAATATTCTTGTTTGGTAAAGAGTTTAAGAATGAACATAACTTGTTGTATTTAAATATTGAATTTGTTACATAAAAGATAAATATTTTATCTAGCTCACTTTTCATATCAATTAATATTGAAAAATTAATAATCAAAAAAAGATTATGCGCCTTGAGTGTGGAATTTATCTTGTTTCTTGAATGGATTGGAGACTTAGGGCCTGTTTGGGAGTACGGTTGCGTTAGCTTTTGAAAGTGTTTTTTGTGCCAAAATGTATCAAAATGATATATTTTTCTTAAATCATTTTTGATATCAGCACATCAAAATGATCTAAAAACACCAAACCACCGGTTTTTAAAATAAAAAAAAAGAGAAAAAGCACCAAATCGCCGGTTTAGCCGCAATGACAAACAGGCTCTTAACAAGAGTCGGGAGACCAATTATCAAATGTTACAGTGATAGAGTTGTTTTTTATTAACACCAGACGCTCAAATCAATTTGAATGCATCCAAACTAATTTTATAAATTTTAAAATAAATAATTTAATAAATCTTCAATAATTATTATATAAACAATTATAGAATTTGAATCGAAAATTAAAAAAAAATAAACTCCTTGTTCCCAAACTAATAATAAAAGTAAAACAATCATTGCAGTCTCCTTGAGGATATGGGGATGATAGGGCATTAATCATTCATTAATCTGGTCCCTCTTTCCTTTATAGAGTGCACTCGGTTCTTGATCTCAAACCATTCATACTTTTAATAATATATATATATATTGATAGAGTGGTGAAGGACGAGTTAAATTATATTTTGCCTCTGTTATAATTTTTAAAAATATTTGAATAATCAATATTTTGGACGAGTTTCACTTAAAAATCTTAGCTATGAAAAAACTGTATTGTACAGCTCTTTAAACTTTTTTGAACGATGAGGAGTGACTAAATCTTGATCGATTCTATCTGGGACTTGAATTTCTTGTCTCGTAGTTGAAAGTTCTCAAATGTTAATTGTTTAGTGTCTATTTAAAACATAAAATTAGAAGGAAAAAAAATGAAGTTAACAACATTTTTTACACCTTTTGAAATAAAGATGGAAAGTTACAAAAAATAATTTATTAAATATAGGTGTGCAATTCAATTTGTACACATTTTTTTTATAAACCACGCTGTGTTCAGACGTTTGACTGGACTAATCCATGTTTATACCGGGTGGGCTCCGAAGGGGTGAAAGTGCTCCTCAAATGATCAGTTTCATACAAGATGAGGGATTGAACTTCTGATCTTTTTTAAGGGATAAGTGTGCCCTCACCACTCGTCAGTACCCTTTTAATAATTTATACACATCTTAATTAAACCCATGAGTCCCAAAATTAATAATTATATTCATTTACATTGATTATCATACGAGCCTTCAAATCTAAATTCATCTTGCCTATGTGCTATATCCGTTGGGCTCTAGACAGCTGCATGCTGCAAATTTCTTACAAAGGTAGGGGCTGGCAGGTATAATTACCCCGAGTATATGTTTTGTATTATAAAAGATTTTGTGTTTGTGGTTTGAGAACTTAATTTTTAAAAAACTCTATAAATTATAGTTTTTTTAAATAAAGTTTAAAGAAAAAAAACTCAAATTATAATTAAAATAAGATGGAGCCGCACCACACCCATCATGAAAACAAAAAGTTTCAGCAAGAGGGCAACACATGAAGCTAGCCCTAGCTAGCTCATAGCATTATAATGACGACGAATATATAAACTTTCTTGTCTTTAATTAATATAAGTTCACAAGTCTGCTCACTTTTAAATTTATTTCATTATTTGCGAAGTACAATTACATATGCGATGGAATAAGATGCCATGTGTTACATGTTCAAGGAAAATCAAGGGTGGCGCATGCAGCCCAGAGCTTCCAAACCTATATATAATTCCAGGAGTAGCTGATATCATTTTTCTCGAGTATAGTTTTTATGGTTGGGGTTATGCTCTTGATAAAATAATAAGAGTACACTTATTGAATAATAAAGCATAGTATTAGCAATCGGAAGTATAGTTAGTAGACTTCCATCAAGTATCTTGTCGTAGGGTCGGTGCGATGGCGTTAGGGGTTTGGGAATTGTCATCTAATTATTTGATTAGAGTTATTAGCAAAATCTCACTAATATAATGATCTCTAAAGGTTTGGAATGGTAATATGATTGTTGCGTATAGAAAAAGTATTAACATGCCTTACTTGAGGTGAGTTATTTTTTGTGGCTTTAATATAGTTTTGAAATTTGATTGACTTCTCTGGAAGAGTCTTGCACCTCAATTTTTTACACGACTCGTATAGGTACTCTGATAGAGTTCACCTAGATTGGTCTAAAACGAGATGATTATGAAAGTCAGAATGCTCACATTCTCAATTTATGAATATTTTAGATAACCCTGAGAATCTTTTCAGATAAATCACTGATATTTAAATATCAGACTACTAACAAATCCATTATTTTCTCAGCATTATCTCATGAACTGAAGAGTGATTGGTTAAAATACCCTTAATTAAGATAACTTTGAGAATTTAAACTAGTTTTTAATCAAAATTAGAAATGGGAAAGATTGAATCCATGCATATATCAATAACTGAAGGTCTATTGACTTCGATTTTCACTAAAATTCTACAATTTGGTGGAAACAAGTTTCAGCATCAAACTAAAACACTAAGAATAAAATTTCTAAACAGTTTTATAAAATATATAAACCTTAGATTATCTGCTAATAAAGATGTAAGGACATATATAAACCAAAATCAAATCAAAACAAGGCATCAAAACTAATACCTGAAGCAATGTTCAGACAATGAACACGCAAAAAAAAAAACATAAACATTACCACACCTAGAACAACCATTTAAGGGCTCAAAACTCATGCATTTCAACTTATACTTGTCACACTATCAAATGTCAAAACAACTTCAAACATCTTAATTCGAATAAAAAAAACAAAACAACCACTTAAACATAATATAATGCTATTGAGATCAAACTTTGGGACTCCTAATTAGACATAATGCAATCAAATCAATAAATAATATTAAAACGTACTGAAACAATAAATTCAAGTAATTAGAGAGGTCATATGAACTCCACCTTACATGCTTTTAAAGGTTTTAAATTTATTCTTTTAGACTTTCTTCAAATCTCCACCCCGTCTCGAATTTATTTTACTTCTTTCTTTTGGCTTTTTCTTGTTTTCTCTTTGTTTCTCCTTTGTTGTTGTCTAGCTTCCACGTATCAATTGATCTTTTACGGGGGTTTTAGGGCTTTGGCATTTTACAACCTTGTTGGTTTTTTGCACAAAAAAAAATGGTTTTGGATTCCAATGGTTTTGTAGCAATCATATAGACTAAAAAACATGTTTTTAGCCTTCTGATCTTGAAAAAATGATTTATAACTTTTAATAAGAACATTCTTTACAAATTTGAAATATGAGCATGAGAAATAGCTAGATGGTTTTGTGCATATGGGTGTTATAGACAAGGTCAATATTTATAGCTCAATATTTAATTGTTTGAAGTTACCTCCCCAACAAGCATTTCCTTTAATATGCAGTGAAAATTAATCAGGGACAAGAGGTTAAAAAAAATGGTGAATATTGGATACAAACATTGGATTTTAAGATAAGGGTGTTTTTAGGTCAAATGATTATAATTTTAGTCCTAGATATGGACTTAAATTAGATCACATGAAGGTGTCTCCATGATTAAGGAATATAGGTGTTAAATTCTCATGAGACGACACCAGTTAGGCTAACCTTTAAAATCAAGGTTTTTTGGTTTTAGAATGTTTGGTTATACCTTTATGCTTTTAATTTATTAAATTACACTTCATTTTCCAGTCTCAACTGTAGTTGAAATCATATTTTGACTCTGGATTTGAGTGACTTTTCCATTTTAATCTTTGATTTTGGATTTGACCAATTTAGCCCTTGATTAAACAAATTCACTATATTTTTCCTTAAGCATTTAAAGTTATCGATTTGATCCTTAAAACTAGATGTGTTATACAAATTTGTCCTTAGTTTTGAATTTATTCATTGAGGTTTTTAATTGCTTCCCAAAATTTGAATTTGATGCAATTGAATCCTTAATTTCAATAAGAAAATCAATCTGTTCAATTTTGGTCCCACAAATCTTACTTTTTACATAAAACCTAAATCTTATATTTTTCCTTGCAATTTGATCCTTCACCTTTCATAACTTGTCAAAGAAATTTGTAATAACATATTTAACTTAGTAAAAGACTTGAATTGTTAGGTTAATGGGTCAATCCATTTTTTAATATTATTGTTAATTAAGATTCAACCAACTTGATATATTTAATTTTTTAATTCAAAATAAAACCTCTCTCGAGTTATATTGTAATTTATAATTTAATTTTGAATAACTTACTAAGTTATGTCGGGTTTAATAAATATGATTTATAAAAGGCAAGATCAAAATCAAATAGAAGAATGACAAAGTCGATTTCCTAATCTTCATGTAAAACTCTTTGGTTTTCTATGGATATGGTTCTTAGATTTGTTTTGGGATTTGACCTAAAAAGAACTTGGGATATTGAATTGTCGATTGAACCCGTGTATCAATATTGTTATTTTTATTAAAATAATGTTGTTTATATGATTTTTCTTTTAAAAAATATATTAGTGTTTATATGACTTAATTTACTAATTTAATATTTTTTAATTCAAATTAAAAGTTAAACTAAACATTATAAAATCCTTCAAAATCAACTTGTTGGGATTTAGTCTCCATGGAATGTTCTGTGGTTTTAGAGAATAAATATTAATTATTTTTTTTATTTTACCAGTGCAATTTTCACATGCTAAAATAATTTTAATGTCGGATATAAAAAAATATAAAAATATTGTTTTAATATATTTTTAATTAAAATAATAATTAGAAATGAGCAGAAGTATCAAGTAATTAAATTAATTAAAAAATCATATAAAAAACAATTTATAAAAAATCAACTTGATTGGATATTTTAGTTAAAATTGAACCGAATTAAGCGATACTCATCCCAATTAATAATAATTGAAAAGGGATATTAGATTTATATCCCAGAAAAAAAGAAAAAACTCTGCAGAAGACTGAGAAGAAAACCTTGAGAAAGAAAACTGTGAATCCTTTCCTTAACTTTTACGCCTTCATTACACCGTTGCGCTCTCTATATCTCCCTCTCTGTCTCTGCTAATATTAACTCTCCCTCCCTCTTTATATTACTTCTCTCTCCACCTCTCATAAAAACCTTTGTCTTCTATGCATTTATTGCCCTCAGCCTCACACACTCGACCTTTGATTCTCTTCTCTTACACTATTTTCTCACCAAAAGAACCGTTTTTCTCTCTTCGAACTCCCATTCTGAGAGGGTAAAAACAGAGCAAAAACAGAGACATTGGAGGTGCAGGAAACAAAAGAACTAATCTTTTTTAGTTTCTTTCACTTTCTTTCTTGTTTTTTTGGGATTTCCAACATGGATAATTGCAAAGAACATGAAAAACAAGGGTTTAACCAAGCGAGGATCGTTAAGGTTCTTGGACCTATCATTGTAGGTGCAGGGCCATCTGGTCTAGCAGTTGCAGCTTGCCTTTTCCAGCAAGGAGTCCCCTCTCTGATTCTTGAAAAAAATGACTGCATAGCTTCTCTCTGGCAACAAAAAACCTACGATCGCTTAAAACTTCACCTTCCTAAACAGTTTTGTGAGCTCCCACTTCTTGGTTTCCCCGGTGATTTCCCCAAGTACCCCACGAAAGGCCAATTCATTTCTTACATGGAGTCTTATGCTTCGCATTTCAGAATCGATCCTAAATTCAACCAGGCCGTAAAAACGACAGAATTTGACCACATTAAGGGGTTCTGGAGGGTGCAAACTGAAGAACTCGAGTACCATTCTAGGTGGCTTATTGTTGCCACTGGCGAGAATGCAGAGCCTGTTATACCTGATATAGCTGGTTACGAAAAGTTTAGAGGTACAATTCTACATACAAGTGAGTACAAGTCTGGTTCCAAGTTCAAGAACCAGAGGGTCTTGGTTATTGGGTGTGGCAACTCAGGGATGGAAGTTAGCTTAGACCTTTGTAGGCACAATGCAATCCCTCACATGGTCGTTAGAAACACTGTAAGCTAACCAATTCTATGGTTTTAACGTTGCTGTTCATTCAACCGCTCGGTTTTGAGATTGGTTTCACATTCGATGTGTTTGGCCTCTGATTATCTGTGTCTTGTTTTGTAAATACAGGTGCATGTTCTACCCAGAGAGATGTTTGGCATGTCAACATTCGGAATAGCCATGGCACTTCTAAAGTGGTTACCTTTAAGATGGGTGGATAAATTTCTACTCCTTCTAGCCAGTTTCATCCTGGGAAACACGGACCAGTTAGGCCTCAAACGACCAAAAACAGGCCCGATTGAGCTCAAGAATGTCACTGGAAAGACACCAGTTCTAGACGTTGGAGCGTTATCTCAAATCAAGTCTGGCAACATTAAGGTAAACCAAGCACACCCGAACGAGCAAATCATCCCTTCATTGTTTCCCTTCACATATATCTATACCTGTGCATGCGTGCTGCTGCTTTCCGCAACACCTTCAGGATTTTAGCTAAATTGCTGTTAGGGTTTCAGGTGATGGAAGGTGTGAAGGAGATAACGAGAAGCGGGGTCAAATTCATGGATGGTCAAGAAAAGCAGTTCGAGTCTATAATCCTAGCCACTGGGTACAAAAGCAACGTGCCTACTTGGCTCAAGGTACGCACGCAGGCACCATAATCGTATTTTTGACTTTGTTTTCCATTAATCCTGGTTTAGTTTTAGCTCCATCTTCTCATGAATCATCCATCCCTTTCTGCCCTGAACGCATGCACGGATAGCAGACACCTACAAATCTCCTTTTCTCCATGCAAAACAGAATAAAATCGGTTAAACTCTGCTTGTAGTTATTATATTTTTCTTTGTGGGGTTTTATGTGATGTTGCTTTCATGACATCATATCATTCGTTCTGCTAAATGAACCTCGAAATCTGTCCCCCCAGTTTGAATTTTCCTTGCATTGATTAATTTGTGCTGTGGTTAATTAATGCAGGGATGTGATTTTTTCACAAAAGATGGCATGCCGGCACCACCCTTCCCTGACGGCTGGAAGGGCGGCAATGGGCTGTACACGGTGGGTTTCACGAGAAGAGGCCTCCTGGGAACAGCCTCGGATGCTGTTAAGATTGCGCGAGACATAGGTGATCAATGGAAGACAATCATGGAGAACAGTAAATCTTGCGATTCCCATGTTATCATACTCGAAAGATCATGGTGAGGGAGATGAAGACGAGTGGGGGGAGAGCAATTTGGTTTTTAAGTTTTCTTAGGTTAAGTTTTTAGGTGGGAGATTGATTAATTAATTGTTCACTTGGTGAGGACTAGTTTCCCTTTTTTTTTCTTTTTTTTGTCCCTTGTATATTCACCAATTTTGTATGGTAGGCTCATCTCCACTTCCTTGTATTTCTCTCAACTTTGTACAAATAATTTCCATGAGCACAATGTGGCCCTGGCATTGAGATTCAAAACCTTTTTTATTTTTTGAAAAATATTTTTTAAAAAAATTATTATTTTTTGATATTCTTATGTGATGATATTTAATCTTAATTGATAAAAAATATTTTTTTATTATATTTTTAAATAAAAAATAACTTCAATTAATCTTTCATTTCAAATATTCAGTAATATCTTGAATTTTAAAAATACTGTGACATGGGCCCTTTTTTCTTTGGTTCAATTTTTTATTTTTATTTTCAAAAAATAGCTGCACGTGCATTTGGTCATCTACAGGTTAGGGTTCTTAAGGAAATTAATTAGGGCCTGCTGCAAGCCTGCAGCTACCTTCTTGCTCACAGTGCCAGCAGCTTATCATAAAAGCAGGATCCATTGCGAGGTCCTCCAAAATAGATTTTCTATCCTCAAAAGTAAGAAAACATTATTATAAAGCAATATAATTTTTTAAAATCTAGTGTTTTTTTCACTCCCTATCCATTAATGTGTGGAATGCATTCCTGTCCATGAAACACGTGGACAAAACTGATGTGTTCGCTTAATATATTAGAGAAATATCATTTTATTTTTATTACAAATAATATTATTTTATTTAAAAAAAATTATTTACTTAATTTTATAAAGAATGGTTGTCGCCACTAGAATTGAACACACACCTTGTCGATGAGAGAACTTGAAAAGGCAAAATACCTAATTCCCTTTGTGATTCCACCAAACCCATGTGGGTGAGAAAGATGAAATGATCAAGAAAAGGGACTCAAAATGTGAGGGAAATTGCACATTTATGTCCACTTTCATCATGAGTTTCTATATTAAGAACTATTTTCTAAAAGCGTTTCCGTAAGTTTTAGGGTTTTTATTATTATTATTATTATTATTATTATTATTATTATTATTATTATTATTATTATGTTTTTGCTTTCGGTAAGCTATACCTTAGTGTACTTTCGACGTGTACTTTCGACGTTAAGCATTCGACTTCACATCTCCCCGTCTTTCTTTCGCCCCGGCACCTATTTTGTTCTTTATTATTATTAATATATATCTCCATATCAACTTTCACAAATCTTGACTCATTTCAACACTTGTTTTGAAATGTTGGGAGTAAGGTTTGCTAAAGTTCTATTTTTTATTTATATATATATAATTATTTTAATGTAAAAAAAGAAAACAATCACAACATGCCTTTTCGAGTTGAAACATATGTTGAATTTAAAGAAAAAAAATGAATTTTATATTATTGGTTTTTATTAAACTTTATATATTATAGTAGAAAATAATAAGAGTTAAATACTGCTAAAAAACTAACTATATTAAATAACTATTATTTGATATGATAATGAATTCTAAACGAAAAAGAAAATATTATGATTGGTTATTGGGCATTAAATGACTCTTAATAAATGTATTGAAAGGACTCGTTGACCGGCCCTGGATAGTTATAATTGGCAAGACTTTAAAGACAATTAAACATTAATTTGCAATAAATATGAGCATGGATTCAAACAGTCTGGTTTGACTTTTAGTGACTCTGGTTTGTGGAGTGACAATTTTAAAAATATTTTTTATTTAAAAATATATTAATAAAATATTTTTTTGACAATTAATAATTTATTTTTTAAAAATAAAATAAATTGAATAGAACTGAATCGAATAAAATAATCAAACTCGCCGCTGTAGTTATTAAAAAAAAAGAAAATACATATAATTTAATTCTTTTAGATGAATTATTTTTTGTAGATTTTTGATTTGATATGTTTTTAGTTTATAATAAGTCTTTTTTATCTGGTTTGATTCAAGTTTTTTCAAAACTAAAACCAAACAAATTGATTCCTAGATATTTTCGAACCAAAATTATCTAAAATTTTAATTCGATAATTATTTCAAGCCAAATATATATTTAAAATACATCAAAAACAATTTCAATTGCGTCTCGAAATCAACTAGCTTACTGTACTTCGTCTTCTTGGTGAAAAACAAGTTGTATAGGATGGCGGAGCTGCTTTCCGTTGTCTGCAAACATGGTACATGCACGTGAGTCTAAAAATCTAGACATCTATAAAGATAACTCGTGTTCTACACACTGGACAACCTTAACTTTGCTAGCTCTAACCCAACTTATCAAGCAAGTAGTGTGATCACGCTCGAGCTTTGGAATTAAAAAATATTATTATTTATTTAAAATTATTTTTATGTTTTTATATTATTATTATATATTGATATAAAAAAAATTAAAATAAAAAATATATTTAAAAAATAATCAATATCACATTCCTAAACCTTCGAGATATATATATATATAATTTGGATCGAAACATTCTCATTTCGTTTCCGGAAAAATAATATATTTTTAAAATAATGTATAATTTTTCAATATTTAATTATTATATTTTATAATTATTTTGAAATTTTACAACAAATCTCATGATATATTTATATATATCATGTTAAAATTTTAAAGCAATCAGACAATATAATAATCTTACGAGATTAATGATTGTATTCTTCTAATATTATATATGCTCATAGTTTTATTTTTTAAAAATTATTTTATTATATTTTTTAAATTAAATTGCACAAATCTAAATTATTATTTTATTTTTACATTTGAATTTCTTTTAAATTATTATATTTAATTATATATAAATTGTAAACCTCGAGATAATACAATCGAAAAAAGGAAGCATCAACTTAACAGAACCGACAAACTTGTTATACATTGCATATTATACACAAGGGGCGTAATAGGGTGGCTGTAATAGTTAGTATATATATATACAATACTGGCTAGCTAGCTCTCTCTCTCTCTCCAAGTCTCTATGTATATATATGTGTGTCTCTGTGGCTGATAATCGAGACAATGTGGGGCTCTGTTTTGTACGAAGCTTGCAGACACGGATTGACAGATCTCCTCCCCTACTCTCTCTATCAGAACCAGAGAAAGAAAACCCTATTCTCCCTCTCTCTCTACTGCTGCTGATGGTGGTGGTGATGCAAGCATCGGCTTGGCCTCTAAATATCCCTATCTCTCTCTGCCGCCATATGACAATGGAGGAAGGAAAAGTCCAAGTTAGGATAGGAAGAAGGGGTTTCTGCATTGAATTCGAAATCCCCATCACACGCTTCCAAGCACGCGTTTTCACGAGGGATGAGCGTATCTTGCGTCACTTCTTTTACTGATCAGTACTCCTCATCCACCCAAAATCATGGCAGAGATTGGAAACGAAACGACTGTCTGAGAGACAGAGGCAGATTGCATGGTTTTACGACACACCTTCTCTCATCTCTTCTCTTCCCCTACTCATTCCATGCCTCTTTTTGCATGCACCTGATGTCACGCCGTGCCAAGCAGCCCCTCTCTCCTCGCTCCTCCGCTGCACATATGGCATGCCTTTCCCGAGCTTCCAAAATCATACACCAGAACGGAAATGCACAGAATAGAGGAGAGCAGGTCAGGATTGCCCATGGAAAATACTCGTAGATATGGATGGACCTTCTGTTTCTTTCCATCAATGGAGGATGCAAATAGGATAGTTGTTGCTGGGCCCCTCTTTGATCTTGAACTTGAACCACCGTTTTGAGGCTAGGGTGTGTGTCGTTGAGTTATGAAGCTAACTGGGTCGCCACCTGAGATTAATTTAATTTAAAACAATATGGTTTGATTTTTAAAAAAATATAAAAATTTATTATCCAAATCTTGCTTCATAACTAATGATATCATCATCGGGGGTCGAATATAGCACGTAAATATTTAAAATAAAACCCTGCCTAGATTATATTTTAGGGTTTAATTTTCTTAATTTCAAATCGTGACAGCAATAGAGGTGCTTGCATGGGTAGTCGGGATTAACCTAGGGGCGGATGCAGGCCAGTAGAGGCTGGCATGGCATGGTATGGCATGCACATGTACTAATCAAAGAACAGATTGATGTGCATGCATGCCATATCGATCCATGCAAATATTACTTGTGAAAAAACTATGAACACCAAGCATTTGGCAGAGTAGAAAACAAAACAAAATCCTTATTTTCTGTCATCTTCTGCTGATTTTGATTTTACATTTTAAATCTTTAGCAGTGATGAGATGATGATGAGGATGGAAGAGAAGGGTCCCCGAAGCCAGAATTCCTTCTTCTATCTTCATTTAATTGGGCCCACTTGATCTCAGTGGCATGTTGCTTTACTAGCAGCCCTTATCAAGCTGACAAGCAAGTAAGCTACCTAAGTGATGGTAGTTTTTTTGCTGTCGTTTTTTAAATATTATTTTTTTAAAAAATATATTAAAATATTATATTTATTTTTTTAAAAAAATATTTTCAACATTATCACATAAAAATTATTTAAAACATCAAAAAATTAATTTTAAGTGAAAAATAAAAATAAAAATAAACACAAACACAATTTAAAAGTATTTTACATTAAAAATACATCAAAATAATATTTTTTTATATTATCATGTAAAAATACAATAAAAAAATTCAAATTTTAATGCAAGTAAACAAGAGAGAGACCTCTCGATGCCCACCTTCCTTGACCAGCGACGCCTGCATGCATGCTTCGACATTGCTCCCTGCAGATGAACAGCGCTCAATTCGATTCGAGGGAGAAGATTGGGTTTCTCTGTCTAACATTCTTGCATAATGTTTTGCCAGAGCTCATGTGGGTGTGGCGAGTAGGACGAGGACCTTGCAGTGGCCGTCGTATTCTCCGTCTTCAACTTGGAATATTCCGGCAGATACTCGGTGCAGGGATCTAGTCTAGTCGTGTATTATGTTTGCTGTGCTATAGGCCACAGCTAGTCTGATCCATGAAACAACAACATATATGATAACCTTCTTCCTATGCAAATTGTCACCTTCTGATAACAATCCACTGTTGTGAGATGAGTCCTCAGAGAAGTACTGCACTGCATGGATTGCTTACAGATTGGGATAGTAATGACAGCCATAATAATATTCAGTAAAATTTTAATAGTAAAATATTGAAGTTTTTTTGAAAAAAATATAGTAAAATAGCAGGATTTAAATTAAATCTTTTTTTGGTAGTATTTTAGTGATTACCATGTTAATATTGTATTTCTCAATTATGATTTTATATATATATATCATTACAAACTATACTTTAAAAAATATAGGAGTTATTTTCCCCGCATTTCGATTACAATATTTTTTTTAAATGAAAAAACTCTCATTTCTAATAGGTTTAATCTATTATAATTTTACTAATTGAATATTAAAATAATTAATTATAACATGCATAAAATCAAACAATTTTTTATATAAAAAAATTCAGCACAACAGGCGGGTAATTAATCTCGTGATTTCTAAAACGATGTTCACCATCCCATTATATAATGCATCCATCACCAACTTCTACACCAAAAATGGGTGCTTGTCTTCCCTTTCAATACTCTTGTCATAGCTCGATAGTTCAATAATTACTGTCTTTTTATTGCTTGTGAGATAGTCCACCCACTAAGCCAAATTTCATTTAAACGCATGGAGTGTTTGATATTATGTTATAAAAATGCTTAATTTTTTTAAAAAAATAAAAAAATTGATATCTTTATATCATTTTTATATATTGATATAAAAATGATTTTAAAAAATAAAAAATATTATTTTTATATATTTTTAAGAAATAATTATTTAAAAAATAATCTCAATTATACTCTGAATATGACTTAAAATCATTGGTGGGCCATGAAGCCTCTTCGATGACCCTATAACTTGAAGTTGATGTGGTTCTCATTTGTTCAGCCTATTGCCTGTAAACTTCTCAGCGTTCATTTCATAGGGAGTTGACGGTGGCCGGGTGATATTTTTGTAATTGCAGTGCAAGGGTTATAATTCAAAATCTAGACGCTAAAACCAACTGGACATAATTTATTAGCACCGGTAGCTAGGCTAATCTGGTGCACAAACTCAGCAAGTTTCGTCAAATTGATGGCTCAGAAATTGATAGCACACAGACTCAAACCGGAACAGGAAGAGCATTCTCGTCCAAACTCATACGCTAGGCTCAACCCTGAAATTCGACTAACACAATGGTTTTATTGGAGATCAAGTCACGAGTTGTATGGGTTAATCTAGATTGAATCGAAACAATCAAAATAACTTTTTTTTTTCAAGTTGAAAATCATTTTATTAAAAAAGATGTCAAACCAGATTTCAACCGGGTTATAAGATGTCGAACCAAATTCTCATCTAAGCGGGTCAGGACTCGAGTCAGATGTTTATTTCAAGCAAGTCATACAGGCTCCTACTTTGTGGGCCTGAAGCAGTTGATGGCCCAACGGGCAAGACTGGACTTCGTCAATGGCCCAGACCCCTGACGGGCAATGGCAGCCCGATATCAAAACCGAGTCAATTTGAACCGTGAAAAGATTGTTCTATTTTTATGTTTTATTTATTTATAAAGCTGTTAAAATTAACCGATTCCAGATTTGCAGTCTCATGAAAAATGTTTTTAAATATCAAAAAATTTAATTTAAATAAAAAAAAATTAATCTTATATAATAATGTCTTCGTGGGTTTGAATAATTCCATGATATCATTTTTATTTAATTTATTGATGAGATGACGGTAGACCCTTCTAGAATACAATTCTCCCTCATCACTCAAATGTATATTATATGTGCCATTTTCTATTAGGAATTGTAATGCTAACACTTGGTGTTCTTTCTCGAATGACCAATTTACTAGTTACATTTTTTTTTTGTTTTTTAATGTCGGAGATTATAAATAAAGAAAACAGCACTAAATAAATCATCAAGCCCAATTACAAATCAAAACATCATTGAAAAAATAAGAAGATTTGGATATTTGAATTATTGAATTTATTATATTAAGATTAGTTCATTTTATAATTCAATTTAAATCATATTTAAAAACAAAATATAAATTGTGAAAAGACTTGCAATAATCAAATAAAAAATAAATAGGTAGTTTTCTTTCCATAAAAAGATGAAAATATAAGTTAAAAATTCATCCCCACATTACCGTTATTTTTATTACACATAAACAAAAATAAAAAATAAAAAATAAAAGAGGAAAAAAGATATCATGCGAGTCCATAATATATGTTCACTCAAAGCTACATCAGAACATTATTTTTCTAAAAAAAATGCTCTATACATGTTTTGAAAAAAGTCATAATATAAATTTGATTTTTTTCATCTTAAATGAATAATTTTGGTGTTTTTAGATCATTTTGATGTGCTGATATCAAGAATAATTTTAAAAATAAAAAAATATTTATTTAATGTATTTCAGCACGAAAAACACTTTAAAAAGTTACCGCAACCACACTTCCAGACATACTCTAAATCGATTAAAAATCCAGGTTAAGCTATTGACGGTGTTAATCCAAGCTTAACTAGTCAAAACACGACAATTAACCCATGTTTTGGAGGTCAACATAAAATTGTTTAGATTTTATTTTTAAAATATAGTTATCTTAGATTAATTTGGATCTATAACTCCATTTTTGTCTTGATCGCCCGGTGGTGCATATTGTTTGTTATTGTGTTTTAAAATATTTTTTATATTTTTTTATTTTTAAATAATTTTTTAATATTTTTAAATAATTTTATATACATACGACTAAAAAATACTTTTGTCGCTCTATTTTAAGTCGGTGTAGAAGTTCAGGGTAACAGATGAAAATTACCGAGTTACATGGCTGGCTAGTTCATAAAAAGAAGAAAACCTGAGTGCCTACATAGAAAAGTGTAATAAGACCATCAATTTACACAAAAGGCCTCCGTTGCCTTGACAAACACACAGTAATGTTCTAAAACCACCAGAAACTTTACTAACTTGAATGATTCAACCCTAAAGTTGTCCAGAAACTTGTGGTTCAGACAAAATTAGCGAAGGTCTAAGGGTTTATTAGTAACTGAACCAACCAAAGCCATTATGAACAGCAACAGCAACACGCAATCCACCAAAAAGCTACAGAGATATTTTTTTTAATTCTCAACAAAATATAGTATTTTTCCTTTTTGGGATTTCAGGTATCACGATATTTAATTTTCCTATAATTTCCCACTTATATATTTTTTATTTTTATTCGAGTTTGGTTCTATTCAATATTGTTTTTTTAAAAAGCATTCGTTGTTTAATTTTTGTTTCTAAAGTCTGAGGTTCTATTTCTATTCTTGCACTGATAGATTCTTCATTGCTCTTTATATCACTAAAAAAGAAAAAAAAAACTTGGAACTTTATCAATCTTCTTTTTTTGAGTTCTATCAGTGATTTGATTTTATATATTGAAGGCAAAGTTTTTTTGTACTAATAACTTTAATGTTTTTATTTTCTGGGTTGCTATTGTTAGAGGCAAAGAGAGCTAAAGCAGTGTAGGTAAAACAACCGTTTAAGATTCAAAAACATGTCTCAAACCAACTGGGAAGCTGATAAAATGTAAGTTCATTTTACTGTTGAAAATTCACATTTTTCTGCTCCAACTCTCTTTTCTTTCATGTTTCTGTTCTTGATTGGTGTTTCTGGCATGTGGGTTTTACTGGGGTTTGTTTCTTATGTTTGTTTTAGGACTGAAGTTTTGTTCTTTGAAGCTTGTTTACGTTGATACTTGTGCATTACTAGAATTTAGGGTTTGTGTTTCTCTAACTGGTGGGTGGTTGCTGATTATTTTGTTTTAAAATTTGAATTTCTGCTATATTTAGTTGAAAATACCTTCTGTGATTAACTAATTTAGAGGTTCAATCTCCGGGGTTGCGGGTTTATTCACATTTTTGGTTACAACATTTGGTAATCATGTATCTCTGGTCTTGATTCTGTCCATGTTGTATACTTTTCTTCACGTGATTCTCTATGATTTGGGTGACTAGTTTGTACTTATTATTCTGTTCGCAGCTGTTAGGGTTGTTGAAGCCTTCTTCTTCTTCTCTCGATATAAATGAATTTGAGTAACTTTTTGGATAAATAACAGGTTGGATGTGTATATCCATGATTATTTGGTAAAAAGGGACTTGAAGGCATCTGCCCAGGCTTTTCAAGCTGAAGGAAAAGTGTCATCTGATCCTGTAGGTAAGTGTTTTTTATGATTATGGGCCAAGAGAACGCCTTTATGTTGGCTTTGGTTGTCTATATTTATTTTTAATTTCTTGCATGGTTTTGACATTTTACTGTGGTTTTCCAGCTATTGATGCACCTGGAGGCTTTCTCTTTGAATGGTGGTCAGTGTTCTGGGATATATTCATTGCGAGGACCAATGAGAAGCACTCGGAGGTTGCTGCATCTTACATTGAGGTTGGTTTTCAGGGATTCTTTGCTGTTTCTTATTCTTTCCATTAGGTTTATTTGTGTCGATGAGTGCTAGAGGGAAAAGGAAAGTTGTGATCGTCCACGAGGCATTGAAGTGGCCAATCAACAACTTCTTTCTTTTGAATATCTTATTGTGGCCTGCAAAACTATTATCAGATTTAGATTTTTGATGGACAAAAGTATCTGAGACCAGGCTGAGGCTTCTCCTCTGTGTGCAGTGAAACCTTGTTCTTGAAAACAATATTAGACTCCTCTCCTGGATGGTATGATAAATAGTGGTGGCACACAAATTTGCTGTAATTCCAAAAAGCCTGACAATATCTTAACTAGTTGTTCATTCTGTTGTTGGATGAACAACTCATTGCAAGTGTGGCGGTGCGACTTCAGCCAACTGCTGGTCCAGGGGTTGCTCTTTGGGATTTTGTGAAATAGTTTTAGACATGTATGCTCATTTAAATCATCAACTGGATCAGCCATTTGGTGCTCCTGTAACTTGGGTGCTGGAAGTTTTAAGCTTTAAAATGCTTTTTTGCAAATTTCTTGAAGTAATAGCTTCTGGAACTCATCGGAAAGTTGTGATATACTGAAACTTCAGACTCAGTTGATTAAAGCCCGGGAACAACATCAGCAAGGTCAACAACCACAGCAGCAGCAGCAGCAGCAGCAAATGCAAATGCAACAGCTCCTATTGCAGAGGCAGCAGCAACAGCAGCAGCAGCAGCAACAGCAGCAACAGCAGCAGCAGCAGCAGCAGCAGCAGCAGCCTCCACAGCAGCAACAACAACAGCAGCAGCAGCAGCAGCAGAGAAGGGATGGCACCCATCTCCTTAATGGGACTGCAAATGGGCTTGTGGGAAATGATCCTCTCATGCGACAAAATGCGGCAACTGCTAATGCAATGGCTACAAAGATGTACGAGGAAAAATTAAAATTACCAATGGAGAGGGATTCATTGTCAGATGCTGCAATGAAGGTAGGTGATTGGTGTTTTCCTCATTTCACTTGTTCTTTAGTTTGCTTTCAGGAATGGTGGATTGACTGGATTTTTCAAAGCATGACTGCTTTATTCTATTATCTGTAAAACTTTTTACAGCAAAGATTTGGTGAGAGTGTAGGGCATCTTCTGGATTCAAACGCCTCGATTTTGAAATCTGCTGCTGCAGCAACTGGCCAGCCTTCAGGGTGCTTTTCTGTTCCATTAACCTTTATTGCTTAATCATATACTTGAACTTGTGGATAGAACAAAAACTAGAATGATAAATGTTTTTTATGCAGCATTTGAAATGATATTTTTATGTATTTCATATTAATTGAAAGTTCTCGATATTTATTCCGTTTCTCTAAATAAATACAAGTTGGTGTGCATTTGCAATTCTGAATGTTACACATTCGTTATTATTATATAAATGTCTGAATAAACACATTGATTTGCGATTTAGCTGTAGATCTTGTAATTGATTCAAACTTTTTTTTTTGATGTTGTATAACCTAATTTCAGGCAAGTGTTGCATGGTGCTTCTGGTGGATTGTCCCCACAGTTCCACGCTCGGAATCAGCAATTGTCAGGGTCCACACCTGTATGGGTCCCATAGGGTTTTCTCATCTTTTTAGATTTTCTTAATTATTAAACTGCTCTAAATTTTGTCTGGAATGGAATCAGGACATAAAGAGTGAGATGAATCCAGTGCTGAATCCAAGAGCTGCTGGTCCAGAAGGGTCACTGATAGGAATTCCTGGTATGCTTTGTTCATGGCATTTCCCTTTATACACTATAATCATTGATTGATCCTGGTTTCAGAGAGACAATTTCCATTCTAATGCACTTGCGAGACTATTTGATCTTTAATCTTGTGCCTTTATCTTTCAATTTAACAGTAAACTGCTGCTCATTATAATCTCTTTGGTTTAGAGATGCCCATGGCTAAACTTACAGGTCATTGCTTTTCAGGATCAAATCAAGGTGGCAACAGTTTGACTCTAAGAGGATGGCCACTCCATGTAAGTTCTCCCTGGTTCAGTTTTTCCTGAAGATTCTGCATTGTACATACATGATTATGGTTTAATTGTGGATGCACAATAGCAAATAACATGATCACTGTGAATTTGGGTTGGACTATCAGCTGTTTAACCCTACTGCTTCCTTGTCAGGGATTGGAACAACTTCGTCCAGGACTTCTTCAGTCACAAAAATCTTTTTTACAGGCTCCACAGCCCTTTCATCAAATCCAGATGTTAACACCACAGCACCAGCAGCTTATGCTGGCCCAACAAAATTTAACGTCACCTGCTGCTAGTGATGAAAATAGAAGGATGAGAATGGTTTTAAATAACCGGAATATGAGTATTGGAAAGGATGGCCTTACAAGCTCTGTTGGTGATGTTATTCCAAATGTCGGATCCCCTTTGCAAACAGGTGGCCCACTTTTGTCTCGTGGAGAAGCAGATATACTGCTTAAGGTTCAAAGACTATGAATTACCTCTTCATCTGTAATTAAATGTATTATTTATATCTTACTTTAGCTACTTCATTCTCATAAATTTAATGTTCTGAAAAAAACTTCACATGTAGATGAAAATAGCCCATTTACAGCAGCAGCAACTGAACAGCAATCCACAGCAGCAGCAGCAGCAACAGCAACAGCAACTTCTTCAGCAGCATGCACTTTCAAATCAGCAATCACAGAGTTCAAATCACAATCTTCATCCACAAGATAAGATGGGGGATGCTGGCAGTGTCACCGTTGACGGAAGCATATCCAACTCTTTTCGAGGAAATGATCAGGTCTGTCTTTTCTGGTTACCTCTAATATATCGTTATAGTTGATGCTCTTGCTGCATGACATTTGATGGTGGTGCAGCATCATTATCTTTCCTTAATTCTTTGAACCAGCTATTAATGTTTCTAGCTACATTGGTTGGAAACAGTTTGGTATTGTTTTGGATCTCAATTACTTCAGACTTTTTACTTAATACTAATCATGTAGGATGCCTAGTATGCAAACATTTTCTTTTCTTTTCTCTAATATCTCACCCCTTTGATGAAAGTTGCAGAAGATGGCAAATATAGTATGGTTAATAGGGTGCCAAGTTGACTGCTCTTGCAGTTCCATTAATTTATTGGAAGTCAAATATACCCTTTCTATGGAAATAGTTATTAAACATGCCTTTTGACCTCTCCCAGTATCTGGATTAACTTTCATGTCATGGATTTTTGTGCCTCCCCTTGTCTTAATTGAGATTTTATTACCTTTCCATGATGTTGCACAATAGTTTGTTCATTTTAAAAGCAGCGTGCACAGCATGACTGGCCTTTACAGGTTCCTAACATGGTTTTCTTTATTGCATTTTAAGGTTTCAAAAAACCAGACTGGGAGAAAGAGAAAACAGCCAGTGTCTTCTTCAGGTCCTGCCAATAGCTCAGGAACTGCAAACACAGCAGGACCCTCCCCAAGTTCAGCACCTTCTACACCTTCAACACACACACCAGGAGATGTGATCTCAATGCCTGCTCTGCCCCATAGTGGTGGTTCTTCCAAGCCTTTTATGTTTGGGGCGGATGGTACAGGCACTCTTACATCACCATCAAATCAGTTGGTGTGTAAATTTTTTATCCTTCTTAATGGTGAAGGAATTGAAAATTCCTTGCTTGAATTCTCATTGGCATTCCATTTTGGCAGTGGGATGACAAAGATCTTGAATTGCAGGCTGATATGGATCGATTTGTGGAGGATGGATCTCTTGAAGATAATGTTGACTCTTTTTTATCCCATGATGATAATGATCCTAGAGATGCAGTTCCTCATATGGATGTGAGCAAAGGTGTGCAGATGAAAGCCTGATTTTTCTTTTGACAAGATTTTCTCAAATTTGGTTCCACAATCTTGTTGGCTTTTTCGTCAAGATCATGTACACATTTCTTAAATATGATGCAATGATGTTGCGACATTTTATTCACAAATTTCATCTATCACTGATTATTGATAATGATGTTCCTCTTCATGTTCCCTTGTTTTTTTTTTTGAATTGATAAATACATATAAAATGTAATGACATGGCAGACTTATTTTGAAAATTGTCTTTCTTATGCCTGTGATTTACCCTGAGTGTAGAATTTTTATGTGACTTCAGGATTCTCATTTACTGAAGTAAATTCTATTAGAGCAAGTGCAAGCAAAGTAATCTGTTGCCACTTCTCATCTGATGGAAAATTGCTTGCTAGTGGCGGCCATGATAAAAAGGTGAGTCTAAAAAATTTACAGGTCGCTACATTCCTAATTCGAAGTTAATTAATCTCCTGGAAGTTTTCTTATACTTTTTAGAAAGTTATAAATATACAGGATAATTTGATGCCACCCTCTCACTATCAAGCTTTTGGGATACTTGTTTGAAATCTTTTTTGCCTGCCCGAAACGTGAAATTCTATGCCTTGTGTGTATTATCGAGTAAAGAAAAAGGAAGATAGGTATTCTTTTGGCCACTTTGTACTGAACCCAAATACAATGTTAATTTTTTGTTTGATGGTTTTTAATACAGGCTGTATTGTGGTACACGGATACTTTAAAGCCAAAAACCACCCTTGAAGAACATACATCTCTGATTACTGATGTCCGTTTCAGCCCAAGCATGCCACGACTTGCAACATCTTCATTTGACAAAACTGTTAGGGTTTGGGATGCTGACAATGTTAGTATGATATTCTTTCTATATATATGACTCACACTCACAATTCTTTGCAGCTAATTCTTGCTTTTATTTTTATCTTTCTTTTCCGTGGACTGTTTTCTTTCTTAACAACTCCTTCAGAACACGTAAATTCATCTGTTGAATTTCATAAAGATTTGATTCTTCAAGTAATTTTCATATTTGGTGGATCCATACCATGCTAAGTTTTTTTCCTCCTTATGGAATGGTAATAGGATGTTTTTTTCTCCCTCTCTCTCTAATTGAGGGTGTGATTTTTCTATCCTTTTAATGCTGCATCATTAAATTTATGTTGTTAATAACTTTACAATGGTGTTTGCAGCCTAATTTCTCACTCCGCACTTTTACTGGACATGCTGCCTCTGTAATGTCACTAGACTTCCACCCAAATAAAGAAGACCTTATATGCTCTTGTGATGGAGATGGTGAAATAAGGTACTGGAGTATTACCAATGGTAGCTGTGCAAGAGTATTCAAGGTAGGTCTTGTAGACTAGTTAACGATATCGGAGATTTTGTGGATTTGACATTGGTTGTCTCTTTTTTTTTTATTGTTTTTATTTTCTAGCTTGTGGTCACTGATAGCTGTTGGATCAGGGTGGTATGGCCCATATGAGATTTCAACCTCGTGTGGGAAGGTATCTTGCTGCTGCAGCCACAAATGTTGTGTCTATACTGGATGTTGAGACACAAGCTTGTCGGCATTCATTACAGGTGAGTTGGGTGTTTTCTTTCATTTATGTGACTGGAAGGATGCACAAAAGGTCAACGTAATATTTAACTGTGTTCCCTCCCTGTTCGTAAAAATAGGTGCCACCTGGATTCATTCATGTGTATTAACCAATATATTTTATTTACTGTAGTCATTTTCACATTCAGTTGCCTGTCACTCATGGTGACAAAAGTCGCCTGTTTTATCTAGGAGGGGCATCGATGTTTTTTCTTGCATAACATGGATATCTGCTGTTCTCAGTCATTCATATTTTAAGGTGTCTTCACGTTTTGCTTGCTCAAACTGATCCAGATTCTGTGTGTACTCTGCTCATGAATGACTCGTGCCTTCACCATTTTTCTCTGTTCTCCTAAGAGTTAGCTTTTGATATTTGTAACTGTAGGGACATACTAAGACAATTCATTCTGTTTGTTGGGATCCTTCTGGTGAGTATCTGGCATCTGCCAGTGAGGACTCTGTCAGAGTCTGGGCGCTTGGATCAGGGAGTGAGGGCGAATGTGTTCATGAGTTGAGTTGTAATGGCAACGAATTTCACTCCTGTGTTTTCCACCCTACATTCCCTTCGTTGCTAGTCATTGGCTGTTACCAGGCATGTGATTTCTGCTTTGGTCTTTTTACTTTGCAATTTCACTATCATCATGGTTTTAAATCGTACTTGTGGCCTGTAGTCATGGATGCTGATTGTGGACTTAGCGGGTGTTAAACAACTATCTTGGCTATTGTTGTCACAAAATCACTAGTAACTCTCAACAAATTTTTGTAATGCATGTTTTTCTAATAATTTCATTTAGCAGTTAAACACCCCCCCCCCCAAAAAAAATAAAATAAAATAAAATAAAAAAAGAAAAAAAAAGTGTACTATGAAAACATATGGCATGCAAAATGTATGTATATAAAAAATCATTATTAGTAGGCAGGCCATTATTAGGTTGCAGAACTGTTATTTTCACAAAAATACCCAGCAAATGGCTGTTGCCATTATAATGGGCCTCATAGCTGTCATTGTGTGAATTGCTGTAAATTGCAGCATTACAGCAAATAACAGTCACTGGGGTCGTCGATGTTTGGTAAACAATGGCTGCTATTCAAAACCAATATTAGTATTGTTATTATCTGGTATTGATGGTGTTTTCTCCTATATCAGCTAGCAATATGGTTTCCTTTCTTGGAAGTTTTCTTATTAGGATTTGGAAATTTGATAACCGTTGATTAGGTTGGTGCTGGTTTACCATAGCCCTAAACGTGCATTATTTTTATTACCGCTGTGCGGTTTTCTCCACTCCAAAGATTGTCTATGTTGGATCCATGTCAAAGGTTACATTAGTTCTCAAAGTATAATAACAGTGTATTAATATCTGGTTTTCAAGTCCAGAAAAGTTTTCAACTGTCTGTTGTATTTCCATTTGCACCTTCTCTCTGATGCTGCCTTTCCTTCTTTTTTTTCTTTTTTTCCCCCACTCTCTTTTTATTTCCCTTTGCTGAGTTGGGACGGGCCATTCACACCTGGGACTAGGTTCTACTCGTATCTTTTTCAATATATGCATTATATTTGTCGTGGGTTTTCTGATATGCATCTGTGGTATACGCTGCAGTCTTTGGAGCTTTGGAACATGAATGAGAACAAGACAATGACTCTGCCGGCCCATGAGGGTCTAATTGCTGCTTTGTCTGTATCAACTGCTACAGGGCTGGTTGCTTCTGCTAGTCATGATAAGCTCGTTAAACTATGGAAATGATAAACGATTGTTTCTCTGTGTTCTTCAAGTTCTTGCAACTTGTTTATTTTGGTTACTCGATCAACCCATTTTGTGTTCTGTTCAAAAAATATAAGTCACCATAACCCCGTAAACTAACCTTATTTGTTGTATCTGTTACATGACCACTTCTGTAACTTGCAAATCAATGGTCAAACATCCTGGACTATGTTGTACCCTAGGAAGTAAATGGTTTATGTTAATAGTTCAGTCTGCTTTGGTTCAAACTTGCTTCTGCTGGACTTTTTTTTGGCTCCTCTCATCTACACTTCATTAAATCACAGTTCTTTTCCTTGACAAGTTGCTTCATGCAACACTAATGTTACCTTAATTTCCACGCCTTTTGTTTGATTTGATTAATGGATATGCGAGGTTTTATAATTAGAAATTTGCACAAGCTTCAAATCATTATAGCCAAAAGCACAGGAATCAACAAGCTAGTTGACTGAAATGTCTCCAGGTGTCTAAAAGAGAGCCTGGTGCAGATGAGGATGGGGTGGGGGGGTTGCTTGTGTTGTATTTTGGTGAAAAGTGGGGCCAAAAAGCGCAAGTTGTGTTCTTGAGGGATACAGAGCGTAGGAAGTGGTGGATGCATTCTCTCCCCTCATCATTGGGCAGTAAAACCCTGTAATCCATTATGGAGTCAGTTATCTACCCCCAAGCTGTGGTTGCTATCAGCTGCCAGCATCTGATTATACAATTTGGCTTAATGGGGTTTGGCTGGTTGAAACAATCAGATAGGTCAGACATAGCTTATAAAATTGTTTCTAACTAAATTCGTAGAATTGTGTCATAGCTCCCCGAAATTTTCCCAACTGGTCATCGTTGACACCCATTTTGTAGTCTTTTTCAAATTTAAACAGGAGTCACATTACTAGATTATCACTCAAGCTAGCGTTACAAATCTTTTATCCATCTGGTCTCCTTTGCGTCAGTGGACAAGTAATCATGGTGGCAATAATGGAGGAAGAACATATTTAAGTTTGTGTTTATGCAGAAGATTGCTTCTATAATATGATGAATGACAAGAGGATTGTAATCCTTGGACCCCATCGTAGATAAAATCCTAACAGACTCAATCAAGCTGCATTTTTATATTCTCCTTTTGCGTAAAGGTTCAAGGATACCCAACTGTTGATTGAACAGAGAAAAGAACCAGAAGCATTAATGGCTGCTGGTGCAAGATTACCTAACAATTGCCTTATTTGGCAACTTGTGGCGTTTTCCATTTGGATACGTATTCCGCAGCTTCCTTTCAGCTCCTATCTGGTTCAATTTTTATTTTTTATTTTTTAGGTACTTAATCCTGTTTGTCCTACATCTGAAAACTGTAAACCATATCGTATACCTGGATATTAAGTTATTAAGTAAAATACTGACTGTTTTAAATTTTTATAAGAAATACATATTTTAACTTGAATTTAAAATCTATTACGCAGAGGTGGAGGATTAAACAGAATCTTTTTATATAAGAACACAAAGCTGAAGAGCTTTCTTCCAATCAATGTCCGAATTCACTTTCTAAAATGAAATTATTTTCCAGCAAACAAACAGCTAAATGTTCATTTCATATTCATTCACGTCAACGATTCTGCCAGCCATCATGTGGCAAAACGATGTCGTCAGTTAGGGATGATAGGGGGCTGTGGGGGATGCTCTAAGAAATGGTGAAAACCCCACCCTACAGGATAGATTGCTGATCACGATCACCACAGCTCTGACCTTGTGATTTGAGTTATGATTTGACAGTCTAAAAACTTTGACAAGAACTTTCTTGCTACGCATGCATGGTCTACAGTGTGTGCCCGCATTATTTTGATTCGATTCCTCTCTTATAACCCTATCATACTATTTTTTCAACCATTGTCATCTCAGTTTATCTCTACTAATTTTAATTTTAATTCTAATTCTAATGCAACCCTGTCTACTTGTTTATATGTGTACATGTATACAATCTTTGTGATTGTTTTCTGTTTAAAAATTTATAAAATATTAAATGCATCGAATTACTAACCATACATGCAATTAAACAGCTTCATAAGCCAACTTGCACAACCATACATTTTGTTTCAATTTTTTTTTTATTTTTTTTTAAAAAATTATTTATTATTTTATATTTTTAAATTATTTTCATACCATATATCAAAAATAATTTTTTAAAAATAAAAAAATATTTCAATATATTTTTATACAAAAAATATTTTAAAAAATAACTTCAACACCATCAAAAAAATTTCTAACTATCTATCTATCTATGTAGGTGGCCTCCCAAACCTTTCGGTGATGTATCATTTTTGCATGCCTCGTTAGGGTTACTTATCTTTTCGGCAGCTAGCAGTATTGCAGCGAAACTTCCTGCCTCTCTCACGATATTCCATTCACTTGAAAATAGAAAATCGTACCAAAAACATTTTAGAAAACAATGACCTAATTAGTTTCGATCCATGACTGATCATGGAATATGGTTGATCCGGACCCTTAACTGTGAGCCACTCGAGCCAAAATTGAATGCCATCAACAGGAGAATAGGGCTACAGGAGACCTCTCTGGCTAGCTAACATGTGAATGCCACCTTTTCGACAGACCACCAAAGATATAAGCAGTCAAGTTGTTGTCGTGGTGTAAATGCATTCAAGAGACATTTTGGTTGTTTATGTTGGTGTAGTAACCCATTGATGAATTGAGTGAAGAGAGGTCCCTATCGGGACCTACATTGCCCCTATTTCCCAACACATTCAATCAATTATTTCTCGAGTCCTCGCAATAAATATCGAGCATTTTTCCCGTAATTAAAGGGTAGGGGCATGTCTATTTAACCTTTGAATAGCTTCGTTAAATCGAATATCAATGAAGTAAGTGGATTCACTTTTTTGAAATTATCACAATAAATGAAAAAAAACACTTTAAGTAGTAAGATTTATTAGTGGATTTCATCCATAACCCACACACCTAAATCTTGATCAGATATTTAAAACACTTTGGATGTTTATGATTTGTCTCCTTGTCAACATCATGAAGTTTTCAAGGAGCATGGTGTAACAATAAATGATTTACGATCTACATAGCTGATTTCGAGCTCGAGTGAAAATATATATTTTTTATAAAAGTGTAGGACACTCAGAGTTTTATTTCTTTACCTGAAATCATAAAATATAATTTTCAGGAGACGAGGCTTACTCACTATCATGAAACCATGCCTGAGATGAAAAATGGAAGAATTTGTGCGTGTAATTGACAAGGATCGGGTGGCCTCTTTGTCTAATTGCATGAAATTAGTACTTGAAACGGACTAAAGGAAAGCGATTAAACTCATCATTGTCTGAGTAGAATGTGTTTGCCTCTGCATATATGGCAAAATGCATCGACAGTAAGTGAGATCATAAATACCCCAACAAGACCAATACATGCATGAATGTTGTGCCTCTTTATCTAGAAAATCATCTCGATAAACTAATTAGGCTATGAACACCCACAAACTCAACAATGGAACTTGATAGAAAATCATTAGTGGATTTTATAATGACATACGTTTTGGGTTAATCCTCTTCATTAATTTCGTGAATTTAAATATTAAAATCAACACATTATTCTCCTTTAAACTTACCTTCCGTGTTTAAAATTATGTAATGATTCGTGATGTAGACTGTTATACATGCAATAAAATTTAGAATATAAAATATAACTCTAAGAACATAAGGTAAAAACACAAGTTAATTTCCACCAATGTGGAACCGGAAAGTAGATACATTCACATGAATAGTAATAAATAGTTTGTTTTTTAAAATATTTTTTAATTTAAAAAATATATTTTTTATATTAATAAATTAAAATATCCAAAAAAATAATAATTAAAAATATTTTTTTATTTTAAAAAAAATTCTTACAACACATAGTCACACGGTCACTAAATTAATACCAGGAAGCAATGATGGGAGCCCTAATCACTTCTTCAAAAGTAAAACCCAAATTTTGGACATACTTGAACTACTTCTCCTATTTAATGAGATATGCCTCCGGGAGTTTGTACGACAGCAAGCAACACCATAGAGAGAGAGAGAGAGAGAGAGAGATGGCTGTAGCTAAGCTCGAAATCCCATATCTTGATTTCTCTGAAGAAGCTTTGACAGGCTTCGAAGTTAAGAGTGAGAGGTGGAGAGAATTATGCAACCAAGTTAGAGAGGCATGTGAGACTCACGGGGTCTTCTTCTTGACTCATGATAAGATCCATGGAAGCTTACGTGAAGAAATGTTTGGTGCCATGAAAGCACTGTTCGATCTTCCTGAGGAGACCAAGAACAAGCACGTTAATCCTAAGCCATATCGAAGTTACATAGGTAAGTGTCCTGTGGTTCCTTTTCATGAGAGCTTTGGTGTCGATGATGCTCCTACTCTTGATGCTTCTCAAGCTTTTACCACCCTGATGTGGCCTGAAGGGAACCCAAGTTTCTGGTAAGATTACTCTCCTGATCTTCCATCATCGTTCTTCATGTTGTTTTTGATGTTTTTCTTTTCTGGGTTGATGTAATTTAGTATTATATATACGCAAAAAATCGAGTTTCTCTTGAAAATGATGCTATATTTTTATGATATTATTATCAAATTCGAGGTTATAAGCCTGTTTGAATGTTCTTTTTAAAATATTTTTGTTTGTAAATATATGAAAATAATATTCATATATTTTTTATATTATCATGATCTTAAAACATTAAAAAATAAAATAAAATAAATTTAATTATTTTCAAAGACACTTTAAAGACACATTTTCAAACACCCATGAAATGAAATCATGAGATAGCCAGAAGAAAGATTAATTTAATGGCTTTATAGCAGCAGCATGCAGTTAAAGTCTATATTTGTTGACTGTTTCTCGCTTATTGATTAGATAATAATCAGTGATCAGTAAATGATCATCAATGCTGCCTTTTTAATTCCCTGGTCCTTATCATGACACACAAAAAAAGAAATCGCCCCTCTTCTTTATTTAATTTAATTCGAAGCCAGCTTTCAGACAATTAATTTCCTTTCCTGGGCGGGATGTTCCAGCTGTTCTTCATCTTCTGACCTCCAACATGTACGTGTTAATTCATGGCCAAATAACAAGAAGAAAGAAATAAAGGAAAATCCAAAAACAAAAATATATGAAGAGGGTACGGTGCAGCTATCATAGTATTTGATAGGAATCTTACACTAGCCTGTAGAAAGTAGAAACCGGTGTTTTTTAGCTTTTGTCACATCAGTAGCCATACTTATTACTTACACATGATAATGGCTGCTACCAAACAGGCTTGCTAGCTGCCACTGCACAATTTAATAGGGGCTTATCCCTTGAAACAGACTGAATTTATTACGATGCCAGCTTTAAAATCATTGTTCTGATTCAAAAAACTCATGCACATGCCCTAGCAGAAAAAATAATAATAACCAGGGGATGTTAGGGTTATGATTGGACCGTGATTTTGAAAATAAATAAGTAAATTCAAACCACCCTACACTACACTCCGAGATATGCTGCTGAGCTTTTCTATAACTGCTGCTGGCAGTTCCATTAAATTCCATCTGGGCTTGGTATCAGGTTGTGTGTAGTCATGCCCACAATCCTGAAATTTACTTTTTGTCATAACTCCAGGTGAATGATTCTATCTCTTTCTTTAACCGATGAATTCTACGTTGCTGTTCATCTACATCTGATATCACTGCTAGAATCATGGCTGAAAGGAGAGCACACTTTTTATTTATAATGTTTTCCATGCGTTCCAGCCTATATATGTTAACAAATAGAAGCTAAATCATATTAAAAAAGAGAGGTGGCTGGCAGCACTGGCACCAGCCAGTTCTTATCTTGCTCTTGACTGATCATCATCTCAAAATCTGCCTCATGATCTAGCTGTTAGTATTGAGATTATGGTAATAAATGAGATCTGCTTTCTGGATTTCTTGAAAGCATTTAAGACAACCGGCCGGGTTTTACTTGCCCATTAGACACACAGATTATATATGTTTTTCACTCAAATAAAAAAAATGGTAATAAACAAGAAGAATATGCATGGAACGTGTCTGAGAGGATATGGCTGGCAGCATTTATTATTTTTTTTGGGGGGTGCAGTGAGACAATCCACAGCATGAGCTCAAAGATGCAAGAACTGAATTTTCTGGTGATGAAAATGATTTATGAGAGTTTCGGCATCGAAAAGCTGTATGACTCTTTCCTCGAGGAAACCACAAGTATACTTAAAGTGATGAAGTATAAAGTTCCTCCAGGTGAGACCGAGTCAGCCATTGGTCTGGTGGCTCACACAGACAAAAATGCGATCACCATTTTATGCCAGAACGAAGTTCAAGGTCTCGAGGTTCAGACCAAGAATGGAGACTGGGCTCGAGTCATGGTTCCTGAAAACGCTTTCACAGCCATTGTTGGTGATACTCTCAAGGTACGTCAATCTTTTTTTTTCCCCACCATAATTCAGACAGTACGTATGTATGTGAGAGAGTGAGAGAATACTGTGCTCTGATTGGTGTTTCCAGGCATGGAGCAATGGGAGGCTTCATGCAGCGAGGCACAGGGTGGTGATCAGCGGGGACAGGGAAAGGTATTCTTGTGGGCTATTTTCAACGCCAAAAGAGGAGGCAGTGATTGAGGTGCCTGATGAACTCGTGGACAAAGAGCATCCGCTTCAGTACAGGCCATTTAATTATTCAGATTATCTCTCCTACTTTGTTTCCAAATTAAGTGATGATGCGTTGGAGATATATGCTGGCATCTGAAGACGTTGTTGGGTTCCACAAGCACTCTCCTACGTACTATGATTAATGCTATGTTAATCTTGCTAATCAGCCTGATTAGTACTGTCTTTACAAATGTGTTTAGAGTTTTGAATGTGCATGCAAATGCTGAAGAAAACTTGCCCACAAGGCAAATTTGTGTTTTTTTTTTTAAATTTATAGACAGCATTTCATAAGACTCGGCAGATTCTATGAGGTTGTTTCACGCAAAAGTGTTTGATAAAAAAAAAATAACAGTTTGATAAAAAGATAATCACTTCATCCTAATTTGTTAAAATCAATAATCAATCGATCTCCCTGTTGACTAGAATTAAATTCAACTATACATAATTAAAATTAAAACAGCCAACGAGCCATTATCTCCGACCACCACCACCACCATCATGATGTGAATCTTATACACACACACAGCAACAACAAAAAAATCAATCCTGGATGGACCCATGATGTGGGAGAGCTGTGACTGTGAACCGGATATAGGAAATTAATAGCATGCAATAAACCCTTCAATGGGGAGTAAATTTCTTGGGGGAGGTAATGATGAATTGTTTGCCTTTTTTATATTAATATGGATGTCTGTTCTATTTTGCGCGTGCGTGTATCTTTATTAATTTTACAAGTTTTAAGGTTAATGACTATATAAACCTCTAATAATTATCATATTAACAACTATAAAACTAGAACATGTGATCACAGGAAAAATAAATTTTTTAATCATAAATTCTTACCAATGGCCTATTAGATAGTTACTTATTTGGCTTCTTCCTTGCCTTAAAGGTGCCTTGTATAGTGATGTGAGAGGCTCATGGAAGTAAGAGGATATAGAAGGCAATTTCCTATGTAAACCTAAACATATTATTTTACCCGATTTTGAGTTTTAACGTCCATAAAAATGGCCTAGTGAAGTTAGGGTTTTAAATATAGGAGTCTTAATAAAAAAAACAAATACCATATATACATTATCAAATAAAGTAAAAAAAAAAATGATGGATACAAAATAGAGGGTTATATTTAATTTTTATTTTTTTTGGAGGAGGGACAAAACGCATATTTTATATTAAATAAACCTTCATTTCAAATCCAATATATTATTTTTTAAATATTAAAAAAAATTAAATTGAACTCGTAATACAGCACGAGCTAATAGCTTGGTATCAACCTAAAAATTAAATATTTTTTGAATAATTATTTTAATTAAAAATAATAAATATAATATAAATATTATTAAATCTGATGCAGATCAAATCCAAAACATGTATGATGTTACTATGCCGAACACACGAGTCTTGTAAGAACAATTTAGATATGACACAAGACCACAGGCCTTAATTTGATTGAAATGAAGAATTGGGCTTTTAAGGATCCACTAAGAACATCTTGGACTTTGGAGAATGAACATATAATTAATATGGACCCAAGCCGATAGCCCAAAGACTAATCGTAGAGTTAATCCCTATACTCTTACACGTTTAACAACGTGGACCCTTTACGCCTTATACTGTTTAATTGACCCCTCAACTCAAGAAACGTTTTTAATCTAACCTCTCTGTCCAATTAATCATAGAGTCTGAGCACGTGGCTGACATGTTCTAGAGAAGTGTCCATTTTTATTATATGTTTCTTAAAATGAATGGAATTTGGATATAGGGACCGTATTAGAAATATGATTGAATTGAGGGATCAACAAAAAGATAGTTAAGGGATGATATAAAGACAATATCAAGCGTATAGGGACCAAGTATACAGATAAACCACCAACCGAAAACTCTTTAATTTCCCACAATCATCGTCTGATTTAGGCTGGCACACAACCTCTCCGATCTTCTCAGTTCTCATAATAAAAAGAAATATTGAAAAAACTAAGTGGTTTTCTCCTAGAAATGCAACAGCAACACGATGACGATACTAACAAGGACACACGACTTGAAGAGAAGGAGTTACAAAGTGCAAGATCTTCAGTAGAAACACTGACTGCCAATTTGGACAATCTGGTCAGCAAATTATTTATTAAACATATATTAATATTGGTGGATTTTTTTCTTCTTATTCTCCTGTGGGTTATTAATTTTGTTCTGTTAAATGTGGTGGGTTATTGTTAGAATCAAAGAAAGGCTGATGTTTTGAACCATTTGGAACAATTAAGAGAAAGACTCAATAAAGAAGGTGATGTTACTAATAGTGGGGTGCAGAAATTACTTCCTTTTTTGAAGTCAGTAAAGGTAACAAAACACAATAAGTTACTAATCTCACTTTGTTTTGTAAGGTGTTAGTGGTGAATGTTGAGAAAAGTTCCGTCCTTTTGTGTTTTTGTTTTGTTTTTATAGGATTTAGAATCGGAAGAATCTCTTTTGCAATCTGATTACGATGTGAAGAGAACGGAATTGGAAGCTGAAGTTTGTAATTTGGAGGAGAAAATATCTGTTGGGATGGACAATGAGGTTTTGTGTAAGGATTTAGATTGTTTATTGAGTGAGTCACTGGAGAGACTCAATGCAGCAAAGAAGGTCTAAAATACTTCAAATAACTTGCTATTTCGGAATTGATTTGCTGTTAAAGTTAAATTCTTCAGAGATGGTGATGTGGTGTTTTCTTGTGTTAGGAATTAGCAGCTAGATTGAGGGCAGTGATGTCAGTAAAGCGGAAGCTTGGTGAAGTGCCAACACAATCCGAGCTTATCCAGTATATTGATTCATTTTCGTTCTGTATTTTTAAGTTTTCTTGTCTGGTTTTATTGTCCTTTAGCATTTCACATATCTAGTACACATAAGATGTTCTATAACTTGGAGCAAGTAAAATATCATAGATGCTGAAATGCCATGGGGTTAATTTTTTTCATGTAACACCTGGGCATTTCATTCACATAAATTCCTCTGAGCTTTAGCAAGAATCAGTTGTAATTTGATACTCTGCAATTTATTGATCATGGTAAAGCATAATTCATCATATGCTTACAAACACCCCCCCCCACACCCCAAACCAACCTTCATGTTCCATAAAGTCGAATAAAAGCAAATCATTGAGATGGTGCCTTTTCTCAGTTGTCTTCAGAAAATTTCTTTTTGTTTTACATTACAGTGGTTATGCTAGTCATTCCTCCGTAGATTATTGATCTAAGTTTTCCATGGCTTCTTTGTCTCTAATTTTCTCCTTTTGCCTCATTTTTTTTTTCCTATCTGTTTCTTCTTGACAACAGATAATGTTAATATGTTCAAGAGAGATAATGTTAATATGTTCATGGGAAATTGTGAATTTAGTGATGACATAATTCCTTGACCTCGTCTTCTAGTTGATCTTTTATGATTTCCAATTTAGTCCAAGTTGCTGGGTTTTTTTGTTTCAAAGGAGAGGTGAATTACACATGTTGTCCTTATGATATGGTCATTTGATTATTTGAGTCCCTTTACTACTAATTTGATTAATTGAGTCCTTTTGCATTGCATTTTGTTTGCAATCAAAATCTTCCAATCCAGTACACGGTTAGTGTTAAATCATAGTATCCTATAGTTTGATTGAAATTGCACTTGCCCACTGACTTTTGAAAAATTATTTTATACCCTTGGTGAGTGTAAAATAGACTAAATTATAGGATGATTTAGGATGTAAGCTGACACACGAGCAACAAAGTTCAGGTTGCAAGGTATAATTTTTAAAAAATCGGTAGGCAAGTGCAATTTCAACTAAACTGATATCCAAATAGTTATGGATGTGGAGCTTTTTTAAGTTACCTCTTTCAAGTTCGAATCTCTATCCCATTTCTTAGACTTCCATCTTATCATCATAGCTGCAAGAAATGCCTTTCCTGGATCTGTTCCGAAAAGTTCCACATCCTATACACCTGTCATTTTATGTATGGGTTTAATTGCTACTATTTGATACTATGCATATTGTTAGCTAGTTTAACTTTTTAATGTTTGGTGTTGATTGACCCCAGATCCAAAGCTACACCTGTCACTCTATGCATGAACATAGTTGCTACTATTATTTGATATTACGCTTATTGCTGCCTAGTGTAGCTTTTTAATGACTGATATTGATTGACTCCGTGCTTTTGTTTCAGGTATGAATGTGGGTTTTCAGATTTGAATGCTCATATCCAGGTTTAAGATTCTGTGTGTTGGTTTGTTGGCCTTCATTCGAAATTTGTGTTTGATCTATCTTCAACTAGTTTCTTTAATCATGTGCTGTTTGTTTGCTAATGTACAGGAAAAACATCGACAAACCCGCAAATATTATGCAACCTATAATACTCTTTTGGAGATTAAAGAATTGATGCTAAAGGAAACTTCTTTATTGAACTCAATAAGTTCTCAGGTATTTGTCAAACAACTTAGAATCTGCATCATCACTATTTCTTTTTATGAATTCAGTTCAACTGACAAATGCATTCATGATGCTCTTTGACTAATCCTCTTTTAATTTGTGGGTCTTTTTTCTCTCCCCTTTTTCCTTGCTAATTAGTTGCTGCAGTTTGACATGTTCAGGAATAAAGCGATGCATAACTAAAATTATTTGACCCAGTGACTGGAATGCTATTGTGGTTCTATGATATGGAAGTAACAAAGACCGGTGCTTATAAGTTCCCTTAAAATGCATTTACCTCACTTCTGGTGTTCAAATAAGAAAAGCCCGCATTATGATTGTTTCAATGATGTTAAACTTTTGATTACCGAGAGAATATGTATAATAGATGTCTTCACTTGCACAGATCCAGCCATGATCTGTTGATTCAATGTTGCTGACTTGCTTCGCATGTTAAATTCACAGTTTCAGGATGCCATTACAACTACCGATGGTCGCACGAAACTGATTGATTCCATGGAAGGAATTGTCAAGGGTAGCCAACAGGTACTTGAAATCTTTTTTTATATATGAACTTAAGGTGAATTGAGAGTTCATTACTTTCTTGTGAGGATCAAAGGGCATGGATGCTTGACAGTCAGAAAAGAAGGAAAAGGTCTATAAAAAAAATGGTCTATTTTGATATGCCTGCCTGTTCTATTTGTTTTTCTAGAGAGAACTATCCTCAAAGTAGTTTATTGATATTACTAACACTAGTAGTTTGGTGGAGAAATGCAGTTTTGTCACTTTAAGTTCTTGGATGTGTTTTCATGTTCTTTCTTCAAAATACTGCTCACCTTTTCTGCATGATAACAATTTTAATTATTTGAGGGAGTAATTACCACCGCATCCATCTTGCAGAAGCTGCAAAAAATCGAAGTTGGGCTTCAACAAGAGCAGAAGGTTTTTGATGCTCTCAAGAAGAGGTATGCTGCAGCCATGGCAGAGCAAAGGCGCTGCTATTCCCTCTTGAAGGCTTTTCAGGTAACCAACTATGCTAGTCATAATGGTTATGGAAAAAAAAAAAAAAGTGCCAACGCATACTATGCAAGAACAAATTTCACATCTTGCTGGTTTCTAGTAGTCTTAGCAAAAAACATTTTTAAGACTTTTACAAGAATGTAGCTTAATGTTATACTCCACTATCCTTCCAACTTTATTTCAATGTTGTACATCATTCTCTTTTAAACTTTGGCAATGTATGAATAGCTGTGGCACCTCCAAATCAGGTTTTTTCTTGGCAAAAGAAAAGTTATTTATTGTTGATGAATTAAGTTAATTTTGCAGAAATGCACTAGGTTATTTATAAAGAACTATAGAATAGCTGCTGTTGAGTGGTTCAGTGGTAAAACACTTGGACTTGCAACCCCAGGTCCACAAGTGTCCAGGTTTGAGTTTTGAGAATAGCTCCTTCATACAAATCACAATTCTCCATTTAGATAGGATGTTAATGGTAGTGATGCTTATTAGACAGTGCTTTTATTTATGATAAATGTTAGTTTCTCATTTTAACAAAAGGAAATAGTTGTCTCATTTGTTTTCATTCTTAACAAAAGTTGTTCACGAGGAAGACCTATTTCATATGAATTTCTTCGTCGACACGTGCACGTGGACATTGTTGCTGGACAAGAAAAATGAAATTCAGCGGGCCCTTTTTTTTCACTGTTTTATGTACTCATTTATTCATTGTGGTTAAACAAACTCTGTTCCTACTCTGCCCAATTTACATAATATTGTTTATTATTATAATTATTTCAGGAAGAATGTGCAAAGAATGAGAGACTCCGGGGTCAGACTTCTGTTGAAAACGCCACTGCTGCCTCATCTATTGCTGAAACGTTCAAGCATCAGTGCATCACTACTGACTCTTGACTCGTGCCATTACTCTTGCAGTGCTGATCTCTTAGATCAGAAGGAGAGCATTATCGCCATGAAAATGTAGTTAACCCCCCCCCCCCCCCCTGATTTTTTATTTGTAGGCTATAATAGTGTGCATCACTATTGACACTATCCGAATAAGTTTTATCGAACAACTGTTAGATACATTCTGTTATTTCACGGAGGTTCTTCATACAAGGCAAGTTGACTCAATATTTTCGGCAGTAAAACCTAACAGGATTCATTCAATAGAGGGGGGAAACCAACTGGGTCTCATCTCATTTAGTTTCTCATAGAAATGAATACATTGTGCTAGAATTTGAGTAGGCACACGTTCAGGCGCTTAGCTTTCCCTTGCTGGAATCCAGATGCAATCGGTGATTTAGATTGTGTAAATGCCATTCAACATGTTTCAGATTCCGTTTCAATTGTTCTTCGCAAACCTTTTCTCAGGGCGATTTGACAGCTCTACTGGGACAAAAGCAACAGATATCTTGTGTTTGATAATCTCACAAAATCTTGCCAAGTCTTCGTTTTGCATGGTCTTAGAACACCACTGGGAGAGGGCAGGCAGCAGAAGAAACAGCTGGATTACGATATCTCTTTAGCTGGAATTAGCTGGTAACTTCAGTATGTGTCACCTGTACCATAACTTTTCCCTTCTCTCTTTCTTGGCATTAAAGTAAATCTGTTGTCCTCTTTGTATTGACAAATTATCTCCCGGGGCCACCAACCTTGAGGATTGGCTTCTTAGGCGTGCACCATTAGGGTGAGTTTTCGGCTATTTGGTTTCGGTCTTGATAAATTCGGAAAAAATCAAAATACTATATGGCTTTTTACGGTCTCAGAATCGAAAACTTTGGTTTTTGTGTTTTTATATATAAAAGATGATGGTATGATTATTGTTTTTTATATAACGGGTGTCTGAAATCGCTTGTGGAACCTCAATAAACAAATAAAATATTAGGATGATAAACATGTATGACCCCACTTGCAATTATTGTTTCTTTTATCCAATGTAATGTCTCACTTTCTTGTTTTTTTCTTCATTTTTTTTTTTTTGTCATCTAGACAAAATAAAGTAATTAGAGACAAGCCATGTGGCGTGCTTGTTTTGTCGTTTCTGATATCTATTTGATGGTGCTGCAGTAATCAACTTACAATATGGATTATGGGGAGCTTAAAGAAAACAAAACATATACATCAACAACAAACAAAAAACCTCAAAACGAATATTGCAAGCTAGCTAGGAAAGATGCTTCAAGGAAAATTAATTTAATAATTGTTTGCCTCTCTCTTTTTGTTGTCGTTTAATGAACGATTTGTCCATTTTCATAAACCTAACAAATGAATAAAGGTTGTCTTTTCTGTGATTTCTCCATCACCGGAGAAAAAAAACTGAAAAAAGCTTTTAACCCAGATAAACATCACTCAAGCAAATGCATGGAGCACCATGAATCCTGAAAATTTACTGCCCGTTTGTTCTTCACTCCACCCCACCACCATGTAGAATCATTAGCCCTGGAATACTTTGTAAGCCAACGAGTGTTGCTGCTGTTGATTAGTTGCCATTCTTTTTTTTTCTTGTCAAGAAAATATATATGAATGTTTCGAGATGGCATATACAGTGCAGATCAATTCTTGATGGGCTAGCTTATAACTAGATGGATAATGATTTTGTTTATAACGATAAGCTCTGTCTCTCTGTTAAATTAGTTCTTGTCATTCCATCGTCCACTCATTGTCATTTCCCTGTCTTCTTATCTGCTGCGCGTGATTTTGAGATTGTTGGCGATCAATCCGGCCAGTTTTAGCGACAATTTCAAGATCCCTTATATATATATATATATATATCAGTATGCTCTTTGGTTACAATGGAAGGCATCGAGCCAACATGGTCCTAGCTAGCTAGTTTACTGCTAGAGGGGGGAAATTAAAGAAACCACTAATCGTGTGATAATCTTTTATAAGAAAAAGATGGCACATCAAACTCGTCAAAAGTTTTTGGACAAGTATCTTTTACGCAGGATGTTAACATGTTGTTTTATTTTTGTCCCATTTGCAATGAAACAAATCATTGTGGTTTTGTCGGATTCACGGCTGGGAATAGAGATTCTGATTTATATTTAGGGCAATCAATTCATATTTAGATTCTAGGAGGAGTGGAATGAAGATTTGAAATTGGAAGCCTCTACTTTATAGCCAAACACCCACGTTATTATAAAAAATAAAAATAAAAATAAAAGTAGGTCTAAGAGGCAGCCTCAGGCTGTCATACACTTATCTTATTAGAAAGGTGAAAAAACTCCTTTTATCAAGGTTGGCATCACATTGTATAACGAAAATAATTTTATGTATATATATTGATCCCAAGCTAGCTTGTTGGAAGAACAATATGAAAAGAATTCTGAGCGCTAGGCTACTAATGATAGCTAATTGATTTATACTAATTTACGGTAACATGTTATCAAATAATATAAATTATATTATAGAATTTTACTTTACTGTTTAAATTTGTAAGTGAGATAATTTGACTAATTTCAAACTTTTTTCATCTAAATACAACAATTCTATATATATAGAGAGAGAGAGAGACACACACAGAGGAATTTACACGTGCATGAACAAGCCAAAGCAAGCACTGTAATATTACACGATGTCTGGTATAGAGCAAGCTTTCATTAATTTTAGACAGCACGAGAACTCATTCTCTCGTGTCTTAATTTGCTCCGATTTCTATTCATAAGCTCTACTTTTATGTAGATCGATGAACAGTACATATATCACAACTAATGCACATAGATATCATGATCACAACCAATTTCTTTCCCCTAAAATCTGATCAGAGAAAGTGCTTTCTCAAGATTCTTGGCCTTGATGCCGATATAATCTCGGACGGATACAGAGCGGTATAGAGGCATCTGGGTTGAGTTCAAGGCCAGAGGAGAGAGATGGAAATCAGAAGGAAGGCAGTAAAAATAAGCCAGGGACAGCCTATGCTGGTTCTGTTTCATAAGTACCACTCGATGAAGAGCATTAGAAAACTGAGAATTCGAGAGAATATGCAGGAGATCACCAACATTTACAACAAGTGATCCATTTGTGGGAGATACAAGAACCCAACCAACTCCATCTTTGAAGATTTGTAAGCCATTTACAGTGCTTTGGTGCAGTATGGTCAAGAGGGAAGTGTCTGTGTGAGGAGCTAGACCCATGGCTCGATTTGGTTCGGGACAGAATGGATAAGAGTTTAGCTGTAAAGCAGTGCTGGCACCTCCAGCTGAAACAACCCTACTTCTTTCTTCTTCAGATATGTCCAAGGACTTGAGAATTAGATGCATTAGGGTTATTGCTAGCTCCTTCATTCTCTTCTGATAATCTTCCATTGCATCGCTGTTTATATATATATATATGCATGTAATTATATTATATAAAAAAAGGATCAAGATATCAAATACTTCATTGTTATATTTTGTAATTTGATTCCAACGTGTAACAATATAACTATGTTGATTACTAAATCATTATTTATTATTTAACATGGAATTAAAGAGTACTATATGTGTATTAAATGATGAAAGTATAAGTATTGTGCATGTATTACTATGAATTATGTCAATTGTAGGGTATATACATATTTTATTAAGATAAAAAAATATATAAAAATATCCTACGTGTATATGAATATTATAAATGTATACATGTATATGTATACAGAAATGCTTTTTAACTAATAAGAAACTAGCTATCGCCAATAGGATATTTGCATAGTACTATTAATTAATCTCCACCACCCCTTTCCAAAACCCCATTTATTTCATTCTTCTTGAACATGTGCGACTTTTCTTCCAAGAGGGAGGGAGAGGGAAAGAAGAAACATCAAATTACAGCACTAATCGTGAGCTTTTTCCTTCAAAAGCAAAAGTTAGAGTTATTTTTTGAATTATGATTTTATAATTCAAAGATTCTTAAAGAATGATTTGCCGTTTGGATTGTTGAAAAAGCTTCAAGGGATGCATGCCCAAAGGAAACCATTCTTATCTTCCCTTATTCTTTCTGAAAGCTCACGATTCCACTACCATGGCTGCCAATATCATACAATATGGTATCTACCCATAATAGATATCTTTACTCCCTTTTTATGTGACATGCCGTCCCATAGAGTTAAAAACATTATTGTATAGTAAAGCAAATCATCTCAATCATACTAGATATATGAAATCTAAGTCGCTTTCTCCTAGATATATAGACCAGCTGGTCTATATAAGATTTTTGAAAAAAGTTCTCCATGCTTTCAACTTAAATTTATACATACTCACTAAATATCTGTATTAATTATAAAGATAGAGGTAAGAGGATTGGAGCTCAAAAATCATTTGATAATTAAACATCTAGTATTATATAAAAGAACAATTTCAATCCAAAAAATTGTTGTTTTTAATAAATTTCAAGTTATCGTTGTACAAATTAAAACATGACATGCGTGTCGAATATATCATTTCTAACAAGTGATTGGTTGGAGAAATTGATGCACAAATTGTATCATACGAATCCAAATGATTGGAATCTAGCTAGTTTTGCTTGAGAAGGTATTTTGGAGATGGGAATTAAGGGGATAACATGTGTAAGGTGATCAGAACAACTGATCATGATATGAGCTTCATCTTGGCACCTTTAAAGTCGAAACATGTTGGTTAAGAAACTCTTTCTCGAGTACTGATGACTCGAATCTTACTATATATGTGTGTGATTACTTCCCAGTTAATATATAATTAAGCCTTAATCACGAGCATGCAATTGAGATGCAAAATGAATTACTTCCATAGATTTCTCTACGTGCATGAAAATGCATGGACTCACCAAAAACGTTGGTAGTCATTGGGCCAAAGATCCCTAGCGTGATCAATAGAAGAACCCATGATTGTAAACCCTTCATGCCACATATACTTGTTGAAGAATGGCGAAATCCGAGCTAAGCCATAGCCGGTGGCTCCACCAGGAGACCGTAAGGCCTTCAACTTCTGTCCTGTCGGAAGAGAGAAGAGTCTCCTAGCCTCGGACTCAACTTCACTCAACAGGTCCAACGGAATGGCATGGTTTGTGACTTGGAACGCACCCCATGCCTCACAAGCCTGCCCTATCAGTTTCCCTGCATCAGGATCGGTGAGGTCGACAGTGGGTATCGATAACCGGTCATCGGACTCCAAGGCGTGGGAAGCAGGCGGCGGCCAGGCATGTGAGTCGGGCAAGGCTCGGACTGAATCAAAGTCCAGTGGGATAACATGGTGGGGGTGGAGAGGATGGTCTTGATAGGCTTCAGAAAGAGTGCTCATGATCATAGCTAGATGTTTGATTATTGATGGGACAAAAATAAAGTAAACTCGAGAGAGTTAAGCAGTTGAATTGGAGCATAAGTGCATTAGATTAATGGATCGATACAAGGGATTAGGTTAAATAATGTAGGTGGATGAGCTAGAGGGTGGCTGAGTGGTGTCTGTTTGTGAATTTGGAGGGTATGGGGATTGGTTGAATGAGACAGAAGAAGGAAGAGCCAATGAGAAAGCTGATCAGGCACATCTCAGAAACTCTTAACTGTTTGTTTGGAATCTGGATATGATAAGAGGGACCCTCGTTTTATCTTTTGCTTTGGTGGACAATAGACATGCCCTGTCCACAAGTAGGATAGCACTGTTGAAAAGCATAAATTTAATTATGCTTTGAATAAATCATATATAAATATAATAGGTATAAAAAGAATAATACAAAATTATTTCTTAGAGCTTCGTGTATAACAATGAGCTTGGGATAATAATTATCTCGAGTAGTTCATTCATTATTATAAGAGTATGATACAGTTGGTGTTCCGCACATTCATTTGGGTCATAAAATATATTTTTAGAATATAGGGTTACATCGCATTAATAAAAAATGAACTTGTACAAGTTTTGAATTAAAATCCAAAAAAGTATATTAGATTTAGTATATATCAAGTTATTTCTTAAGTCTAGCTCAACAACTATAATTTTTAAATTGAAATGATTTCTTATAATGTATTTTAAACATAGCTAGAGATTCAATCTAGATTAAAATTAATCGTGTTTGTCATAAGAGAAAAATAATCATTCCAAAACATAAAAAACTAATACAAGAATATTCAAATCATTGTGGCCATATATGTTAAGATCAAGTAATCATCTCTTCCGATTCCATAGCAATCGAATTAGGACACGAGAACTACTTTTACAAATTATATGTTGTCTATTCAAGGAAGGGGACAAATCACACACTGCCATAGGACTTTCATGTAGGGGTTGTTTGATACTGTATTTTAAAAATATTTTTGAAAAAAATAAATTTTATTTTTTATTTTAAATTAAAAAAATTAGTGTTTTTATATCATTCTAATATACTTATGTCAAAAACAATTAAAAAAAATATTTAAAAAAACAACCACAATCACATTCTCGTCGTTTCCATCCAAACCATCGGTAAACAAAGACCCGCCACTATATGCCAAAAAAAAAACTTGAAAAGCTAGCAAAGAGAGGTGGTCTAGCAGGAAAACTTTTGGTAAAGGCCAGGTAGCTAGCTCCATTGCTGGGACAGTTTGCTTTTCTAAAGCCATAAGAGTATGAATTTGAGCTTTAATCGTGGATTTGGTGAGATCCGGGATGAAATCATTCAGTCTGACTGTTGGTCTTCGGTGTGAAAGGTGAGGTTTGAAAACTAGTTGCGGCCATTGGAGGAGGTGAAGTAAAATCCTTTTCACTGCTTAATTTCTAGCTTGTATCTATGAAGCTGCTCTGTTTAATTGCTGGAGAAAATGCATGCGAAGGAGATATTAATTTCAGGAGATGGTGCATTGCTTGACCCGGCTGGTTGCATGTTTCATAGGTTTTGCTCTGACAAGACAAAGTGCGACTGCAAGTTGCGACTTTGTGGTTTGACTTCATATATATATATCCTTATATTTTATGGCTACAGGTAACTCCATGTACTCTCTATTTGTATTAAGGAATCATTTTATTCAACGATTTAAGTTAGTAGATGACGTTTTAGAATGTTACTAGTTAATTGGAACAAATAATTTTTATAATTGTTGAGATTAAAATATAATATTTATATATATAAAATTTGATATAATGAAATATATCAATATACCTTATTATTACAACATTAACATCGAAGTCTTAATATCTGAAATTATCAGTATCAGTATTTTTACTGTCAAAACAATAAAAATTATTAAACTACCCCGAGAAAAAAAAATTAACAAAAAAGCAAGTAAGATCAAAAACTAAAAGTATTATTATTATTATTATTGCGTTGATAATGAAAAAAATTAAATTAAAGACTAAAAGAAGCCTAAAAACATTAACAAAAGAGTAAATAAAACAAAAAATAAATTATTAACTGGAAAAAAAATTATTTGACGTGAAAATTAAAAAAAAAATGATTACATTGCGTTGCGGGCTGAGCAAACATTTTTCATATTTGTTGGGATTAAAGAAATTAATAGGATTTGTTGGTTTAAAATTAAAATATAATATTTATATATGCAAATTTTAATATGATATAATAGATCAACACACCCTGTTATAACAATAGCAACATCGAAGTCTAACATCTAAAATTACCATCGCCATTACTGTTAAAAAAGTAAAAAAATATCAAATTATCCCTCGGTATTTTATAGATTTAGATTGTTTTTTCCTTATTAATTTTTAGAATTTGTCTTCTGTGGGGTTTATTATGGGCTCACGACTAGGGTTATGGGTTTTAAGAATTTGTTAATTTTTTTGCATCGCCTTAACTCTTCTTTTTGTTAAAATCATAAAATAAAATAAAAATAGCATAGAAGATTCTAGAACAGTGCATTGGGCAGTTTCAAAATGAACAGGATAGTTGTAATAAGATTATAAGAATGATGTTAATTAAAATAAAATAAAATCATTTTTATATTTTATAATGGCGGTATCTCCCTTTCCCCTATTAGAGAAAAAATCTACCTCCATTGTCTAGTCTAGTGTGTGTGTAAATTTAAATTTAAATATAAATATAAATATAAATATAAATACCGGTGCGGTGGTATCAACTCTTGAAACAGAACATAGATTATATTCCACTTCTTCATCATCAAACTATCTATCAACTCCTGAAATTGTCAACTTAGCAGCTATTTAATATTGTATTTTAAAAATATTATTGAAAAAAAATGAAAATTTTTATTTTTATTTTTATTTTAAATTCAATATTTTTTAGATCATTTTCATGTGCTAGTATTAAAAATGATTTTTTAAAAAACAAATTATTATTTTGATGAATTTTTGAACATAAATCACTTTAAAAAACAACATAAACTTGTTACAACCAATTAAAATCCATGATTGGGTAATATTCCACTTCTTTATCATCAAACTATCAAGTCCGGAAATTGTCAACTTAGCGGTTATTTAACATTGTGTTTTAAGAGTATTTTTGAAAAAAAAAATTTATTCTTATTTTTTATGTTTTATGTTTTTAAATTATTTTCATGTGCTAGTGTCAAAAATAATTTTTAAAAATAAAAAATAATTATTTTAATATATTTATAAATAAAAATTACCTTAAAAACACAATCAAATTCAATTAAAATCCGAGTTTGTGTAAATATTCCACTTGTTCATCATGAAACTATCAACTCTGAAACTGTGAACTTAAAATCCAAGATGGTCATACTTTTTGGGGCTTGTCTCCTTGTACTTGACTTCGGTGGAAGACAGACAATCCAGACTATGTGGAACCAACTACACATGTACACCTCGTCATAGAATTCAATTAAATGGAAATTTCAGATTTTTATTTATATTTTTATTTCTTTTATAATGGGCATTGCATCAACCAATGATCAAAACCATTAGCTAACATGGCAATGTTTGTTTTGTGATGCTGTAACGTATTTTAATTATTATTAATATTTTAGTTTTAAATTATTATTTTGTTATCTGAATTGCTTTTATATGTTAGTATTAAAGATAAAAAAAATATTTAATTAACAAAAAAATATTTTAAAAAACAATCCGTCCAAAGCCCATTGTTTTTTAGAAATATTTTAAAAAATATGTGTCTTGGATTGACTTGTACACGTTCTCTTATTTGTCGAACTAATTTATTGTGCCTTGCAGTAACACGTGTCTCCTGGAAGTCTCGGGTCCAAAGCCCATTGTCTACCGCAAGGAAGATCATGTTGATTATGGGCCTGAAGCCCATCATTAAGAGAAACTAGTGTTTTAGCGGTACAAGACCCACTTAGATGACGAGCAAAAGAACATAAACCTGGGGGAAATACCGCTTCGATTTACAAACGAGTTGTGGGTTAATTATTTTTATTAAAAATCATTTCTAAAAATAAAATTTATAGAAGTAGTCTCTGTTAGGTTTAGTCCGACCAACCTGGTTAAAACTGGATGGGCTTGGTGAGCCGCACTCAGAACAGAACTCTCTCTTGCCAGAAATTGATATCTGTAAGAAAAAGGTTAAGGAATTGTGTTTGCAAAGGCCTGCTAGTTTCAAGCAAAGGGAGCAGGGGGGTTTTCAAGTTGAAAAAATTGATAAATAACATGGATTTATATCAAAAGCTTGGTCGCGGTTGCATCTGATTATGATACAGGTCCTCTCTGTACACAAGAACTCCCTTCCCCATTGCTCTTTTTCCCGGAAAAAAAGAGAAAAAAAAAGGGACAAGAATGAAGCTTAAGCAACACCAGAAAAACGAGCTCATTCTTTCCTAAAGAGCTGTTATCTAAAACAATGTCAGGGCTGTTTCAAGTTCTCAACTTCGAAGTTTAGACCTCTCATTTCTCCTCGTTGCTGGGTTCGGCTGCCTGGACAGGGTTTCTCGTCTCTTTAGCCATCACAATGCTTCCATGATGACCTCCTGCAGATTAGCAAACAAAAAAAGAAATTTAAGCAAGTCATTTCCCAGCTCAAAAGAGCGAAGGGCATTGTGGATGATAAATATGAATATTCACCTGTTGGTGTGGAGATTCGATCGCCAGAGCCAGCTCCGCGAGTAGCATTGCCAGATAGCCTCCCACCGAGTTCATATTCCCCGCTGGTCATGTAACTTTCACTACCTGGCCTTGCAGTAGGTTTTGGTGAGTAGGTTGTTGACCATGATCCTCCGTTCGAACCTGCCAGGGCCATTATAATATCTGCCTGAAATAGATCAGACAGCACATAATGGTCAAGGCACCAATTTGGCTATGCACTGTGAGATAAATACTTGTACCACGTGTGAATGACTGGGTCGAACATCATAGGAAAACAATAGCATAAATTTCCCCGAGTTTCCCTGTTACTTTTGGCAGCTCTCCGAGGCCTTCGCAAGCATGGGGTAAGAGGGAGAAATGGATAAAAAGTATTATGTGATTTACCTCAGAAAATCTACAGAAACCAATTTTAGTGTTTTTTTTCTGAGGCCTAGGCTGACAGGTACATAATCGATGCCTTTATCATAACATTAAAGCTGGTCTTTGGCACAGGATTGCTACCCGGCATCTTTATGCCAGGATTTAATTTTTAAAAAATGAACAAAAGTAACATAAACAGTGTCGTTCATGGGCATGTTAAGAGTATCAGAAACTGTAAAGATGAATAATAGCAACAGTTCCTACAGGGACCACATAAAGATTTAGCAGACATAAAAGACGTCCATCATTATTAAAGGAATAGGGAGTGCTGTCCATAATGATGGGCAGCTTTTAATGTTCAAACTTGTGATGAAGATATTTCACCAGTTCAAGAAAGCAACGATGCCTTGTATAGAAAAATGATCGGGACAATTAAGACCCAATATGGCTAGCTTAACTTATGAAGCAGAACTACAAAAAATGAAGTTTCCATATTGAAACTGGATAGATCAAATGCACAACGTTCTTGCCTTCTTGGAGACCACTGTGAAAAACTTCACAGCTATCATGATGAGGATAAAAAAGTGAAAACATTACGCAACAGATTTACAGGGAATGTGCTACATGATTGACACCCACTAAAGATTGAGGAAGGCACATTAGCAAGCCCAAGCAACCAATAAAAAGTAACCTTTCCATACAGTTTTACTCGGTTTGAAAATTTCTGTGATTGACAGAAACAATGATAGTAAAGTTATGTGCTGAGCATTAACAGGTGACAAAATGGAACCACAAAGTTTAGAGAGCAAAGAAAGAGAATAATGTGATATCAATCCTCTCATACGCTTCACCAAGGAATAGCCACTCCAATTGTATTAATACACAACAAACAACTTAAGATGAACAGTATTAAAAAGACATGACTGATATACCAAAAATCAAATAAAAAAAAAACAGGGCTGGGAAGGTTGAGAGAGATCACAACTTCAAACATGGATATGTGCTCACTTTATGGGAAAAGGAGCTACTTGAAACATAGATACTAGTGAGCCTACCTCTTCACTAAGGAAAAAATACTGCCAGGTAATGTATAAAAAGTAATCCTACCACTCTATAAAGAAACCATCATCGGACTTTCTCACTTGAGTAACTGCAGTCCAGTGAACTGGGCGTCAGTTTGTAACTCTGTTTCGTTTTCTTTCCATGTATAAGATAAATTAATTCACGATTCTGCTACATTCAACATGTTTCTAACCAAGTAAACTCTTAACTTGAGGTGTATCTGGCCATATGGAATCATATTCTCCAAAGTGAACAAAGAAATTGTACAAAATCAATCCCTCACATATTAATAAGACATGTTTCCAACTGAAGGTCAATCACAATTTGTTCACTTCGCGTGCACAGTTCAGACAACAGAGAGCCGTTTTCCAAATAGCAGAACACCATATATTAGCATATTTGCAGGCCATAACTAATTACACCTGCTTCCCTGGGCATAGGTTCACATTCTCAATGTCAGAAGGCTGCAACTACAATCTTTATATGACTCAACCAAGATGCTGTCAAACATAAGCATTTTTCTCTAGGTGATTCACTAGCACAGACTGATGAAGGTTGCAAATGAGAATGTAAAATAAGCTTTCCATCCAAGAAACTGTATAAACCAGTGAGATTAAAAGGGTTATCCTTTATTAGCAAACAAATGAAAAGCAAACCTTGTTTGGGTGGACATCATCAAAAACATGAGCATGACCACCATAAAATATAGTCATCTGGCGGCTGGCAGATGTTAGACCCTGTCGACTGTCATAGGAACCAAAAGATATGGTATCAAGTTCTTTTTAATGGGTGATAAATAGCATCCATTAAACAATTAACATTGAGAAGCGTAGAAGATAATGTACTATATTATATGACTCACCTTGAAGGATTTGAATATTCTGGCTCTAAATTATGAATCCCGGTCTTGGGTTTGCCACCGATAGGCAGCCCTCTGGATGAGTTTTTCTCAGAGACACCGCTGCCAGCATTTATAGAACTCAGAATTCCAGGGCCTTTAATTCCAGTTCTGGATCCTTCATCGGCAGCAGATTGTGAGATAATTGAAGGGCCAGCATTTGTGTCCTTGAATCTATTTGTGGGAACTTGATGCGTAAAAGGAACATATTGACCACCACGCGGAAGATATGCACCTATCCCCATGGGAATGGATCGCTCTCGTTTGGAAACATTGGCATCAAGTCTACTGCAAGCAGAAGGTTGCAGTATGAGAGATGCAGAACTAGGCCTCATTGACTGCATACCATAGAAAGCCTCGTCGTTGTTGGACCTTCTAGACCGCTCTCCACCACCTCCATATTTTAGCATCTGAATCTCAGCATGAAAAACTAAATCTTAATAAAAACAAATCACATGGGAAGCTCTTCTCATTCATTAAAATGGAAGAACGGACCACAAGATTAAATATCAAAGCTACCTTCATCAAATGCAGGCTGTCGATGGAATCATGAGTCGGAATCCCATCCCTAGGTCCTGTAAAGGCAGAATCTGAATTGCTCCGCTTACTTCCTGTTAATCTGTTGCTTATCTCAGGACCAGAAATATCACTCCTAGGACCGTAAAATGGAATCCCCTCAAGATGACTTCCAGCCTGCCTTTCTATTAATACCGATGATAAAGTATCAAACTTTGAAAATGATTGGTAGGATCATGAAACCAAGAAACACAAGCAATAATAAATATAAAGCAATTTCGACAATTAAAGTTCAACCTTATTAATGCCCTTTTAGTTTGATGAAAAATCTCCATAAAAGGAGAAGTAACATGTGTAGGCTACAATTAAAAAACCATTTTCCTCGACAGAAATGCATGTAGGCCTAAATTGCAAATGGCATGCTTGATTCAGTTCTTCGCACTGTAGAATCTTTGAAAGGAAAGGAGTATATACACGAACACATTTAATTATGTTCTTACTTCTTTAGGAAACAACATTTGAGTAAAGAAAACCATAAAAAAACCACATTTGGCAAAATCCATTAGATGAAGATGCTTTAGTGTACAAATCAAGGAAACACTAAAAGAGTGGCAAGGAGTTGCAAATTAAACTTTCCCTACTGAAAGATCAAGTATAGTAGTAAAATAAAAGAAAGACGAAGTGAAATCCTAACAAAGCTAACACCCTCACTAAAACTAATCACAAACAGTATAATCCATCTCACTACCTGAAAATAGATAGTGTTCTCTACATCACAGTGAAAAAGCAAGACTGGCCATCAAACCTCTCTCTCACACACACACACGCACAAAAGCCCCGCTAGATCATGGAGGGAAAAAGGAGAAAGGAACTCCATTTCACTTGATAATAACGAAAGGAGAGGGGAAATTAACTAAACTAAATAAAAACATAATCAGATAAAAAGAACCCACCAGCTAAATAGAGAAAGAAAAGGAGTTTCTTGGAGAGTTTCAACGACAATAAAGGGAAAACAAAAAATCAAAAGGACCCATTAACCTATGAGGCTAAAAAAAAACGACAGAAGTTTTCAAGCTGTAGAGCAACTACTGACCCGAAGCTAGATCAGAGGTGGAAGAGAGAGGTCCACGGCCACCACCAGAAGAAGCCCGAGGAGAAGCAGAAGCAGAAGCAGAAGGGGACCCATCTTTATTTTTTGGAGCTAAAACAACTGGTGAATTTGTAGTTCCTTTCATGCCCAAGAAATCATGAAACATTGCCTTCAAATCTTGTTTTTGTTGCTGTTGGCTTGTCTCAGTACTGTTGTTTGCATAAACACTATTATTGGCATTGTTGTGTTTGCTTTGTTGATCCATTGTCAGCACAACTGCCATTTCCTCTTCAAATCAAGCTTCTCCTTCATGGCTTCCTCTCTCTTCAGGTTAAGAGGGAGAGGGGGTAAAAACTACAGAGAGAACGATTTTCAAGAGAGGGAGAGAGAAAGAGAGGGGTCTCAATTCAAAGTCTGAATTTTTAAGAGGAGCAGGGCATTAAAAAGCAAAAGGTTCTGTCTTTCTCTGAAAGAGGAGGATGTTGTTTAATTTTTTAATTAATTAATTAATTATTATTTCTTCTCTCCTGCACTCATTGTCCCTGTGTCTGAATAAAGGCATAAAGGTTGTGTGATAGTGTGCTTGATTTTCGTTGTTCTTGCAAACGAAAGAGAGGGCTCTGCCGTGTTCCGTGCTGCTGTTGGACTTTGTGTTTTAGGGTTTCGTGCTTCTTTTTTTTGTAGGGATACCTCTCATCTATAATTACTGTCCCTCTGTGTTTGTTATTATATTTTAAATTATTTTTAATTTTTTTTTGAAAATATTAAATCATTTTAATAAATAAATATATAAAATAACTTCGAGCTCAATCTCACGGTTATATCCCTTACTTTCTGGGGGCATGGTGGTAATCTTATTACGGCTTAATCCTCCCGTCCACGTGCATCTCTTTTATGTCTAATCACTGTCCACGTGCATCTCTTTTATGTCTAATCACTGTACTCATCATGGGAAAAGCTGCCAAGCTCAACCGGGAGTTCTGATCATCCATGTACGGTATGTGTAGAAGTGCAGTGGAGGTTATTTTTTATTTTTAAAATAGTAATTTTATTATTAATATTTTAAAACAAACAAAAAAACACTTTAATTTTTTTAAAATGTTTTTAAAACTTTCTTGAGAGTTAAATTAGATTCTTTTTGTGTGTTTATATTATTTTTACGTCATGGTATTAAAAATATTTTTTAAAAAAATAATATTTTGATATATTTTTAAATTAAAAAATATCATCAATATTATTTATATATTCAATTCTATTTGATTCCCAAAAAAACTGTGTGGTTTTGTGCGCATCTCATAGAAGGAATTTTCTTCGTCTTAGTTATGGGGAAACTATAAATTATTGTTAATTTAATTTTTCAAAATTATAATTATAAAAAGTTGTTGACATGGAAAAATAGCCGGATAATAGATTTAGTAAAAAATATACGAGTCGTGTTCGTGTTTGTTCTTTGTTGTGCATATTACATCTGCCTACACGTGGATATATATCTATTTATCTGTTTAGAGATATAGTTGAAATTATTTTTTAAATTATCTTTATTTAAAAATATATTAAAATAATATTTTTTAAATTTTTAATTAATTATTGTCCCTTCTCTCCTCCACTCATTGTCCCTTCTCTCTTGTGTTACTGGTAGGGCAAATATAAGCAAAGATTATAATATTTTTACATCCTGTTTTGGAGTGCATTGCAATTGTTTGGGAAAATTTTGAATTTTTTTTTATTTTAAAAACTGATGGTTTAGTGTTTTTAGATTAATTTGATGTGCTGATGTCAAAAATAATTTTAAAAAAATAAAAAAATATATTATTTTAATGTATTTCGACATGAAAAAATATTTTAAAAAACTATCATAATGGTACTCCCAGCATTTAAGTTTTAAACGCTACATGTTTCGATCAATCCTTCTCCTTTTTTTTTTATAAAAAAACTCATGCCGTTAAACATGGACCGTCATTTATTTTATGATTATTGAACCATATATAATAAAGTTTGTTGTTTATGGTTCGTTAGCTCCAAGAGGGATGAATTGTATTTTTACTAAACCCTAGCATATCTCTCACGTGCTCGCTCAGTGTAGCGAGTTTCTCTCTTATGATAGAATCTCTGATTTATGCAATTTCATTGTCTTGGAATTAATTATTTTAATTAATTAAATACTAGAGTGACATTATATATTTTTAATTTAATTAATTAATTAATTAAATACAAGCGTGGAATGCCCATTTCATGATATACTACATGATTTACTTTTCGGTGTGTTGTGTTTCCTAACACGAAACACATGCAACCCTTTAAAATAACGTTTAGTTTATGATAGAGTGATGGAGAGCCTCTAGCAAGCTTGCCTCTTTTTTTTTCTCTTTATGGTATTGATATTCTATTTTTAATTATCGTTATTTGTTTTAAATATTATGCTCAACATCAATGTTTTTTTATTATATTATTAGATTAATCGAGTTTATTGAACTTAATCAAGTGAACAACAAGGTATCAATTTTTTCTCTTTTTTTGTGAGCTATGTTGCTAAATTAATTTAAAAAATTATTTTTTTATCCGTGATTAAAAATATTATTTAATCAAAATTGTTAATCTATCAAGTAAGTTCAATAAACTCGATCAATCTAATAATAATAAAAAAAAAAGCATTGATGTTGAGCATAATATTTAAAACAACAAGGTATCAATTTTTTATTTGTTTTTGCGAGCTATGTTGCTGAATTAATTACAAAATTTATTTTTTTATCCGTGATTAAAAATATTATTTAATCGAAATTGTTAATCTATCAAGTTATATCCATACATTACAAAATCAAACCTTAGCCCGTGAATGGTGCAAATAAATGAAAATAAAATTAATTATAACGTGTGAAATCTATTTCGAGAGTACCACGACCATGAAAATAAAGAGCGAAGAATGGCGTGACACGTGGGAAGAGGATAATAATAAAGGTGATGATGCCAGGTTGTGGTGGGAGAGTCATGGCCACTATGAGAAGAGAAGAGAGGGATAAAATTGGAGGCATTGATTCTCTTCGAGTACGTATATTGACTTTTGCCACCATTCGCATTAACAATCTTTAGCCAATCACAACTCTTCCCGTCCCTTTCTCCTTCCCAGTTGCCCTCCTGGTAGTAACCTCCGGGCTTCAGTTACGGTTCTGTCCTCCTATTTTTTTTTTTATTAAAATAATATATTATTATTTTTTTAAAAAAATATTTTTCACGTTACCAAATCAAAATAATTTAAAAAAAAATAAAAATATTTTTTTTCGAAAAGAGTTTTTAAAACACGGTTTAAATTTATAGTTTGTTTGTTTTTGTGTTTTTTAAATGTTATTTATTAATTTAAATTATTTTTTAGTATTTCTAGATTGTTTTGATATATTGATGTTAAAGATAGATTTTAAAAATTAATAAAATACTATCTCAATACATTTCTAATACAAAATACAATTTAAAAAACAATTGTTACCCTAATGTCAACAATACTCTAAACATCAAAGTTAATTTATATGGTATCATTTTTTTAAAAAAAATAAGAAAATAAATAAAATGATATTGTCACTTATATTTTAAATCGTGGCAGGGATGGATTTCTTTTCCATTTTTTGATCATTACGAGGAGGGAAGATTGTTAATGGGGTGGTAAAGTCTCTCAAGTACCAAGTGGACAATGATCATCAATGACAACATATGTAGGTGCCCACGATATCACACAAATATATTGTTTATCATTACATTATTCGATTACATCATAAACATTAATCATAGCAAAATAAAGGGCTATCATCACGAGTCCATATTTTTTCATTTTGAACCACTTTCACAACATTTGTCTGAACGGAGTAGAACGAACTACTGTATTTATTTATTGTAAAATAAATATAATTCTCAAAAGATATAATTAAAAGGACAGGGTATGATTATTATTTTTTCTTTCAAATTTGAGCTTCGTGTTTTCAAGTATGGCAGCAAACTAGCCTCGTCCTCACAGTGAAATGGATTCTGGGTATTAATTTTCTTGCTCAAAGTTGACATGAAACTCTGGATGAGAGGTTATGCTTAATCCCCTATCTTGATTGATGTGCTATATTGGTAAATGAGTGTCCTCGGCACCAAAAAATGGAATCCCAGTAATGATTTTATAAAATAAATTATGGACGGTTTGAGAGTGTAGTTATTTGAAAGTATTTTTAATTTAAAAATATATATTTTTTAATTTTTGAAATATATTTTTGAAAAAAAGTGTAAAACAAACCATGGGTTGTCCTCTATCATGAACATTGCCATCATGAAAAAGGAGAGAAGGATTCCACTGACTTCAAAAGGTTTGATCTCATTTCAGCATTTTAGCTACCACTATAACAAAATATTTCAGTGGAGAAAGGTATTGTTGATCTATAAACAATTTAAAGAAAGCATCCTTTCTTAATGACATCATAGTATCATTAATCTATAAATTATTCAAAGCAAGCAGCCTTTTTCTAACCTACCTAATAACCAGAGGAATAAGTGAGGTGATTAGCAGAGCAGTAAGACCCCACCAATAATAACCAGTCACATCTTGACACGAGGGACCAAATTAAATTGTATGTCACTCTCGGTTGGTGTTTCTTACACCCTTCGAATACTCCAAAATGGACCATACATTTTGTCAAGATTCAATTCCATCACTGCATTAGATTCCCACAGCCATAAGCGTATTGCATACTCCAAAATTTCAAGTTGAGAGCATATACCATGAACATAAATAAGGATCTCCAGTGATGTATGAGCTTTAAAAAAAACTAATGTAAAAGGTGATGTAATGAGCATCATTCCTTGGCCAATAAAAAATAACAATTTACCTTCAGGATGCATCACAAAGTTCATTTCAACTGGTAACATCGATTAAATATTTACCTGCAAGAACTTCAACATAAGCTGGGGAAAGGTGCAGCATAAAAATATATTTAAATGCTTAAATATCTTGTTCTCTAAGTCCCGACCAATCTCCATGATCATCCAGCTCCTTTTTTTTTCTCTTTTGGATGTGAAGAAACATCACCCTTCAGAAAGCGTACTTTGCCAGCCCGGGTGAGCAAAATGCCGACTGTCCCAGGATATTAAAAAAGGTACATGCCCTGACTCAAACTCAAAATTTACTGTACAAATCAAAAGCTCTTTTCCATCACACCATACCCCTTGAGGACCTCCCTTTTGTTAGCCCATTCCCCAGACTTGCAACAACCCAGCATTCTACTTTGCACATGCTGAAGCTTTTGTATTTGCAGAAGTTGTCTTCATGTTTGTCTGCGGAAACAATGCTGCTAGGTTATCTAAGAACAGGATTCTTCAAAAAACACATTACAATTTTTTTTCCAAAACTGATTGCGAAGTCCTCTAATTTCACATGCCTTTACAGGGTATTACTGTCTGGAGAGCGAGATGTCATGTCGTTGCTCTTTTTTTTATATCCTCTATCAACCGAATTGCACTTGATTCGGGATTCTGAGATGAACTTCTGTGCTTGACAAGTTCTCTAGGATCATTACAAGTCTTTAGCATTTCAGACATTACTTCTGCCTTCTGCAATATAGATTTTCTCCTTGCACGTCGTGACGCATCTCTATCAACATTGTATGTATTTGGCAAATTTTTTGAATGTGAAACAGAAGACATCAGATCACACAGTCTCTGTGCCAGCTCGGTCTTTCCCTGTTTCCTGAACTCATCATTCAATCTATGGAAAGTAAGGTATTGAGGAACTATACCTCTCCGTAACATGTCCTCAAATTCTGCAAATGCCTCTTCAAATCTCAGCATTTTACAAAGCAAATGAGTAAACATGGTACTCATGGCTAAGTCCATATCACATCCCCTAGCTCTCATTTCCTTGCTAATCTGAACAGCTAAGTCCAATCTCTCCTCCTCGCACAACGTTTTCAACAAAAGATGGTAAGTGAGTCGATCCGGGGTATACCCAGATTCAATCATCTTGGTATATAGGTTCATCCCCTCTTCAATTTTCCTACACTTTGAAAAATGCCTAAAGAAATAATTATAAGTCGTGGGGGTTGGGAAGACGTCTCTACTAATCATCATCTTAAGGACCTTGCTAGCCCCAGCAAGGTCTCCGGCCTTACAGTAACCCTTTACCAAAGAATTGTAGGTGGAGATAGTGGGGCCTTCCTCACATAGAAAAAAGTGCTCCATCATCCCCAAGACCTCCTTAAACCTACCGGCTTCTGCTAATGCATCAATAATGGGATTATATACAATGGCATTTGATTTAATCCCTTCTCTTTTCATTTCATCAACCAATTCAATAGCCCTCTCAACACGACGCATACGACAGTACCCTTCCACCAGTGTACCATATGTCACAACACTCAGTTTCACTTTCTTCTTCTTCATCTCCAACCAAAGCCTCTCTGCATGCTTGAGCTTTCTTGATCTAAACCATCCATTTAACAGTATATTATATATCCGAACTGATGGAACCCAGCACGGGCCCTTTTCCACTTTCCTATCAAAATAGTCTGTAGCCACCCTAACATGCCCTTCCTTACAAAGTGAATCCAACAAAATTTCAAACAAGATCATTTCAGCATCAGAATTATGAATCAAATCTAAACTGCTTGCATATTCAAATGTTCTAATTGCAGCTTCGGACATTCCTGCACAAATGAAGAACCATTTGGTGAACACAGATCCAGCAACAGTAAGAAGATACAGCTGCAAATCAAAACCAGCCACAAAACCTTACAATAATGAAATTTCAATTGCACTAATTCAAATTCCATGCAAGCTCAAACATTCCGATTCCAACAAAAATTTATATGCCAACCAAAAGGTAAAGCTTGGACCAACTACAAACACACAAGGATTGTAATTAGTAACTATACAATCCTATAACATTCTTAAATTTAAGCACCAAACAACAAGCTGGCCCCAAATTGATCCCACAATTTGACATTCTAAGTCAATAGCACACATGTTTCAAGTAATTTCTAACCATCAAATCAAAACCAAGCTCAGATTTTTAATTCAAAAGACACAAATCTAACACTATAAACCCTTTAATATTTAATGGGAATTACCTATGAGTGTACATAATCGAGCACTGTAACGGTAAGTACAAAACCAAGCAAATTTCTTTCACTTCATTATAACACGACACAACAAGTTCCAAACTATAATTAACAAAAACACAATTCAATGTCGCAAAAGCCCAAAATTCCATATTACCTGCTCTAGTATACCTTCTGATCAAAATCGCAAAAGTATCACTAGAAACCAAATCCCCTCCTTCATTTCCGCCAATCTTATCAAGCATTAAACACCAAGCAGAACTAAATTCTCTTGCTTTACCAAGCAAATTCACCATTGAGTTAAACAATGCCCCAGAGAGTTGAAACCCAGGTTTCTTCTCTGCCCACAGAAATACATTGTGCAACAACTTTGGTGATGAATCAAAATGGTCAAATACTGCCTGTATAAGACCTGTTTCTGGTTCAATTCCGGTCCGATCCAAAGCGGTTTGGAGGGATGGACCGAGCTGGATTTTGGGGTCTTTGAGGATGTTGCAGAGGGTAAAGAAATCATTGTGATGGCAATTACGGTTTGAGTTTGAAGTTGGAGAGGAGTTTTGCTGTTCTGCTGATGGAGATGGGGCCAAGTTGGGGTTGCGGGGCCACTTGATTAGAGGGTTTCCTTGTACGGACAGCCACGATTCCGCGGAGGACACTGCGGAGAAGTGACGGTTATACGGCGGTTTTCTGGTTGTTAGAAATACATAAAGTAGGGTTGTGTTTTTGTGGAGGTTAATGAGAGACGACTTCATTTGGTAGTGACCTAACAGCTGATTATGTCTTTCAGGTGGCAAAATATAGAGCACAAGATTAATAGTTCGTTGAATTACGAAACTACCCTCCAAAGAAAGATTGAGAAAGCTCTGTGCTTGGTTAAAATGGAGGAGAAGAGTCAGTGAACAAGAAAATCTCAACTTTCAAGGGAAGAAAGAGTAGTGAAAGAGAGAAATGGCCACCATTAATTTTGGTGGGATATCGCTCGGGATGCCAGAGTTATCTCACGCTAATAGAAAAGGATATGGGAATTGTGTCAGTGTCAAGGTTGTGCCAAGAAAGAGATTTGTCTCTGCTTCCGCTTCCGCTAATTCAATGGAGTCTCCGGGGAGTGCTACTGATCAAAAGCCTGAAATTGAGCTCGAATTTATTGGGGTATGACTATCTAGTGCTTGAGAATTCCTAGCATTGATAGTCTTTAAATGTTTAGCAATTATCTTTTGGTTTTGATATTTGTGGCGGTGCAGCCGAAGCCGGAATCTGATGGGAAGTATCCGGTGGAGAGAGCAAAAGCGATTAGTGGAGAGAAGTTGTTGAGGAACATCATGTCGGATAACAAGATTGAGCTCTACGCCACTTATGTAAGTTTTGTGATTTTCAATCTCCTGGAATCATTACAGGCACGCATTCGATGGTCTAAACAAATTTGACAGTTCATATCGTGATATCATATATCTTTAAGCTTTAAACACTAAATCAGGTATATGGATTGGCATCTATACATTTCTTTCTCTTCCAAACTGTGTTTCAAGTAGTTATGGTTAAATTTTATCTCTTCATTTAGTGCATGTAATTGTTTTTTTGAGATTCCAACAGGGGAAAGTGATGAACTGTGGAGGTGGTGGAAGCTGTGGAACTTGCATTGTGGAGGTATTCTTTTTAACAATTATCTCGCAGCTTGTACCAACCTCTTCTTTAAGTCAATAATTGCAGACATCTGGTAGCAATTCCATTGCCAAGAACTTCATTTCTTGAATGATGGTATTTGAGATGTTATCTACAACAGGTGTTGCGTGGTAGTTCGAGATCGAGGATGCACATCGTCTTCTTATAAGAGCCTATGACAGCTAAAGTTTTACTAATTAACTTAGACCCATAAAGTGTGTTTTCTAGGGTGGGGTTTCATCGAATCAAAAAAAAAAACGTATCTGGACTGTTGTGCATGCAGTACCTGTTTTTGAGCAAACCTTTCGAGACCAAAATTTTCGGCTTGAACCTAGATTTTCTATGTTGCCTTTTGAAATCCTTATTCATCACTGGAACTTGAATTGTTGCTTGTTTTCATTCATGTCCTCAACTTGTGCGCATCCTCCCATGGCCTTCTCGTGCAGATTCTTGATGGAAACGATCTTTTGAATGAAAGAACAAATACTGAACTTCGGTATCTGAAGAAGGTACTCCCTCTCGGTCCCCTTTTGATGCACACTTTGTAAACTATTGTGCTGTCTAACCTGCTCGATATGAATTTGATACCCTCACCAACTCCTTCCTTCAAGAGTTGCGCTTTCATTAACTGTTCGTATCAGTATAAAATGGTTATCTTCATCTTTCCATTTTTCCTTTTTTTTGTGGCAATGCTCCTTGAAGAGTTCATCCTTTCACTCTAATTGTGCAGAATCCTGAATCCTGGAGGCTCGCTTGTCAAACAATTGTTGGAAATAAAGAAAACTCTGGCAAGGTAATGACAATTATCATATTTGACTACTCCTTACATTGGAGTTCCCAAACACCTGTCTTGTAAATATTTTTAGCACATGATGCACTGATATCACATTAAAGAACTATCTCATCTAAAAACTTGAGCTGTCTCTAACAAGAGCTACATGAAAGAACAATTTAAAGACGGCACCTTCTACAATGCCATGCAAGGCTGTGTAATTATAACGCCTTTCTCATATTCTTGTGCATTTCTTATATTTTTGTGATCCAAGACTTTCTGTGATGTCGCAATAATATTCTGTGAGTTTTTAGAAATTTGTTTTAACTGCATCCACCATGTACAATATTCAGAAATACTGCACTATCATTCTGTGACCATATACAAACCTTCTGTCACTATCTTGGAAAACTCTATATAAGGCATTCCTTTTGATGGCTTCAAAGGCATTGCAAAATCTCCTGTTTTAAGACGTGTGATTTTTCTTTCAGATAGCATAACAGGAATGTTTGGTGTTTCAATTTACCTGTATTTGGGCGTGTTTCAAAAGTGCGCTTGCATGAAAAAGCATTGGATCGATGTTTTTTAATGCTTTTTTTATTTTTTTTGACGTGCTTGGGTAAAAAAAACATGAAGCAAACTTATTTTGATGTATTTTCAAGCAAAAAACACTTTTGAAAAAGATAACTCGGTAAGATTCTGAATTAGAAAGATGAAATGGAGTACTCTTTCTGTGGTTGTATCAGGTTGTGGTTCAGAGGATACCCCAGTGGAAGAAATGATTAGAAGCTAGGCATGGTCAATGACCGAAGCTCAAGAACACTGATGATTCAGACAATTCACGGTATTGCAGATGCAGCGTCAAAAATTTGCTGGTATTTTTTTGGTCAGAAATCTTAGGAAATCCTAGGAAGTTATATGATCCCAACTGGTTTGGGATCCAGGCTTGGCTGCTGCTGCTGCTGTAAATCTTAGAATTGCATGCTAATTCATATTGTCTGCATTTGCCAAATGCTTCCTCTATTCAGTTTAATGCTTTTGCTGTGCACATCATAGAACTGGCTTCTTCATCATTCTCAACTTTTGTACTGATGTTTTAAAGCTGTATGCCTGCAGATCTTATAATCAGGTCAAAAAAAATAATCAGGAATTGCAATTCTGGAGTGCTGAACACATGTTGAAACAACAAACTCTCTCCCTTGTCCCAATTCTGCATAATACATTAACCTAGCCGAACTAGAAGCTGACAAACGATCCAGGTGACTTGTTCAAGGTTGTTCTATTGATGGACAAAAAAGAGTAAAGGAAAAGAAAAGACATCATTGGCTTCCTGTCTTCTTTATCTTAAGCGTGTTTGAAAATGCGTTTTGAAAATGTTTTTGAAAAAATAAAATTATTTGTTAATTTAAATTAAAAAAATAGTGATTTTAAATCATTTTGATATGCTGATATCAAAAATAATTTTTTAAAAAAATTGATACATTTTTGAACCAAAAGCACTTTCAAAAACAACTTTGATCACATTTTCAAACAGGCACTTAGTTTTTATGAAGATTAGAGTATCACTTCACTACTGAACTAATTTGTATTTTAAATTAAATAGATTGGCAATTCAGGTCAAAATAATATTTTTAAAAAATATTTTTTATATTAACACATAAAAACGATTCAAAAATAACTTAATTTTTAAATCTATATTCAAACAAATGATTGTTCTAAAGTATTCATATCTAATCAAATAACTTAAAAGCAAAATATATTTATTTAAAATGAAAAAATTATTTTGAAAAGTCTGAAATGCACTCAACAGTCTAAATAGTAGTCTATTGAACCTTGGCTATCTGCAGTGTTAAAAGTCCATTCCTATATAGGCCTCCAGTCCAAGATATACATATTTTTCTATACATATAAAGCATAGGAGCAGATTCTAGTATATGGCTACTGATGAAGCCCATTTCCCTACAGGCCTTCAATAAAGACGAACTTGTTTTTCTATAAATATAAAAATATTTGGAGAGTGATGGTATTGTAGTTTCTTCTTCTTCTCAAACAATACGTTTCATTAAAAAAAAAATTAACAATGGATGTTAAAAAAAAATAAAATTAAAATTAAAATTATGATGAGATGAATTTTTTTTATGCAAAATAAACAAAAAAACAGGTCTTTTATATCATTTGAATTATCATAAAATTAAAATTTAAAACACAATTATATATAAAAACAGGTGTAAAAGGTATAGGTAATTTAGTTGATTAAACTGTGTTTATATATAGTCAGAATTATGGCGAGACGGATTTTTTCATGTAAATAAATAAAAATAGATCTTCACTTTTATAAAGTCAAAATTTAAAATACAAGTGTATATATATAGACTAATAAAAAGTAAAAGTGATTTAATTAATCAGATAGTTTTTTTACAAACTCGGTTTGTGTAAGAACAGAGAGGTCAATGTTTGTATGCCAACTAGATAAAAAATTTGATCTTGTTGATTTGATCTTGCAGAACTACGATTTAAGATAGAATTAATTGAACAGTGCTTATTGTTTAGAAAATGCATCAAAATGATACTTTTTTTAATTATTGCTAAAATTCATTTTAAGGTATCAGTGACATCAAATTGATGCTAAATACACTATTTCTAATGTATTTATAGAGCTAGATAAAGGATTAAAACCTTAGTTATTTCAAGTTCGGTTTTATAAGGACGAGAGGCCGGTTAGCCACCCAACAAAATTTGACTTGGTGTGCATAATACCATTGAGAATAGCAGGCAACATTTTAAAACTACCCCCACCGCCCCTTGGTTTCTTGGTGATCTTCAAGTGCCCGCCGCCGCATGAAGAGTCGCTGGACGGTGGTTCAACGTATCAAGGGAGGGTGGCCATATAGTTTGTTTAAATTTTGAAGGCAGCCAAGCATTTGGTGGGGTGGGGTTTGTTTCTCTTTTTCTTTATTATGTTAGCTCAACATCAAAAACAATATAGTGGAGGAGTTATTATCATCTAGGGCCCTACTAAAATTATTATTTTTTATATGTTTTGAATCATTTAAGTGTGTTCATACAACTACATTCAATGTGTTTAATTGTTTATAAATTTAAAAATAATATCAAACAACTCGTACGTGGCAGCCGATAGACCAAATGCATTGTCACTTATGTTATATAAAATTACTTTTCAAATGCCAGTGTCTTGATTCGAATTTAGATATTTAAAATATATTTTAAATAACATTGTAAAAGTATTCAGATCAAATTTTAAGTTGAGTCAGCTATAGCTATGAACTTACGTGCTCTCGAGTCTCAAACTTTTTCTTCATTATTTTAATCGGACTCCAGATGCCGGCATGTTTTTAATATGATAAATGCAATGGGCCACAGGGAGCCTCGTGGGCTAGGAAGTAAAGTATGAAAAGGGCTTTAGATCCACCTATCAGCTTTCTCATTTAAACTGGGGGTCCACCATGCAGACTCTGCACATGGGCCTAGCGTGGACTTTAAGTTATTGAAATTTGAACACGCTCTTGGTCAATGAGTGAGTGACACGGCAGGGAAATCAGGGAAGCGCTCTCCTTTGCACTTTTTGTCAAAACACGCTTCCATTTCTTGAAACAAAAAACAGGATTTTATATATTTATATATATTTTACATACCAATATAAAAATATATTTTTGCTGTGTTTTCAAATAAAAAAATATCATAACTGCAATTCAAACATCTACTTTCCTATGCTAACAAACATGGGGTCGATTGGATGATGAATGGCATCATTGTCCTTCAAAGATAATAAAAAAAAAATAGTCACTTAAATTTAAAATAGCTCCAAATAAGAGTTTTTTTTTTTAAAAAAAAATACATCATAAATAAATTCTTAAATACCACTTGAAAGTTGAAAGTGCGGTTGAATGGTATTTTTTACTATTTTTACTGGTTTAATATGCTAATATATATAAAATATTATTACAGATATAGTGATATATTTATAAATAAAAAAAATTCAAAATACAACCTTCATTATCTTACCAAACTTTAGGTTGATTCAATAATGACCGGCATCTCTGCCCTTTGAAGTTTAAAAAGTTTCTAAGAACTTAGAGAATGTCTAAGAACTTAGAGAATGTCTGGGAATGTAATTGTGGTTGTTTTTTAAAATATTTATTGTTTAGAAATGTATTTAAATAATATTATTTTTTTATTTTTTAAGAATTAAATTTTGACAAAAAAACACTAATTTTTTAAATTTAAAATAAAAAAAATTTAATTTTTTTCATAAATACTTTTCGATGCAGCAAATATCTCCTAGTAAGCTTCTTTGCAAGTACCATTCTCGATTTTTCTTTTTCTTTTTTGTTCACATCATCCGTGTTTCAATTTTCAACATCTCTCTTTGCCTCTTTTTTTTATTAAAATAAATGCCCTCGTGGATATACGTACGTGGCCAAATTATAGCTGCATGTTTCACAATAATCCAACCCGTAACCAGCACACCTGCCCTAAAATGCTACAAGAGTGTGCATCAATGCTAATATAAATAACACTCAACACGCGCATTACACACAAACGTGTTCGGTCGGAGGTTATGATAGCAGTATTAAAAACAGTTTAATTTTCAATTAATTTATTTCAAATATCCATTGTCTCAGGAATAATCTTTTTGTAACAATTTCTTCTTAGCTGTTGATTTTGTCTATTCATTCTCCTTTTAATTCGCTGCAGGAAAACTATTTATCATCAATACAATTTTTTTTCTTGTAAAATGCTTTACATCAAGTTTTATTATGCGATCTTTTTAGTTTTAATAAATAAATAAATATTCAATACCGTACGATTTCATTCTCCTAAATCTGTAAAATTATTTGGAAAGACCTAGAGCACCTCATTATGGTATTGCTAATTATTTAAAAAAATATTTACATGGATGGAAAATTATTTTTTTCTGCATTTACCATTGTAATTTTATTTTAATATAATCAATCATTCATGCAATAACCTGGCATGAGTGAAGACACTCGTTTTAAAGATCGAGTTAATCCTCCTCTGCATGTTATCTATTGATAACTTTCATTTTAATCACGTCGAATGCATTAGTCAGATTCGATAGCGTAGTTATAAAAACAATTCATGCAATCATTCGATATAGGAAACTAAAATAAAGCCTTAAATGCCCTGAACGATACAGCTTAGCATCAAATTAGAAAGTTTCTTGTTCCTATATTTTTTCGCTCTGCTAGCTTGTATAAATTGAAAGTTCATTGGAGCATTTTTTTCGTTATTTTATTATTATTTCATTTCTTATTGTGGCACGCTGGACCTTATTTCAGAGCTTTAAATGGAAACATTTAAAGTATGAGCTGGATAAAACACTCTACCATAATTATCGATAATAAATTTATCAATGAGTGACAGTGTATAATTACCATTGTATTTGGAACAAAGTTTGCAAATTGCTATAAAATAATACATGAAGAATAAATCTTAATTTCTTAAATAAATAAATATTTTTTTATAAAATGATATTTTTTTATTTTTAAATAATAAATGATATTATTTAAAATTAATTCATGTCAAGTTACATTAACCCGCCAACTCGTAACTCAAATTCTAAATCGTGTAAGTAACCAAAACTGGTTTCCATGGTCGATGTCGGACATGTTTAGGAGTGCGGTTGCGGTTGCTTTTGAAAATGTTTTTCGTGCCGAAATATATTAAAATGATATTTTTTTTTAAATCATTTTTGACATCAACAAAACAAAATAATATAAAAACATTAAAATATATTCACTTAAAATAAATAAAAAAATTGATTTTTAGACAACCGTAGTCCAACCGTGGTGCGAAACGGTACGCTCTTTTGAAATATAAAATACACCGCCCCAAGATTGCATGTTGCATTAAAAAAAAAAAAAGAGAGAGTCAAAACGACAAGTTTCGAAGATTAGGAGGTATGATATCTACATGTATGATTAATAATCATTTTTTTATATACTCGGAAAAATAAATAATTCGAATCTAACTGGAACCTTCCCTCTTTACTTCTTTTTTATTTTTTCATATAAACAGTTTTGACTAAAGCACCTACTACTACTATTTGTTTGCCACGTATTCCTTGTATCTAGCTAGCATCGTCATCTCGAGGCTCCCCCTTACTCTATACACAAAACGACAATTAATTATCATATAAAATAATGTAAAAAAGGCAACAGGCTGTCATACTGGTAAAATTAAAATACAATCAAGGAATTATTTTATTTTATTTCATCTATTCATGATTTTTCGTGAAAAATCTTATCCCACCCCACCAGCTCATCTATGATTAAGGGCAACTCAAATTAGCCAAGAAAATGACATTAAGTATTGAGTTTAGGTTTTTTTTTGTTGTTGTTGTAATCCTCATTAAGATTCAAATGACCACATAATTAGGGCTAAATCTTCAAACTAATATCTTTGACATTGTTTTTTTAAATGATTTTTTTAATTTTATTTTTTTTACTTTAAATTACTTTTGTAATGTTTTGAAATCATTTTCATGTGTTAATATTAAAAATAATTTTTTTAAAATAAAAAATATCATTTTGATATATTTTTAAATAAAAAATACTTTTAAAAACAACTTCAACCACACTTTCAAACAGGCACCAGGAGTGTTATACACAACTTCCACTTCAATTTTTATTTATTAAAATTAAATTAATATCTTGTTTTTTTATAGTTGTAATGTGCTATGAGCAACAAAGTATTTAAAAGCATTTTGCATCACAATCCTAAATATCTCTAGTTAGATGAATTGATTTGGGAAATTAGACATTTATTTGTAGCTAATTCCAAGTTCAAAAAAAATAAATTAATTTGATAAAATTTAAGTTTGTCTTTGCCACCTAATCTGGAAATAGCAAAAAGGAGTGGAAATAACAATTCTTTCTAGAAGTTTAAACTGTGACCCCGTCCCGCTCACGCAGCAGTTGTCACTCTCTTTTCCTTTCTTTCTTTACGAGAGAGCTCTCTAGAGACCATCACTTTTAGGTCTCCTTGGAGCTCCCGAGCACACAGTAAGCTCTCTCATCCTTTTCTCTCTGTTTATTTTCTCGAGCTCTACACACCACCAGTGATTGACACGTCACTGTTGGATTGATAAGAGCTACAGATTTTCTTTCTCCGGAACCACACGGCGTTTCGTGCTTGTCTTTGTAGATCTGTGAAGAATACTCTAATTTCAACCATTTTTGCCTTTTACTGCCTCGTTTCTCTAAAACCGACTTCTGTTTAGAAATTTTCAGGATTTTTGAATCGCATTGCTGTTTTTTCTTTGTGATTTTGCGATTTTCTCGATTTTTGAGCGACTTTGTTGAGAAGTTTGTGCTCAGTGAAGATAATTTGAAGCGTTTGTGTTTTTTATTATATATAGTTTGAGTTTTGAGGCATTTGATGCTGTAATGGATTAAGTTTTAATAGGATTAGATTTTTTTTTCCTCTTAATTTAGTTTTATTATCTGTTTTTTGTGTTTTCAGTGCTAAGATCTTTTAATAAACAGTAGATCTTAGCTCAATATTTTGAAATGTGTCTGTTTAGTCACTGTAAAAATGTATGAATAAGAAAATCTCTTATTTATTCGGTTTTTACAGCTACCTGATGGAGGTTAAAACAGTATCAAAAAACGTTTTTTGCTAGTTTTTGTTCATAAGCTAGTGAAAGGCAAGTTTTAGGAGATGATGTTATAACTTTTGAGCGAGGTTGAGTTGACCTAGTCGACGAGCTATGGAGTAATGCTATTCCTGCCGAAATATTCATTTGGTGTTGCCGTTGTTGGTGCCTTGCAGGGCTGACCGGTTGAATGAAAACCGGTCAATGGTTGATATTATTCGGAGATGGATATTTCGGGGACAAATAACATAAATTTAAATCGTGAGAATGAGTTCAAAGTTATAGAATTTTGATTGATTTTTTAATCCAAAAATTGGAGTAACGGCACTAAACATTTTGAAACGTAATAGTGTAGATACATAGATTTCTTCATGACAATCGTGTGAACTTTTGGAGAAAGAAATTGAGCAAGAAGAAAGAAACGTAACTTGAAACGGATTTTCGGTTGAGTTTAGATGCCTGTAATTAGATTTCTTTAGACAAAAACTTTTGTCAACTTGAAATGAAATTATTTACAGGTTTCTCCATGAGGTTTGAAACAGTACTATTTCCTTTGGACAATGCACCTAAGCCTGGATAAATAATGTCAAAATAAGCATGGATTTGTTCCACATTTGATGACTTTAACCATTTTGAGCTGAAAGTGCAATTCAAGTGGTTTTGTTCTATGAACACGAGCTTATACAAGTTTAACCTGTTTATATTTCATTCCTTGTGTTGTCCTTGATTTTTTGTGATCTTGAAGCATAGATTTGTTTTAATTTTTTTTTTTACTGGCTATTAAATTCGGTGTCCTCTGCTATGATAACTTGTGCTCAACTTAATATATGATCTCTCAGCATCATGGCTAAATTGTTGCTATGTTGATCAATGTGATTCTTTTATATTTTTTTACCTGCTTTTGGAATTTGCTTCTTTTTCCTGATATCTGACATCAAACTGGCATTGAAGTTTCAGGTTCAATGAAAAGCATTTCAGTTTGAAATCATGCATCGCGCTTCCACAATGCAAACAAAGATGAACAAAGAAAATGCAACTGCTACCAAACTTGAAGACCCCGCTACTCGGATTACACGGGCACGTGCTAAAGCCTTGGGGACTTCTGTAGGGATATATCCTGCCTCAAAACCCTCCTTTAAGCAGGAACAGAGGCATCCTCTTAGAGCAAAGACCAAAAGAGCAGCATCAGATGAGAACAAATCTGCTTCTACCTCAATTAATGGCTTTAAGCATAAGAGAAGGGCAGTGCTTAAAGATGTGAGCAACATCTTTTGTGAGAATTCTCATCAAAACTGCATCAATGCAACTAAACAACATGTATGCATTTCTCTTGCTTGTATCCCGGTCTTCAAAATTTGTGATTGTAGCATAAATTTATTTAATATTGACATTTGTGTAGGGAATTTTATTCTATCTGTAATTATTTACAAGTTGCAATGTTTTTTTTTTTGACACTCACCAAGTAAAACACTATTCTCTGATTACATGGCTGGTTGACAGACTAGTAAAATAGCTAGAAAATGTCCTCCAAGAACAAATGCAGAGGTGGCTGCTCCTATCTCCATGGAAATTTCACCGGTTCAGGAGGATGTAAAAGAAAAGTTAGCTGAAGAGCTGTCAAAAATAAAAATGGGAGAAGTACAAGATTTAACTTCACCAGCAAAGGTAGAAGTAAAAAAAGAAAGTTTGTGCCATGGAACAAGAGAAGGTGATGCATCAGATCCGATGCATGTAATACCAGTTTCCACAAAATTTTCTGGAGTCGAAAGGTCTCTTAAGAAAGGTGAGTGTTGTGTTATAATTCGGGTACAAACATTGTCCTCAATCACCTACCAAAATAAAACCAACCAGTTCTATGACATCATTAATGGTTTAATTAACCAAAAAGGGACTTTTGCATTTTCAATTCATTAATATGGAGCTGAATTTATTTTTCAGATGCAATTGTTGATGTCTAAAGGTGATTGAATAGCTTTTCTTTTTGGGATATTGCTGTTATAATGCTTAGTAGACTACCCATGGTTAACCATTTTTAGTTGAATTTGTGCAGAAGTAAACGAGATTTCGAAAAAACTGGATGCTTCAAGTGGTGCGAGTGTAGTGGATATTGATTTAAACATAAAAGACCCTCAGCTCTGCAGCTTGTATGCCCCTCGTATATATAACAATATACGAGTGAAGGAGGTTTGTGCTGCTGTTGTTACCTCCAGAACCTTTTTAAATAATTTATCATCCACTTTAATATCCAGAAACTGCTATCTCAAATCACTGATATTGCCGTGATTTGATCAATCTTAATGTGAAATTAGAGCTGCTAGTTCCATGAACGCAAAACTATCGTCCCTGCTGAGTACAACTTGGCATGATTTGATATCGTAGGATTCTTGCGAAAGCTATTATACAATGCCAGTGTTCTCTATTTTGGTATTAAGGCAACATGAAGGCTTTCATTATTTTTAAAAGTACCTAACCATAAACCATAGTTTCATTACTTGAGTTTTGAAATAAAGTTATATCCATTGCCAGTGTTCTCTGTTTTGGTATCAAGGCAACATGAAGGCTTTCGTTGATTTTTGTTTTTTGATGTACTCGGCAACTAACAACAGTTTCATTACTTGAGTTTTGAAATAATAATTTAAGTTTAGCTGGGGCTTAAGAAAGGAAGAAATTGTAAATTGCAAGTTCCTCGGCTATCATCACCATATTCGGTGCTGACTTTTTTATATTTCTTACCCCAGCTTGACCAAAGACCTTCAGTTGATTACATGGAAAAGTTGCAGCGTGATATTAGTCCAAGCATGCGAGGAATTCTGATTGACTGGCTTGTAGAGGTTGGTATAGTCTGTTATATAGATATAATAATTAGAGCTGTCTCAGGCATATGCTTTAAAACAAATGCAGCATATTTACTTTTTCGAAAGATGAGGAAACGAAATGCCTCTGTTCATAGAAAGAGAAACAATACTAATTTCCAGTTTTTCTTAAATCAAAACAAAATGGTTTGATGGTTCCTTTTCCTTTTCCAAGTTTATCATCTTTGTTCTTTTGGTTGTTTCCTAACTTGATGTTCTTTTTACCAGGATAGAAAGTTTAGGATCAAAGACTACAAAGTTAATTATGAGATATGGGCTTATTGTGGGAGAACACTTTAAATTTTATCTTTTAAGACTTCGTTTCATTATGAACACAAGTATTTTTTCGCTTCCATATTTTTATTGAATGTGGGGTCGTTTTTTATTTTGGACATATAACTACCTAATAATTATGAAAACTTTTAGGTAGTTCTCTGTTAGGATTTTATACATCGACGGCCTGATCTTGAAATGACCAGAAGTTGAAATATTAGTATCCCGGTCGCTTTATTTTTTAAGAAATCCTCAATACCCGAGTAATACTTGGGTCCCTTTATTAGCACTAATGTTCAATGCGTATACTATTAATCGATATGATCTTTTTTCAGGTTTCTGAAGAATATGCGCTGGTTCCAGATACTCTTTACCTCACTGTCAATCTCATTGATCGATTCCTCTCACAGACCTATATTGAAAAACAAAGACTCCAACTGCTTGGTGTTACTTGCATGTTAATTGCCTCGTAAGTTTAATGTTTGTTTGGTATTTTGTTAGGATATGCTGCTTTTCCACAAGTGTTAGACCCAAATTGTGAGTTGAACAAGTCACTGTTATTGCAAAAATGATGGTGGATGGCGACAAATTTCTTAAAGTTTAATGACTTAGTACGGATATTATGGCACGCAATTCACTATGGTTTTGATTTTATTATTGCAAACATTTGATGAAACCATATGATGCTATGTTTGATGCATTAGAGATGCTTTCCATCTCTCTTTATTCATGAGTCAAGGGTTATGTATTTGATACAGCTTGAATGCATTTCACAGTATGAATTGCATGCCATTTTTATTTTTCCACTTTAGTGATGGATTAATTATGCATTTTTCATTTATGATGGCAGTAAGTATGAAGAAATTATTCCGCCAAGAGTGGAAGGGTTTTGCTTCATCACTGACAATACTTACACAAGAGGAGAGGTATGCCTCCCGGGATCCGAACTTCATTATGAATTGGGCTCCATATTTTTATGCTTCACCATTCACTTCTCAATCTTACTAGTCCAGGCGACATACTTGTCGGCCTTCTCTCGGTTTTCCCATGGCTGTTCATGTTAGCATTTGAGCACCTAACTGGCTGACCTGACCCAAATAACTGGAGTTGCAGTTATTTTCTTCCTTACTATAACGTTATAGATTCTTTTAGAGAAAAAACAATCTTATTGGTGGCTGATTACAAACTACAGGATGGAGTCGATTATTTTATTCACCTTGATCTTTTCATATTCTAGGAAAAGTTTGTTTGCCTTAGCTTAAAGATCTTAGTCACTATGGAACTTGTCTATTCCAGTTCCAAGAAAGATAAATTCCGAAAATCTTCGCTAGAGATTGAGCCAGCCCTGCTCTTGTTGAAATCATATTCTCCATTCTCCCTGTTAATGAATGTTTCCAAAGGCATTTGCCAGAAATAAACCACCATTATTCGAGGCGTTTCTGTCAGCCAATTTGCATCTCCATTCTAATTCAGGAGCCTTTACTTAGCATGCCGGTTTGCCAAAAAAATATGCTTGATTCCTCCCTTGAAACAGAATTTAAGTGGCGTGTGCTGATATTCAAGGCTTCTAACACAATACTATGGCAGGTTCTGAAAATGGAGAGTCAGGTCCTGAATTTCTTGTACTTTCAGTTATCAGTTCCTACCACGAAAACATTTCTGAGGTGTAATATTGAACATCTTTTACCTATATTTTGCTGGTATGATACCATCAATAACGAATTTACTCATCTTTCTTATTCCATTTTTTACTTTTCAGGAGATTCATTCACGCAGCACAATCTTCTTGCAAGGTATTTTAAAATGTTGGTCATTGTACATGACATATTTTCTTGGATAAGGAACTTATCTTCTCAGACCTGTAATTACTCTGATATAGGTTCCTTGTATCGAACTGGAGTTCTTGGCAAATTATTTGGCAGAGTTGACTCTTGTTGAGTACAGCTTCCTAAAGTTCTTACCTTCCCTCATAGCTGCATCCGCTGTTTTTCTCGCCCGATGGACACTCAACCAGTCAGATCATCCATGGGTCTGCCCTTTTCTGCCTCTTTTAGTTTGATTTGAGTATTTCTTCTCTTTTTTTCCGCCGTTCATAAATGAAGTGGCTGAAAAAAATGCTTTTGTTTACTCTTTCCAGAACTCAACTCTTGAGCACTACAGTACATACACGGCATCAGAGCTGAAAACTACAGTTCTTGCTCTGGAAAATCTGCAGCTGAACACTAATGGCTGTTGCCTAAATGCTATACGCGACAAATATAGACAACAGAAGGTAAAGAACACATACTATCATGAGAGGTTTGAGCTGATAGTGTGTTCATGCTATTTAATGCACATAAGAATGAATGCCTCAGAAATATCGTTGCTAGTCCTTTCAATTCCTACGTAGTGTTTAGGTTTTTGTCGGAATTCCTTGAATCAAATCAAACTACGAGCTTTACTATTTTCAAAATATAAAAGGTGTGTGTGTGTGTGTGAACATATCAAAACTATAGAACTACATTTAAAAAAAAAGATCAATTTTATGACTTTTCAAACAAAAAAACATTTTGAAAATTGAGTTGAACGCATTACCGAACACAGCTTACTGCATGCACAAATTTGGGTTTCTCATTTCCAGTTCATGTCATTCTCACAAGCGGTTATCATTGTGACAGTTCAAATCTGTAGCAAATTTGACCCCAGGACAACGAGTTTCTTCGCTTTTCTGAAGACGAAGAAAAGCTGCTCCTTCATTAATTAAGAAGCAGGCTCTCTGATCGACACTTTGAGGGTGATATCGATTCTAATCATAGAATTTAATTCAATCAAAGGTTTGCATTTGTCTATCATTGTTGTAACATCTAATCTTGTTCTGGTGCTTCCAGTCCAAAGCCAATGTAACCAGTGATCGGTAGCATAACACACACTCGATGAGGTAATTTATATGCCTTCAGTGGAATAATTGCACAACTTCCTAGTCCTTAGGAAGTTTTAACCGCAGCTAGTTGTCCAATAGATTGCTAATTAGCAAAATTTGAAATGTAGTTAATTCGACATTCTGTTGTATTTAAACTTTGTGAATCACAGAAAAAGAAAACGAGAGAAAAAAAAAGAAATAATATTTTCTCATATTGGAATATCTGTTTTGCACTATGATTGATTATTTTTCTATTAAAATTAAAACCGTGCTCTAGACTGCTAGAGTCTTGTATTTGCTTTCATTGAATGGTTACAATAAGAACTTTCTAGATCCTATATGATGTTATGAAGAGCAATTGTATTAAGGCAGAGTAATTCAAAAATGGTCTAAATTAGTGTTTTTATTTTTATTTTAAATAAATATAAAATTGATGTTTTTTGTGTGTTTTGATGTGCTAATACACACACACACACATACAAACACACACATATAACTATTTTAATGTATTGTATTACCAAACACAAATTTTGATGCCTGTGACAGCATTAATCATTTTAAAGTTGAGTTTTAAAAATACTTATGAAAAAAATTAATTTTTAATTTTTTTCTATTTTAAATTAAAAGAAAAAATTAATATTTTTAGATCATTTAATATTAAAAATATTTTTTAAAAATAAATAGTTACTCCGCTCTCTATGAACAAGAGGTCTCTTGCATAAAAAGAAGATTTGACACAGATTTGATACATAAGAATGCATTAATCATTTTAAATGCTATGAACAAAAGGTATCTTGTATAAAAAATAAGAAGATTGTTTACTTTTGAAACCAAGCCTCATCCAGTTTCAACTTCTCATCTCTTTTCTTGGAAAAATCATTTATTGAAAGTATCATCAGGTCACATACCCAGAAGTTTTTCTTTCTTTCCCTATTTGTGGTGAGCAGAATGAGATAGATGATCGAGTAAATTAGGTGACAGAAAATTGTATAAACCACTGCATGGTCATTCCTTCATAACCTTTACCAACGAAGCAATAATTAATATTCCATACAGTAGAAACAGGAAATACAGGATCAACACAAGTTACAATAACTGGCTGTCACGGGACTATCCAAAAAAGAATCCTACAACCCAAACTACCGGAGCAACAGCTTCCATTCATTTTCTTTTCGTACCTTTCCGGCCATACCTCCGTCAAATGGAACTTATAGCATCAGTCCAACAATGGATTAGAACAATAGCCCAGGACATATAGCATCAGTCCAAGTATGGAACTTAACAGGCAATTGAGGTTGTCAAAGGAGTAACCAAAACGGCTGTGTTTTCGGTCATTGGCTTGAGACTGGCTGCATACTCCAGCCGCTGCCATGCTTCCTTCCGCTGCTCGGCCAATAAGGTTAGCTTTTCTTCATCCTCCTTCAATTGATCAAGGCAGGCCAGGTACAATGCATCATCCATCTCGGAGAACATTCTTCTGATGTTTAGAGATAAATTGAGCACTCCTGGGTTCCAGTGGTTATGAGCATTCTTCTCTAATGCTGGAAATATGATAGGCAGAATCACAAGCCTATTGTGAGCAATCAAGTTGACGATTTGGTCGTTGTTCCATAAGAAGAGGGCTCTTTCGGCCACCTAAAACAAAACAAACGGTGAAGATAAAACCAGGAATTAATCTCAGCACAGCAAATGATCGTAAATCGAGGTTAGGTGCAAGATGGCAAAGTTGAGGAGCCATTATTATAGGACTATTCCATGACACACCATGAAAACACTGAAGTAAACCAGCATTAAAAAGAGTCCAAGAGAGGAGGATTGAGGGGATCAACAAGAAGCATGGCAGTAATCAAAGCTCTGTTCTGCTTTAGAAAAAAGGAAGAGCTCCACTAACAATTTTGTATTCCACTGCAAATGTACGATGGGGTCACTCAGCAGTCAGAAATTATCAAAGCGAGACAACTAAAAGTGCCACTTCTCTGGCCTCCATCAAAACAAACTAAATCCTAGAACTGGGTATTTCCAGTTCTGAAGCACGTAGCTTAGCTTTAGACCCAATACACCAGCTAATGAGCAAGGATAGGAAAATGAGGGATTCCCATCTGAGAAATTTGAAGATGACAAATAAGCCCCTGTACCCCTCCCTGACCTTAGCCAAATAAACTTCACACAAAATAGCAGGATTCTCTTGCCCGTTTAAAAACAGCACTAGAAAAAATCTTCCCAGGTGAAGACATAAACTCTACTGGAAGAGGCTCCATGTTTGTAATTTCACTTGCGAATTTGGAGCTTTAAATTAAGTCTGGGTGAAAAAGTTACGAGTACCATGGTAGCCGCTACCATTCTTATGATGCCTACTAGAGATTTATACATGACCGAACAAAGTAAACAGAGGAAGAACTGCTAGAACCAAAAAGAAAAGGTCCATTGTTACAGAATGTGGAGGAGATATTGCTTTGACCATCTCGAAACACTTGTGCTTAGTTTGGGGGAGTTCAGAAAATATGTGAGGAGCCAAAACATGAGAGAAAATGGCTGTCCTTACCTTCTGAGTGAGAGGAATGGAAAGAGAAAAAGATACTTTCCTTTGTTGAAATTTGGAGAAAGCAGGGAAGGTAAATGCTGGAAGAAATATGCTCACCAAGTAGGATAACATCTCATTTTGCTGACTTGGAGTCCATTAATAAATGTAAAAGCTTATCATTTATGTAATACAATAGTCGGCTGTTTAAAAATAAATGAAAGGGAATGAGGTGAAAGAAACAAACCACCATCTAGAGCAGCCAATTCCAAGTGCTATGTTCATGGGATTCCTAGCACTCATAGAACATGAAAAGGTGCAAATTACATTCAGCATCTCATGCTCCTAAGCTAGCATAGCAAATCATGCATGCAAGCATGCATTATGGCACCAACCCGGAAAAATAACAAATAGGAATCAATGCCACATCAGAAGACATCTCATGAAGCTTAGCACTAGTCCACACATCAAGAGTTCATTTCCGTTCTAACAGATTATAAATTTTAAAGCATTATATCACAGGAAAAATAACCAGCGAGCTGCGCTAAACTTCGACAATATGGCAATCGATAAGTACCTGGAAGTGGAAACTGTTGATGCAGCATCCAATCCGCCAAAACAATGGAACCATGACCTTTTGAAACTCCATCATGCTAATTGCTTCCAGAATCTCTTCCAACTCTCCCAGGAACATCACCTCCTTCTGGCTATTAGTTATTGGCCAGTATTTCAGTATCCCCTTAATCACCACACTCGCCAACCTGGGCTCCTTCTCGATAAATTGTATCACGCAATACGACAACTGCTGAAAGTAAACTCCCACAGACTTCGGCTTATGCAGAGGAATCAAAACCCTCCACATGAAAATCTTGTGCTCCTCTTTTAAAGGCAATGCAAACCCGCTAATTATACTCCCAAAAATCTCCAACAACTCCGCGATCCCATTATGCTTCTCAGTCTCAAACACAAACCGATAGAATATATTGCTCAGAGACTTTCGAATAAAAGGCCTGTGAACCATAAACTTCCCATAAGACCTGTGCAATATAGTCTTTAAACAATCTCTTTCTCTCGGGTCCTCCGTGTCAAACAAATCAAGCAGTCTCAATATAAACGAATGGTCTATGTATTTCTTTGCAACTTTAGCATCTAAGCAAGTAGAATTGATAAATCTAAGCAACAAATCATACACAATTTGCAAGTGCGGCCATGCAGGATCGAACATCGGGTCATCATTATCATCATTCTCGCCAGCACTACTCGAATTGGACCTGTAATACGGCGGCAACACCCTGAACAGATTAACAGCACACATTCTACACATAGCTAAAATGGCAGGTTCACTAAATCTCATAGACCCAGAAGCCACAAAATCAACTAGTTCAAGCAAAGTTTGCCTCTTCACATCCTTTTCAAGCGTGTTCTTACTTGGGTCGCTGAAATCAAAAGTTACACAGCAAAGGCTTACTTTGCTCACAAAGAGATTCATTTTCTCTGCATTAGGCACATCTTTGAAGGGCACAAGTGGCTCAATCCCTGCAACCACACTAGCTGGAAACACGACAGAAGTTCTTTTCGGACCACTGGAGGATTTCCCCAGACCTGCAGTTGAGCCATTGGATCTCTGTTGAGTTATTGGCGATTCATGCCGGGCACACTCAGCTGAGTCAGTTTTTGAAGATTTCCTCGGGAGCTTACTCAAGATTTGCCTCAACATAATTAAAAGAAACTCTAAGCCACGCAACACAAAAATCTAACAAATTGGCTACCACAGCATGGCCATTGAAGGGTATGTTTTGTAAATAAGTAGATTTACAAAGAAAGGCTAGTATTTCCGCTAGATTGTGGTCGTGGATCAAAAGGGTTTTGAGAGAATGTGAGTAGATCCATTTCTAAAGCTTTGAGGGTTGCTAATAAGAGGTGAAAAGTTTGATACTTTAAGGTACATTTTTGGTGAAAGGTCAGATCTTAGATAATAAAAACAAAACTGGGTTTTTGAGTAAATCAAAGAATGATCGCATTCGTTGATAATTTATCTCATTTTGAGAGAGATTCATGTAACGATGATAGCTGCAGACATGAAATGCGAGGCTTTAGTGGGGAGGGAGAGAGAGAGAGATCTCAAGGAAGGAAGGACCTATAGTTGGTTGATGATGTTAATGTCTGATCTTTTTTTCTCTTTTTGAGAGTCGAAGCAAGACAAACAACAGGCGATGCAATGGTTTTCAATTATTTTGGTGGAGAGTTCCGTTTCTTTCTTCTTCTTTCTTTTTTTAAAAAGAATTCTCGGTGGATGAGAAAATTACGGCATTTTCTCGGAAAATGGAAGTACTTTAAAGAAATTTAATAATTGAATTTGGATAGATTTTTGCACAAGATGGAAGTGTGCATGTGATTTTTGGACCGTTTGATTCTCTAGATCTATCTAGGATATTTATTTATTTCTGTTTTCCACCGTTAAAGTGTAAACCGCTAGCAAAGTTTTTGTCCGAAGATCACAAGATTCTTGAGAATTCAGCCATGCGGTGACGTTTGACATGCTGTTAAAAATCATAAGATAGGCATGGTTGTGAGTTCCTGAAGTTGTATTTTAAAATGTTTTTTGTTTAAAAAAGTATTAGAATATTTTTTTTATTTTTTAAAAATTATTTTTGATACTAACATATCAAAATAATCTAAAAAAACTAATATAGATTAAAAATAAAAATATTTCTTTATAATAAAAACATTATTGAAATGCATTGTTAAACAGACACACAATGACTATTAAAACATCTACAAAGATATCTCGAAAATTATAAAAATGATTTTTTTATGTACATCAAAAATTATTTAGAAGAATAATTGTAATTTAATATATTTAATACATGTTTAATTAGAAAAATATTTTTATTATTTATAAAAAAACTATTAGAAGAACGAGGTTTATCTAAGCATGTTAAGGGATGAAATTAAAATAAAAAATGAAAACTCATACATTATTTAAAATAAAATAATAATAACCAAAAAATCATGACCAAATTGACACATGAGAATTTTCAATCAAGATTAATATATGTATAAAAAAAATAAAGGATTCAAAACAAGATATATAACAATTAAAATTTAGGGGTAAATGATAAAATATTTTTAAAATCTACTCAATTCACTTTCCTTATTTTATTTAAAAAAAGAATAGGGAAGTGTTCCTGTTTAAAATATTTTTTCATAAAATATTTTTTAACTAATTGTGTGTTCATGACCAACTTTTTGAAAAACTGCCGAACACTAAAAAGAAATTGATTTAAAAAAAAAGTGTTTTCCCTGGAAAAATGGGGTCTAAGATCACTTTGTTGGGAATCCATGGAAATTTGTAATATACAACGAGATGGGGAAGGTGATATTTTTAGATGGACGAATAAATATTTGAATTTGTGTTTTCATCGGGACCACGCAAGAAACAAATAAAAAATTTGGAATACCAATTTGAAAAAAAAAAAGTTTTTAAAATAAAATAATAATAAAAAAAAACCTACAAGAAATATATTTGATCAATTTCAGGAAAGAGTAATAGCTCTAAAACACTATGCAAGTGCTAGATAATTCAAAGCTTAAAAATTCAAAATTATTTAACGAAGCATAGACACTGGATCCATAAATACCTAAAGTATAAATGTAAGATTAAAAAATGCTTAATTAAATATGCATGTTGGACCTAAATAAAATTTGAATACAAGGACTCTAGACTCTTGAAAATCAATATTAATATAAGTGAACTTTATAATAAAAAAACACACATATACACATGTATAAAGGGCTTGAAAATTTATCTTGGGCTTCTCAGCCCAGTACTTTCCTATCTGGATCGCATCGGGTCTAATCAAAATAAATCTGTAACATCAGGGATTAGGATTCGAAGGTTGCAATGAAATTAAACTCCATTTTCCTCGTTGTCCCCCACAATTATAGACAAAGTTAAGCCTTCAGTTTCACTTATAAACATTACGCCTCTACTATTGCAGCCTGGTCTATGCACGTGGACCGACTTATCTTACTACCTCTATACCACTCTCTTCCAGACCCAATCTTTCACCAAGAACAACTTATATTATTAACTATGTAAGTAAATTTTTATAATATAATTTATATTATCACGAACACAAGTTACATCTCTTTTTTATATTGAGGTGTAAAACTCAAAAGAAGAAGCTTGGTCAAAAAAAAGAAATTGCAAGTACATCATTGATGATATTAATTATGCGCGAAGGAAGCACGAATTCCATGCCATGTCATGAACACGACGAGAAAAAAAAAAACAACGAGTGTATCAAAATTCAAAACTGGCGAGTGGGCCTAAAACGCAACAAAAAGAAAAGAATAAGGATGAAAGTGTAAGGCTGCGTATTATATGTCCAGAAATTACCGCGTCAAAAAGATATCAACGGCAAAGGACGATGACACGGGGCAATGCTGGATACCACTTCTATTTAAGTATTTGTCCTGTTTTTTTTCACATTTTAAAATGCTTCTTTTTTTTTTAAATTATTATTTATTAAAAAAATATTTTCAAAAATAAAACCAGCAACGATTAAAAATTTATAAACAGGTAAAACACATGAGAGAAGCCCTGACCTGTCGTAGCATGAAAAAAATTGGATACTTATTCGACAAAAACTTATAAAATATTATTAAGGCGGTGATTGTAAGACACGCAACGTAAAGGGTCAAAGTAACTTTTACACCTTGTAGCTATACAAATGTCTCGATTTCATCCTTTTTATTTTAGAGCATCTTGATAACAACCTGGACTTGCATTTTTAAGTGTTTTTTTCGCTTTAACATGTATTTATTATTATTATTATTATTATTTAATTTTTAATAAAGTTTATTGCTTTTAGATATTTTATTTAATTGGTAGGCGAGTATGTTCTTCATGTTTTTATACGAGTTTAAATCTTTTGAAAAAACACAAATAAATTATCTTCTTGAAAATATCTAAATTTTGATGTGTACAACGTGCTTGCTTGATTGACAGCTATATAGATTTAGTTTTGTAATGCCGAAATTATCCTAAAAATATCATATCCAGTAAAGTCTTATATATATATATATATATATATATATATATATATATAATTTAAATTAAATGGATTCTAGTATTTTAAATTATTTTATATGTTGATATCAAAATGATTTAAAAATTACTTAATGTATTTATGAACAAAACACTTTTAAAACAATCTCAATCATACTCTTAAATATACAATACAACTTCAACGATATATGTTGTTCCATTTTTAAATAATAATCTAAAATGATTTTAGAAACTACTTTAATGTATTTATGAACAAAACACTTTTAAAACAATCTCAACCATACTTAAATATACAATACAACTTCAACGATATATGTTGTATTCATTTTTGTTTTCTCTATTTATTTTTAAATAATGATCTATTTACATGATACTACATTGATTATCCTTAAATATATTTACTAAGTGTCATATCATGTTTAATTAACACCCATCAATAATTTTAATCATATTTTTTATAAAAACAGTTCACAACTGTTAGATTAAATCAATTTTGTCTATGCTATTTTATTTAAGTTGATTTTTATATTGAATTTAGTTTTTCTTTTTAATTTTTTTATTAGTTAAATTTTATTTTATCCCTTGCCATTTAATTTTCAATTTATTTTATGTTAAATTTGATTTTTCAATTGTTTGTTTTATCCGATCCAATCACTTAATATTTTTTCTTCATTTTATTTTTTTGATAAAAAAACCTAAGATACTTGATATTAGAACAAGAACATGTGTCTATGATAATTCAAAATACTTTTTGTTTATAAATATATTAAAATAATATATATTTTATTTTATTCAAAAAAATATTTTTGATATTAATATATCAAAATACTCTAAAAAATAATTTAAAATAAATAATATATATATATATATATGTTTTTTTTAAATACTTTCCAAACAGGTAAAATTGAAAATAAATGACGTTATTGTTACGATGGAGGTGACGCTCTAATATTGACTAACGGGGGACCTGGGAACTTGAAATCTCACGATCTTTAATGAGGCAGGGTACCGTTAAGCTACTGATAGGGTGGTTGAATTTGAAAACATTTTCAAACTGTAGGGGTCAAAATGAAACATTGAATAAACTATAAGGACAAAATAATACACTTTGCTCACGACGAAGTCTCCCATGTCTTGGCTCTTTGATTCATGGAATATCCTTCAAAAGAAAAGAAAGGAACAAAAAGAAGAAATTCGTTTCCTCAAATAATAATAATAATAATATAAAATATTCTCAGACAAGGTATGGAAGCAATGGAGGTCCAAAGCTGACTCTTTATCTTTTCGTTTCTCTCTCTCAAAATATAAATAAATAAATAAATAAATATCAAAGCTACCAGTTCTCTATTTCACTCTCTTCCCCAAAGCTACACCGTTTTCGTGTTTCTCCTTCTCCTCCTCAGCTCTAATTCCATCAGGTACGGTACGATCTTCTCCCCCCCCCTCCAAAAAGCGTGCCGTTCTCATCTTCTTCTCGGTATTTACTTGATCACCCCTCGTAGATTAGTCAACCTTTGTCAAAATTAGGTTTTTTTTGTTTTGATTGGGGATTTTGAGCAATTTGTCTGGAAGCGGTAAATTTGTCTTGTCTTAGAGTAATTAATGGTTATTATATTAAATAATTTATGTGGTTATTAATTTGAGATAATCGAGTGAATTGATTAAAGAAACTGAATTGATGAGAAGCTGCTTAAAAAAATTAAATCTAGCGAAACTTTTGATAAAAATTATATGGTTGGGAAAAAAATTGTGGTAACTGAGTGTTTAATTGGTGACTAAATGTGGGGTTGATGTTGTTTTGGGTTTCTGAACTGGTAATTGATTGAAAGTTCTGATCTTTCGTTTTTTGGAAGAAGAAGATCGGCATTAGCGTTTTTTGGTGGTCGAAAGCTCAAGTTTTTGATCTTTAATGTTTTGGGTTTTGAAGAAAACCCCCGAAGATAGAAGTGAGGAATTCTGGGTTATTTGATTTTTTCATGATTTAAGTTAGTCTGCTGGGCCAAGTGGTTTATGTGGATGTTTGGATTGCGGCTTGAATTTTCTGTGATGAATTAACGAGTTACTAAACCTTCTAATCTACGAAGTACTTGATGCTGACACTGTTGTGTTTTTCTTGTTAAACAGAATTGGGATTGTTAAATTATCCTCTGCTTGTGGTGTGTAGTAATATAAGTTTCAGTGGGGCATCCTTGTGCAATCTTGGGACAGGAGTGGAGACTGAAGCTGTAATTTTGTCCTCGTGTTTCTATGCTTTCGTCTTTTAGCCCTGTTGTGGACTTAGATGGATGTTCCCTCAACGGAACTACATTCTGAAAGTCAGATTGACACTTTCCCATTGTTAATGGAGCGGCCAGAGAATCTTAACGGTAGTGCGCATATTATTGACATACCAAGAAACAACGAGGTGTCTGGGTCACCATCTCATGATAGAATTTCAAGTGGGCTGGAAGCATCATCACATGAGGACAGATCTTTGAGTGGCGTGAGAGCACCCAGTACTCAGCCTTCAACATCTTTGTCCAATGGAACAAACTCTCGGAGCTCCTCATTAATAAGGAGAGGAGAAGCTCGTCGACGCAGGAGTCCTTTGAACTCTGGTCTATGGATTTCTGTTGAATTAGTTCTCACGCTGAGCCAGATTGTTGCATCTGTTGTTGTTTTGTCTGTGTCGAGACATGAACATCCACATGCACCATTGTTTGCATGGATTGTTGGTTATGCATCAGGATGTGTTGCAACCCTGCCTCTTCTTTACTGGCGCTATCGTTATCGTAACCAATCTTTGGATCAAGACTCAGCTCAAAATAATCAAGGTTCTGCACATATTAATGTTCCTGCAGGACCGTTTTCTCTTTCAGTCAGTAGGAACTCAGAAACTGATGATCGCCGATCTGCCACTACATCACCTAGAGGTGGCCAAAATGCAGTGTTAAATGCAAGGTTTGACTTTCATAGTAATTGTCATTTTTCACTTCAAAACATATATTGCTCGGATATAATTTATTTTCAATTTTGGATAAATGAATTTTTCCTATCCAATTGCATTTGCAAGGGTTACAGTGTCATCCAGTTTGTTTGGTTTTATTTGGTTTTATGCAATTTTTTGCTACTTTGCATTAGAAGCTTCGTGCAAACCCAGCACGTAGCTGCACTAGTTGGGCTGGGAAATAGATGCTATGTTTCTTTGTGGTGGTGGGGGTGGGGTGAAATTTGACATGGGTGCTTCTTTGACAGCGACCATTTTTTCATGTTCAAAATGATTGCCTGTTTTAGGTTGATCTAACTGGCCTTTTATTTAGGTAGTGTTGGGTAATGCATCTACACTGCATTTGAAAGTGCTTTTCAAACTGCATTTGGGCTGTAAAAATATCAATTTGATGCTTTTGGATGATTCTGATATGCTAATGCTGAAAATGTAAAAAAGAACTTGAAAAAACATCAATTTGAATTTTTTCAGTCCAAACGCACTTTTGAAAAAGCACCTGCACTGTGTAACCACACGAACTTAGTAAACCAACTGTGTGAGAAGTGGTTTTTGGATTGCCTGTTTTATTTTCAGCATGATACACTTTGGTTCTCTTGGCATTGATTTTTGTGCTGGCCTTTGAAACCTGTGTCAAATAAAAAGCGGATTTCTTTAATTTATTTGAACATACAAATGTCTGGTTCCAAATAAATTGTTTTTGCTTGCAGAGTCAAGGTTTTGGTGGAATACTTCAAAATGGCCTTGGATTGCTTTTTCGCAGTTTGGTTTGTGGTCGGCAATGTGTGGATATTTGGAGGCCACTCATCTGCCGAGGAGGCTCCAAACTTGTACAGGTATTGTCATGTCATATTCTTCACACCTCCCTTTTTATACCTTGCATTTGAGAGAGCTCGCCCTTCATTTTTGCATCCTTTTACTTTGCAGGTTATGTATAGTGTTTCTTACATTTAGCTGTATCGGATACGCTATGCCCTTCATTCTGTGTGCAACGATCTGCTGTTGTTTGCCTTGTATAATTTCCGTTCTTGGATTTAGAGAGGATCTGACACAGACAAGGGGAGCCACAACTGAATCAATCGATGCCCTGCCAACATACAAGTTTAAATTAATTAAAAATAGAAACAGTGAGGATAGCAGCGCGGGTGCTAGTGATGGTGGGATCGTGGCTGCAGGTACAGAAAAGGAACGTGTGATCTCAGGAGAAGATGCAGTAAGTGCTTACAGATTCTCGGAGGATCCTTGTGATCCTCGGAGATACTTGATGGTGATATTCATGATGCATTGTCTCAGGTCTTGTTATTGGCATCACTACTGATGATTTAATGCTGTAACTGTGACAGGTTTGCTGCATTTGTTTGGCAAAATTTGCAAACAATGATGAGCTGAGGGAGCTGCCATGTTCCCATTTCTTTCACAAGGAGTGTGTGGATAAGTGGCTGAAGATCAATGCATCATGTCCACTTTGCAAGAGTGAGGTCGGTGAAGGTCTTTTAGGTTCTCTCCCCGGGTTAAGTTCTAGCCAGAGACGGGGCGAAAACGGGGCAGGCAATGGCATGGCTGGCACCGTGTTTTGATCCTCTATATAACACAAAATAGTATCATACATAAATAATTACGATTTTGACTATGCTGTAAAAATTATTTTCATTCTTCTCTTTTTATGAATCTCTTGGATCAAAAATCTCTTCGAGAATTGGTGTGGCACCCTCTTTCCAGTTTGCCCTTCTGCTCACCAAAAGAGTCGAAACAATTGCCATTCGGCATGCTTCTGCTGATGGTTCCTCCTTCTCCATCTCTCCTTTCCTTTAATCTAGATCAGACAATTCTCTTCAATGGTTTACGAAACAGCTAAACCACTGAATAAGCGCTATTCTATCTTGCAACAAAATTCGAACACTTCCCAGTTAAAATAATGAAAGCTGGGTTACTCACTTGGGTCTGTTGCTTTGAGTTCTGTTTGTATGTATCATCGTGGATTGAAGATTTTGAAGCTAATATAACCTTGAAGGCTATGATTATATCTGCATGAATTTGATGTTTGCTTTTTTGTGGACATGGACTGTTAATTTGTGGCGTCACAATCAAGATAAGTTATCCAGTCTCACTACACTTGTCATTAGTTTTATATTAGATTAGATGATAATCTAATTGATCTAATTATAATTAAATGCGAACTGATCAAGTTAAAACTTCATGGATTTACTTGTGATTGATCAAGTTAATTAAAGTATTTATTTACCTTAAGTGGGAAAAAAGAAGTCTATTTGACCTTTTCTATTATTCATTAGAAGGTTGTTAAAGGATGTTTGAGTTTTTTTATATTTTTTTTCATAATAAAAATATTTTTTTTACCCCTTGAAATAGTTTTTGACAAACATTTTTTTTCATAAGCTTTTAAATAGTAAATATATATTTTACCTTTGGGATGAATTTTTTTTATCAGGCTATTGCACTAAATTTTTTCCCCGTGATTCATGTATAATTAAATTTTCTTTTTTGCCATGTACAAGACAAAAAAACCAAGTTTGCATTTGAAAGTATTTTTGTACTCTCATATAGTAGTTTTTTGATGATTACTATAGTCATGAGAATGTTTTGGTATTTTCATGTTATCATTTTTTTTTTTTAAAAAAAAATAAAACAATTGATGGTATAAGCTCAATAAATGCTATTGAGTGGGCGATTGCGTGCCATTACTGAAGCGTGTGTGGGCCACATGGTGACCGAACTTGACGTTCTATTATCTTCTTGGATGTGCAATCATGTTTTTTTTTGCATGACGTGGGTGTGACAATTTATGGTGGTCAGATTGTCGTCAATAATAATTCTTTTTCTTTTATTTTCTCTCTCTTGTTAGGTAAAATGCACTACTTTTTTTTGTGTTCAGAATTATTTCCTTGTTTTTAATTAATTATCTTGTTTTTATTTATTTTTTTCAAGTTTTTCATTCAATCACATTTTCTCTTACATCTCGTTTCTCGTTTCAGTCCCTATTCTTTTGGTTTCAATTTTATTTTTCCCTTGACTTTTTTGTGAAGTTTTTTTGGCTTTTAATTTCATCATTCAATCAAATTTTTTATTGTTTTATTTTTTGTTCAATTCAATTCTCATTGTTGAAATTCACGGATTAAAGCAACTATGTACCTAAAAGCGGAATTGGTGCAAATACATGAATTATAGCAATTCTAAAATCAATTACTTGAAAGTAAAGAGATAAGGGAAAGAGATTGCTAACTCGGGTTTTTAACGTGGTTCGGCAAGCCTACGTCCACGACTCAAGTACCAACCCGTACTTGAGTATTGTACTCTCTTACTAAACCAAGTAACAAGATTACAATTTCTTGCTTGATGAATCCACACCAAGACTTTACACCACTTGAAGATATGCCCTCTTCAAGATTTTCCTTTTCCCACTTGAAGATGTCCCCTCTTCAAGATTTTTCCTTGGTGATGTTCCCTCACCAATACCAAGAGTTTTATACTCAACTCTCAAGAGTTTCACAATGGTTGTTTTTGTAAAACAATAATACACTCTTAATAGTGTGGATATTACAAATGAAGATCTATGATCTCTTTCTCTCACTTAATAGCACTTAGGATATTTGAAGGTGTTTAAGTGTAGTGAGAATGAGAAATACTCTTTGTGTTAAGATATGAAGATTTAAACACAAATATGAGTATTAATGAGGAAAGATGATATGAAGGTGTTTATGCACTTCTAATTGCCTCAATATATGATATGAAAGTTCTGTGTCCTTTGTTTTGCAATTAAGAGGCCTATTTATAAGTTTCTAAAAGAAACTAGCCGTTTCTAGCCGTTTTAGTGCAACTGCCATATCAAGCGGTCGACCGGTTCATAACGGACAAAACCAAGCGGTCGACCGGTTCACAACGGATAAAATAATTTGTCTTCCAAGCGGTCGACCGGTTCACAACGGATACCTCAAGCGGTCGACTGGTCCATGCAGAAATCTATTTTGACAAATTATCTTTTCTGAATTTCTTGAACCGATTGATTATGACTAAAACCTTTTAATCATCAAAAATCCTTTTAATGCATGCACTGTGAAGTGTGTGAGTTCATTTTAATTTGTGCTATCAAGATAGAAATTGAGATTTACACAAAGCACTAAAATGAACACTTATTCTAAGTCTTCACTTGCTTGCATCTTGGACTTCTTGGAGTGATTTCTTCTTGGACTCCATTATGCTTGTTGATGTATTCTTTGAATAAAACCTGTTTATAGCTTAATCTCATCCAAGCATATTATTAGCCCATTTTCTTTTTATTGTTATCATCAAAATATATAAAGCATACAAAGTATGACATTATATGTCAACACTCATTCCTTTGATGTCTTTTTTCTTTTGCTAAAGCTATTTTAAAATTCAATTTAATTTTTTAAATAAAATTTTTTGTTCGCCCTCCATTTTTTTAGATCCTCTTGTGCAATTGAATTTTTTTCTCTATGGTTTCATCTTTAAACATTTTATTTGTTAGGGATTTAACTCTGTATGATCATATCCTTCTGCCTTCTTTTTTTTTCAATACTAGATTTGCTATTTTCTCCAATTTCTTTTCACTGACTTTACATGGTCTTATAACTAAGGTTACGAGTTTTGTATGCTTTTTTTAAATTACATGTTTTTAAGTTCTAATTCATAGATATTGTGTTTTTGGTTGAATACAAATGATCTTTCTTTTTGCTAAATAAAAATTATTATTTTTTGTTGTGTTTACCTCAATGATATTATTCTAGGGTATGGATTTATTCAACTGGTTTTATTCATATTTATTTTTTAGATCACATTCCTTACAATGTAAATTTATCATTTTGATTTAAATAAACAAGTTAAATGATGAATATCTCATTTTATGTGATTAAATATTATATTAATATACATTTTTTTATTTTGTTATTGTTAACAAATTTTTTTTATTTACACATATATTTATCGATTTATTTACCTATAGATAAATATTATCTTGCATATACTTTTTAATATATATTTTTATTATTTTATATAAAAAAACACATTAAAATAGTTTAATATTTTCCTTAAAAAATTTCAAAGTGCTTTTCGTGCTTAAATATATCAAAATATATATTTTTTATTTTTTTTAAAAAAATATTTTTAACATCAGCATATCAAAATCAAAATGATCTAAAAACAATAAAATATATTTATTTAAAATAAAAAATTAAATTTCTGCGGTGATAATACACAATGCCAAACGGCGGCGAACACAAGTAGCGTGTGTATAAATAAAGAAGCATTATCTGCTCTTTTTCTTTAAAAAATAAAAATAAAAAACAGTAATCAGAATAACTACAATAAAAACCAATGCAGTTAGCAAAATTTACCCAGAGAGACGTGGGTACTTATCATAAAAACCCACGTGTCATCCTATGATATTTCTAGAAAAAATATAAAAGTCACTCCAAATTTCATGGCTTCGTTATGTATCTTCTTCAGATTAGCTCTCTAGGGTTTCTATTCATTCTCTCTCTCTCTAGTTGAAAGCCAGAACTGTTCTCTCTATTTAGCCGTCTCTCTCTCTCTCTGACTCACTGAATTCGGGCGATTCTCTTATCAGGTAGAACTCACCACCGCCGCATCACTACTAGCGGAACCCAATACCTGTTTGCATACGTTTTGTGCTTCTCGAGAGGCGAATCGGTGCCTTTTGATGTGAAATTAGGGTTTCGAGTATACTGTAGAAATGTGTTATTAGCTTGATTGCTCTTTTCTATTGTGGAAGCGTGAATTAATTAGGGATTACCAATCAAATCGGCTGTGTACTTCATTCCTTTGACCTGATTGGAAAATTTGACTGTTAGTTGGATTTTTTGGTTTTCCGATGCTGAATGTTCATTTATAACTGTTTATTAGAATTGAAATTTGCTGTTTTTGAGGGTATTTCGATATAGCAAGAGTTTACTGAGCTCTTATGTTTCTTTCGTCGACGTGATTTTTGGCTACATATTTCTTTTCTTTTTTTATTTAATGAGATTAATTTTATATTGTAACTGAAACAAATATGTTGTATGCAGTCTTAACATGCGGGTGGCATCTCCTTTTATAAAAAAATTACCTCGAACTTGCCTATTATCTGGGAAGTTTTTTTCTCTTTTTGACTGGTGGATTTTTTTTTTATTATGTTTGTAAGATACGGGAATCATTGTGTGGTGCATTGGTAAAAGCATCGGGATGCCAATTCTAAGTGTGTTTGCAAGTTCATGGGTGAAGTCTTGTGAGCAGCCACTTCATGCAAAAGTGCTGAAGGTTGAGACTGAATCAAGAACACACCCTCTTGGAACCCTGCTTAGATGGGATTTGCAGTTAGCGATGTCTTCTTATGTTGTACGGATCCATCTGTATTTCAATACATTTCTTTGGGTTTTTGCAGTTTTATCTCTATGAATAATTGATACTGGTGTAAATTTGGTAGTCGATAGATGGTTATGTGCATACGGCTTACCATGCTGTCGTTGTGTCTTTTAGATGTTCATTCACACAATTGCTTTGATATGAATGAACAAACTAAGAAATGGTGATCAAAAGTTGAAATGAATCATTGCAGTCATCTATGTAAAATTAAATCACTTTAGTACCGTTTATAAATTTATCAAAAAAATAAGAGGTTTAAATCTGGAAAATCTTCAAAGGAAAGCTGCTTTGTACTTGAATTTCTGATGTTCGTTTTTACTAGCTATAGTGGTTCCTTATAATCCTCATAATGTGGCCTATCTACGTCAGAGTTTTGGATTATTGATTTTACTTCAAACCAGCCGTAGCCCTGTGCCATGGCAAAATGTCATTTGTTTAAAATGTTAACTAGTATAACCCTAAAAAAGAGTTATCGTGCCAGCTGACTGACTTCTGTCCAACACCTGTTTTATTTAAGAAATATAATTTCATCAGCTAAAAAGTTGGATGAAATCTAATTGGTTCTGATAGCTCACTCAGACAAGAAATCTTGGTACATTATATAAAAAGTGTCAATATTGATTTTAGAGATGGCAATGCTTTTGAGATTAAAAGTTTATATTCAAGTGAAAAGGTTTTTTGTGACATTTAAAATGCTAACCTTTTCAAGAAATCATCTTCGAAATCCATTCTCTTCTAAGAATTTCAATTATAGTAACTTCGTTTTCTGTTGCTGTGGGATGCCATGTTACATGACTGATTCTTTGAATCATGTACTACTCTTCATAGGAGTTATTAATTGTCAATGGCGATGAAAACACATTTGAAGATTCCTTGCAGCTTACCGTTCAAAAAAAGGCATGTAGGTTATTGGCACTCGTGCCTGTTGGAGTGACATTTTATTGTAGTAAAAGATGTAGATATAAACTTGGTATCCTGTTTTTTTCCCTTGGAATCCTGATGTCTTTTCTGAATGATCTAGACATGTATCATTGACTTTTATTCTATCTTTGGTTGAGGAACTAATAGAGACTGCTTTGTATTGCAGTGACTTTTGCATTCCTTATATGTTGATTGCCTAGCATGTCCAACAATCTAGTATCACAGCAATTATCTGTACAGAGCATCCAAATGGGTCAGCTGGAACACGTTTCAAACAAATTGGACTCATCAATGCAAATGGGGCTGATGGAATCTAGAATCCTTGACCCTGCATTACAACAGATGTCCATGTCGAACATGCAAATGGGACGGATGGGACCAGGGCAAAGCTCAACAGGCACTCTATCACAGCAGATGTCAATATCAAGCAACCACCTACAGTTGTCAGAACCCATGTCTAATAACAATGCTTTGAAGAATTTCTCTGTACCAAATATGCAAACAAGACTCATGGAACCACAGGCATACAATTTGATTCCTGATAAATTCTTACCTAAGAGGCAACTGGGAGACATGGGAACCATGTTTCATACTTCTGGTTTACTGCAGTCATCACTATTCAGCAAGCGAAAGGCCCCGATGGAACCTTCATCCAACAATTCTATGTTACAGAAGTTATCACTGCCTCCCAAGCGGGTAGCGCAAATGGAAAATAGGCCATGGTTGCTGCCAACTCCATCACCAAATACTTCCGGGTTAAATCGTCTGCAAGCACCACCTAAGAGGCCAGCTTCTAGCAAAACTGGACCACAACAATCACCAGTTCAGAAAAATCAAACTGGACAGATGCTAGCATCTTCAAAGGCTCGCAATGAGTCTGATTCTGTGAGGTCCAAGCTAAGGCAATCACTAGCAGATGCACTGGCTCTGGTTTCTCAACAAAAGGATAAAACTTCAAGTTCTGGAAAGAACTCTGAAGGTGAGGCTGCAAGTGCTCAAGCACAGAAACAGCCTATGGCACAAACTCCTGGTGCTTCTGGTACTGTTGACCATAGGTATGAGGAGCCCAAGGAATCCTTGCCCACAAAGGACAATTTTTTTACCCAAAACCATTTTAATGTCCCAAAGACATCACAGGAAAATTCCAACACTGATGGAAATGCTGGTTACTCAACACAAACCTCAAACCATGATGGACAGGAATTACAATCCAGTGTCATTTTCCGTGACGAGGATGTTTCATTTAGTGACAGCTTTTTTGTAAGAGATGATTTGCTGCAGGGAAATGGATTGTCCTGGGTAATGGAACCTGATGCAGAGATGGCAGAGAAAAAGGGGATTGAAACTGCCGAAACACAGCAAAGCGAGGAGCATATCAGAAAAGATACTGGAAAATTAATCCAGGATCCTGAATTTTTGGCTTCTGAAATTGAAGCAGAACTCTGCAAGTTATTTGGAGGAGTGAACAAGAAGTACAAGGAGAAGGGCAGGTCTCTTTTGTTCAACTTGAAAGATCGTAGTAATCCTGAACTGAGAGAAAAAGTTATGTCAGGAGTGATCACTCCAGGGCGGCTCTGCTCCATGACTGCGGAGGAACTTGCATCCAAGGAGCTTTCAGAATGGCGGATAGCGAAAGCAGAGGAGCTTGCTCAGATGGTGGTTTTGCCTAATTCAGATGTTGATATCAGGCGTTTGGTGAAGAAAACTCACAAGGGTGAGTTTCAAGTTGAAGTTGAACAAGATAGTGTCACAATGGAGGTTTCTGTCGGGACAAGTTCATTTGCTCAGACGCCACCAAAATCAGAAGAGAAGGAAGCCACTCCGATTCCCAAATCTGATAAAATGAAAGACAAAGTGAATGCTGCTGATCACAAGATAAATTTAGAAGACAAGAAGGATTCATATACGCTTACAATTCCTTCGAGTGAAGGGACTGATCTGTTGCAAGGACTCATGGTGGATGATGTATTGAAGGATGCAGACTTTCTTCCTCCAATTGTCTCTCTGGATGAATTCATGGAATCCCTTGATTCCGAACCACCATTTGAAAACTTGCCCTTGGATGCGGGAAAAACAACACCCAGCACCAACAATGATGACTCACAGGTTGCGTCAGAAGCTAAGTCTCCTGCTGCAAATGCAGAAGATCTGGCTGGTAGCACTGCAGAAAAATCTGATAATGTCGAGGCAACTAGCACATCACCTGAAGTTAATGGGAAATCAATTGACATTCTTGTAGAATCAGTAACAACACCCTCTGTTGGTGTATCCAAGGGCGAACATATCTGGGGAGGTGTACTTCAGCTGAGTATTTCCATCCTGGCCCCAGTTATTGGAATCTTTAAAAGGTTTGTGTATTTGTAAAGCATTAAAAACATGCATGCAGTTGCCTGTTGAACTTTTGCTTGCGATGCAGATATAGCATTGAAATTGTCTCTCATCATATTTTACAGGGGCACTACTTCCAAAATAAAACTTGTAATATTCTGCTGTCCAAGCATGCATTATACTGGATGGGTAGTGTTTTCCAGTGTTTCTAATGAATTATGTTGTGGGCATTGTGAAGCTTGTTACTTTTTACTGATCTGATTTTCTTGCTGCAGTGGTGACAAAACATCTGCAAAAGAGTGGTCTGACTTCGTTGAGGTCAAAGGGAGAGTCAGACTTGATGCATTTGAGAAGTTCCTCCAGGAGCTTCGGATGTCCCGAAGTCGTGCTGTTATGGTATCTCAAGTTTCTTTTTGTTGTACTAAATTTCAGTTATGTTACTTTTGTCCAGAAAAGGGGGATATTTTTCTATCCCTGCTTATAAATCCCACTCAACTGTGTCTGCTGCATTGGTCCTTTTCATTTTGCTCAACGACATCTTAATAAGAATTTGTTTGAATGGATGGCTTGATAAAAGTTTATATAAAGGAATAACCAAAATTTTACCCCAGATCATTTGATTTTTCAATTGCTGGATCAAGGTTAGATACGGGGACAAATAAAATGTGCAAGAGAGTTGCAGAATCTGTGAAACAACACTCAAGTCTCAAGCAAACAATAACTAGTTTAGTTTTTAGCGTTTTTCAGTAAAACCATTTGCTTAAAAGATAGCTGTTTTCATTTGTTGCCCTGCTGGATGAGAACGAACAGGGATATGCTTCTCTTTCCTTTTCCAATGGAAAGAGAGTGCTACGATGCTAAATCATCCTGTAATATTCATTTAACGGATGCCATTGCTTGGTTAGGAGATCTTCCCTGAAATCTTAGCAGATCCATAATACTCGTGTACTCAGAATTTATTGATGGAACATGAAATATCTTTTCACTTGTTAAATTGATATGGCCACAGAATGGTTGGATCTTGTCAGTTTGTGGCACCCCTTTCGCCCGTGAAATCTGATGCCGCAGGGATGATCTATGAATATCTATTTTTCGTCGAAGCATAACTTGAAAAGGCCTCGTTATTTTTTCTCATGTTGCTTGACTTTTGCTTTTGCAGGTTTTGCACTTCGTTTGCAAGGAGGGATCCACGGAAAGTGAGAGGGAAAGTCTTAGAGAGGTAAGAATCGTGAAAAGCTGTGCTGCCTTTGATCACTCCACAGCTAGCTGGTTTTCTCAGTTTTCTTGTGAAGTTTGTGACTGAAATTGCCTGCTGCAGGTGGCGGATTCCTATGTTGTGGATGAGAGAGTGGGTTTTGCTGAGCCTGCTCATGGAGTGGAACTTTATTTATGCCCGCCCCATTTAAAGACACGTGAAGGGCTCATCAAGGTCCTTCCAAAGGACCAACTTGATCCTCTTAATGCTGTTGATAATGGTCTAATTGGTGTTATTGTATGGAGAAAAGCTCAAATAACGTCGACAATATCTCCTACCTCTGCATCACACCATAAACACAGCTCAAAAAAGCAACAACACTTCACTTCTAGGAAGCACCAAGAAAAGGACACTAATATGAATGTGAATATTGCATCAAAACATCCCTTGCCTCCTCTTACCGGAGCCTATCCCAACCCCCAACCTGATGAAGACGATGATGATGTGCCTCCCGGGTTTGGCCCACCGGCTGGCCGGGATGAGGATGATTTACCCGAGTTCAACTTTTCTAGTAACTCTGTGGCATCAAGGTCGCAGTTTTCAAACCAAAACCCTGTTAGGGGTTCGGGAATGACCCCTCTCAATTCATCATATTCCCAGACCCCGTCTCGTCCTGTAGATTTGAGGGAGCTTGTGCACAGATATGGCCAGCCTAAAACTAATGTCCCACCATTGCAGCCATGGAATGACGATGACGATGACATGCCAGAGTGGCATCCAGAAGAAACCCAACATCACCGTACACGCCCTCAGTCAACCCATGTGCATGGTGTGCAGCAGCCTATTTTAAGAGCCCACATGGCGCATCAAACGGCACATCAGACAATGGCTCCATTACGAACATCTCCAGCCATGCCTCAAGTGAACATGATACATAGCCAACAAAATCTCGCCCCTTCTTTGCAGCAAGGCACAGGCACTTGGGCGGCTCCTCAGCCTGGTCCCCATGGCCATCCTGCTTATCAATCCAGTGGAGGGCAAGTGTATGGCTCACCCGGGCAGGCTTGGCGCAGAGATCCCCCTAAAAGTAGAGGCCTTTGATTACTTGTATTGTAAATGCTAGCGTTCTCTTTCTGTTTTCCATCTTCATGGTTCTTTAACCACAATTTTCTTTTATTCGTCGTCGTTGTAGTTAAATTTTATATAGCAGATCAAAGTTAGAGTGCTACCCATGCAGATACTAGCCGTTAATTAGATCGATTGAAGAGCATCACATTTTGGCCCTTAAGCTCCATAAAAAAATATTTCTCTTGTAATGATGGGGTTTAGCGTCTTTAAAACCGAACTTGCTCTTGAAAAGAAAAACCAATTAACCCGGATGTATCATGCTGATAATGTTTGATTCTGATTAGGAGGTTCCAGATTCTCTCTGTATCTGCTGTGGAAACTTTATGTTTCATCCCGTCATGCTCTCCCTCTTCCCCCTCTCTGATCTAAGGTTTATGTATTGGTCCTCTCTGGTTATAAAATATATCTAGACTGCAATAACTACTGGTGCTTTCCAGATGAAACAAACTTAGGAAGACGTATTGGGCTGACACCTCCTTGCTGTTCTCTCCTCTCTTCGCCAAGAACCAACCACACGCATGATTTTTAGAACTCCTCTCTTCATCTTTTTGGTCTATCAATGGAAAGCATAATTTTTACTGTTTTTTTTTTTCATCCTGTGCAAAAAGCATCTCTTGGCCATGCAAAAATACAAATCTTGAGACCCCACGAAAACCTAGCATGAGAAGATGAGTTAGATTCCTTGTGGATCCCGGGAAGTGAGCTAGAGAGTAAAAGTTGATTGTAAAGGATGATCGGCGTCCATAGTTCTCCCTAATCTTTCAGAACTGAATCTGGTTTATGTCGACATAAGATTATCACTGCGCATGGATACTATTCAGCGCGTGTAGGAGATGGTGGTGCAGAAGCAGAACCCATGCTTTTTCTGAAAGATTCATGAAACACCAACATCATAAACACCAACTTTATACTGGGACCATCTTGTCATTCTCCTTGTTGGAAGAGGATAACCCGGCAAAAGGATAAGCAACACGAAAAGGAATCATCCAGGCAAAACTGCAAGAGAAAAATACATAATGCTGTCGTCCAGTGAAGGAACACAAGGAGAAACAATATGATACAGGCCCCCTGTATATCCCTTCTTTCCAAAAATATTTTTTTTTACAGAAAATCAGTTGCGAGGACCAGCCAGTGATTACTGGGTTTCTGGGTGCCGATAGGTATTGATTTTAAAGGGTCTATTAATACAAGGAGAGCAAAATTACAACCTGTGCTAAGATTGGAAAACAGCATTGGCTTCAGCATTTAGCTCAACATGATGGCTGCTAGATATATAAAGTTGATCAATCTTTAACCCCCTAACACGCGCTTGAGTCCTGCTCGTTGTTCTGGTGTTAATCTTGTTGGGAACTTCACTTCAAATTTGATCCTCAAATCGCCCCAATTACCTGGCTCCTTTGCTATTGGCATGCCCTCCATGGCCACAACAAGCTCATAGCCAGGGCTCACTATATCATGTACAGGAATTAATAGATTACGGCTGTCAAGTGTGGTGAGGTTTACCATTGTCCCTCCCAGTGCTTCGGCTAGGGTCACCTTATGGTTGATAGTAAGATCATTTCCATCTCTCTTGTATGTGGTATGAGGTTTCTCATCAATAATAAACACCAGATCTGCTGGAAGCTGATTCTGCTGTTCATTTCCTTTATCTGGGAATGTAATCTTTGTCCCCTTCTTCCACCCCGGCTTCACATCAATGGTTAATATCTCTGTTTCCTGCACTTGTCGCCTGCGGAGTTTCATATTCAATTACAATCAGAAAAAAAAGGCTGTTGGAATCCTAGTTCTACAATGGGGATTCGTGTGTGAAAAAGTCACAACATCAGCAGCATATAAAGACTAGAGGTAGTATGAGCATGAAGAAAGTTTGAGTAAAATCAAGAAGTTTGGAATCCAAGGAGGCATATGATGAAGCAATCTTCCCATATATATGAGGCAAATCATGACAACGTTTTTCATGGTAGAAGAATTTGCAGATAACCATTTAGCACACAAGGAATATGATCCATCCACCAAGTAAAAGAAGTGGGCGAAACATTGATTTTGAACAACATATCAAGACACCAGATTGGAAAGAACAGGGAGGAAACTGAATGTTTCTAGTTAGAGAGATAAGGAAACATACCCATGGGCATCAGCTACAGTTCTCGATATCTTCATTTTCCTCGTCGATCCAGAATACAGTTCCTCGAGGCTGCAAGGCAATTTGCTCTCTACTGGTGGTGGTTTCCTTGGTGCGCTCCCCTCGCTACAAGTTCGAAAAAGAGTATCACTACTGCCAAATCCACCAAACAACCCTCCATCCGACTGGACCCTCGTGGATTTACCAGGTCCTGTTGATCCGAATCCAAAAGGACTGCTTCCAAAAAATTCTGCAAAGATATCCTCTGCATTCCTGGGATTGAAACCATTTGACCCACCACCACCACCATTTCCAAAAGGAAAGCCGCCTCCGCCAGATGGTGGTGCGTCTTTTAACCCTTCTTCACCATACTGGTCATAAATTACTCTTTTTTGCGGGTCACTCAAGACCTGAATTCACAAATATATCAAAATCCCAGGCAATGTAACCACAAATAGTAATTCACTGTCCTTGACTTGAATTGTTTTCTTTATTATCATCAGCCCAAAAGCAATTCATGTTCCAATTCAACAAACACAAAAGCCAATGCTACAGTTTTCCAAGCAAATGAAATTATCATGTACTTATCTTGGAAGAAGAATTTCACAAGCAAAGGCATATTTTCTAAAGCAATATAAATCAATATCCATACATTTTTTATTCCTCTCTTCCAGTACGTATCATCTCAAAAGATTTGGATTCATACATACATATATACGTGTATGCATGTATATGATTCTTTTCTCTAACATTCCACAACAGTAACCATGAATCATAAGTTCACATTAAGGGAAAGAAAAATCAGCATGCCTCATAAGCCTCAGAGATCTCCTTGAATTTGGCTTCAGCTTCTTTCTTGGTAGTGGGGTTCTTATCAGGATGCCATTTCATTGCCAGTCTTCTATATGCCTTCTTTAGATCATCATCTGTTGCATTCCTGTTAACCTTCAATATGTTATAGTAATCAACCCCCATTTTCTTCTTTCAATAACCCGACAATCTTTTCTCCAAAACAATCCTAGAATCTATCTTACCTCCATCACCTACTAACCCTAATCACTGATCTGTCTACCCTAATCCCAGACCACCAAAACCATTCCTTTAATCAAGCTGTATATCCATCTAAAACTTCTTGTTCTTCAAAAAAAGAGAAAAAACAAACAAATAAATCTGTGTTTGAACTATATTAACAGCAACATTGTAGAATTATTGACAGTAAGAGAAGATGGGTTGCGAAATTTCAGATTTGTGTCTTTGTGGATACAGAGAAGAAGAAGCTGAATCTGTTTGAGAAAGTTCTTCGGACCATGTCTTGTGCTTGATGGTTATGGAGGATTTTAATAACCGAAAGTAACGGAACATATGTAATGAAAGACGGAAGTGCATGTTTCGGTGTTTGGTCTTAAACATTTTCTCCTTGCTGATTCTAGTCCTTGTTGATTCTGGTAATTTCCACTTCAATTCTTATAGCTCAAATTTTCTAGCATCAGTCTTAGATCTTTCAAAATTATTCAATTTGATCCTTTTGCATTAAATAGCTAAAGGCAACTCTCTCCTTCTTCTTCTTCCCCGCCCTCAACAATAATCTTATTGCAATGGTCTACAATACCAATACTAATGATGTATCTAAATTATGTGCTGCGTCTATCATCTTTAAATAGTTGTCAAATGTACCACTGTGGAATAAAATATGGACTTTTTAAAACCCAGAACTAGACGAGCTATAATTGTCGATAAAAGGGCTGGTTGGCCGAATCTTCAATCATCACGTATTCGTTTTTACCTAACTTGCATTACGATAATTGAAAGCAAGCCCTGAGGTAGGTATCATCCATGGCTAACTGCGCTCTTCTTTCTTTCCTGCCCTAACAACTCCATGATTCACAAGGCAAGTTCAACGGATAAGCTTCCATAGCCATCCTTTTAAAAAAACATCGTTTCTCCATGCAAATGAGAAGATAGTAATGTTATTTTTAAAAATATTTTTTATTTAAAAATATATCAAAATAATATATATTTTTATTTTTTAAAAATTATTTCTAACATCAACAACAATCTAAAAACATCAAAAATATTTAATTTAAAATACAAAATAAAATTTTTATATTTTTTCAAAAATAATTTTAAATCAATCGCAAGCAAAGTTCATTACAAAAACTCAACCGGCATTTTTGGCAACCAAAGGGGGTATCGATCTCTCGATCATGCAATTGGCGTAACAGTATAACTTGAACAGTATCGAAAGCTGTCAACCATCATATAATCAAGCTTTACATGACATCAGGGTGATCTTTACACCATTTCATATTGTAATTCAAAATAACAGCTATTGTAAAGAAGCACATTATCACTTCAATTTCAGAAACCTGCAATTGGGCTTTCAATTTTTAACAGAGCTTTTAACAGAGCCCAGAGAAGAGAAAAAAAAAGGGATATTTGGAAGAAGAACCTACCCGAGGACTATACACCCACAACCAAGCCATCATGTTAAATGCATCTCCCACCTCAAAAGAAAGATACCCTAATCATATACTTCTCTTTCAAAAAACCAAAAAAAAAAAAGGCCAAAGAAAACAGCTGAGCAGGTCACAAGTTAATCAGGTGGCAACCACTGTGTCTGGGGACAAGGAGCCAGATGAGGTACTGGCTTCACCTACAACAGTCTTCGGTTTCACAGCCGAAACCTCAGCTGAAGGCCTGGGTTCATAAGCATCCCCAATATCCAGGGTGTCTGGAAGGTTTCCAGAAGAATCAAGAGTGTCAAGCTGCATGGGAGTCAACATATTAGGCTGGTCCAAAAAGTGGAAAGATGAAATGAGGTAGGGATCAAATTTAGAAAACCAAAATACTGATCCAAAATGCAATTTCTACTATATTCTTTTTCAGCATACTAGAATATTCAGAAAATCACATTATCAGCAGGTTATATAGCATGGGCCGAAAGTTGCCTTGCAGGTCACCACTTAACTCTCAATGATCAAAACATCACACCAAAATAAATATGCAAAATTCAACAAATTTAGACCAATTTACAAGAGATAATGTATATGTAAATGTGCATCTAATTTTCACCAAGACAAGGGACAACTCCTCATGTTAATGAACATTCAGACTAGACATTTTGAAACCCTTCACTCGGAATTCAGAAATGTAGGCCAAGTAAAGCAAGTGCATATACGATAATCCCACCAACTTTGCACATAAAAAAATCATGTAATTGCCATCAGAAATGGTTTCTCCTTAGTTTTACTGTGACAAACAAGACAGAATATCTCAATCACCCTGCTATTTTATCAGCTCTAAAATTTATGAAATAGGGGAGAAAGCAAACTAATCTTGTGAACAATCTAAAATCATTACAAATCAAATAATTCTTGCAAAAATTACAATCAGGCAATGACATTGGAATGGAAGAGAGAGGAAAAAAGGGAAAGACGACTACAGTTAACCAAATATATAATGCAACAGGACAAAAGATAAAGATCAAGAAAGAAAAGAAACAAAACAAATAGCAACACAAAATGGCTCATAGCACACACAGAAAACAGAATTAACACATTAAATTGGTCTTGTCCCATTCCTTCTCCAGTTTTTATGCCTTCAATCAACATGATAAACAAATCTGTATACCACGAAACATTTTGTAAGAGAAATTACCTCAAGTTGGTTTAACATGTCCATAGCAGCATCCGTGTCACGATTGTTAGCCATATAGACACCAGTGAGGGACTCATCAGATATGCCAGGAAAATTGATCCGAAGATATTCCAAGTCCATTTCAAATTCTTCATCAATGGTCTGCTTCCCTGTCACTTCATACGAATTCTGTGATGACGAGCCATAAGAACCATAACCAGACTGACTCTTCAGCACGGACATTTCAGGAACAGAAATCAGCCCTTTATCATTTTGCCTAATCTGTGCACTGTGTTCGGCAGACCCATACCACACATTTGGATTCCCACCCTGCACAGTCCATCCTGGATTTTCAATTCTATAATTTCTATCAGCTGAGTCCCTTTTAGAAAGGGGAATATACGCCGTTGCATATGGGTTCAAAGTAGACACTCTTCCTCGATTCATTTCCTTAGGTCAGTACACAAACCACACCTGTTCATAACAACATTAAAAAAACCCACCATTATCAAAAAATTACTGCTTGGTTCAAAACCTAAAAAAAAAAAAACTTACCATCAAATAGTACATCACAAAAAAAGAGCTAATACAATCTTTCCATAAAGAAATGAAACAAAACAAAAGGGATCTCGTTCTAAAAAATAAATAAAAGAAAAACTTAAAGATCACAAAAAATCTAAATAGATAACTAACATAACCATAGCTGATTAATTCTTCTTGAATAAGCGAATTTCAACTACTTTATACCTAAATCAATCAAATACAAATAAAACATATACACAAATAAAAACACCATTAGATTTAAAATTAAAAAAGCAAAACAAAGCGGAGTTCAGAAAGAAAAAAATCGAAATGATGATCTTGATGTTAGCCAAAATGATTAAGGAGATAAATTTTAGATAGTTTACCTGGAATAATCTATCGCGGAAGCAAAATTGAATGTATCGTGGAAGCATATAAAGCCTAAATTTTTGTTTTGGGAATTTTGAGATCAGAGTAAGAAAGAGAGAAATGATAGAAAGAAGCATCAGCGAGCTACTTCTTAATAAAGGTTTCAATTTTCTTTTTCAGATACTGCCGTTAAAGATGACGTTTTGAGGCCCGTTTGGTAGCCTCCGTTATTTTGTAACCGTTCCAACTTCCAAGGTTATTCCTTTTTAACGCCACCAGTTGTTTAATGCAGTTTGGGAGGTAATTGGAAAATATTTTTCAAAGAAATTCTAATTTTTTATAAAAGAATTAATATTTTATAATTATTTTGATATGATAAGAATAATGTTTTTAAAAATAAAAATATATTATTTTAATATATTTGTAAATAAAAAGCTATTTTAACTACAATTGCAAAGACCATCTAAATTAGCTAAATAAAAAACGCTTCGATCGGTTAATTTAGTCATCAGTGAATTTAGGGATAACTACGAATACATTACTAAAGTATTGAATACGCCTCAATTGAGTCCTTGAAACTATACGGTAAAGGATCAAAAGAATTTAGAATAAAAAAAGAAGATTTTTTTTAAAAAAAGATAATTTTAATTTAAACCAATCTGTTGATAAATCAATTTAGAGCACGTCACTTATTCTTTCTCTTTTTTCCAGCTTTGCATGAAATTAAAAATAAGAAAATATTTTTTGAATGATATAAAAAGAATTCAAAGAATACTTTTTAATACAAAAACATTTTTATTTCAATGATATTATATGCAATTATATGTTGGGCTCGTGGATCTTGTTTTTTCGTTAACATTATAGCATTTGAAGGACTAGATTGTAATTTCATTAATCTTTGGGTTTACAATTGCGCAATTATATAGTTCCTATACGGATAAAAGTAATTTACACAATTAGAGGACTGATTTACAGCAAACTTTCCAGTTTATAAAGAGGAAACTGATACGTGATGTGGATGAGGTAAGCTCGTAACAGTGGAAGAAGGAAGAGACCACGGCTATGGCAATGGCTCTTCTTTGTTCTCCTTCACCCTTCACAACCCATCACATCAATCCTTTCTTTAGGTACTTCTGTCAATTCTACACCATCCATGTCTTCTTCTTTGGTTCTATAACATGGGCTGTGTTTTGATATGATTTTCATTTCAGGAACCAAAGTAGAATCTTGTTAAGCCAGAAGAAATGTAAATTAAAAGAGAAGATTATGGCATGTTCATGTGCTTGTTCTTCTTCAGACCCCAGTTTACAAAATAGGTTTTGTAGAAGGGATTTGATGCTTTTTGGTCTCTCTTCTTCATTATCCATTGCCTTGCCATCTCCAGGTAAGCTTGAACTTCATTCAAAGCTTATTTGAGTTTATTGGTTTTATGATTTGAGTGGTGTAGAAAGACCTGATATAGTGCCTTTCTTATTGTGCTTGCTTATGACTTGTGATACATATAATACCTTGAAAAGGCTTGAATTTCTCTGATTTTTCTAGTTCTTTATAGGGATACTTGCTGGGGAAGATCTGAAAATGGCTTCAGTGGTTGATGAAATAAACGCCTATACTTATTCATATCCAGTGGAATTGCCATCTAAGAAGTTCCTCTTCAAATGGTTGGTGTTTGAGTCCAAATGCTATTCAGTATAGTCTGGAGCAGCGCATTAGATCTGCATGTTGCTTAATATGTATTCTTTTATCTGTGTTTTGACTGCATTTCCAAGTGAAGAAATATTTTTTCATGAGCTGGATGATTGTTTTGCTTGAGGCAAAGGTGAATGGGAATATGTTAAATAAAGGAATTGAGCATCCATAGACTTTCATATATCTGAAAAGATTGGACTGTATCTAGAAATATGTTCCCCGGGGAATGAATTTGCTACCTAGTTCACTTTGAGAGGGAGCTATTTTAATTGGATTTCTCTCTTTAACAGTAATTCCATAACTCAAATGTGTTCAGAATGTTGGCAAGTCTTACTACTGCATTAATTTGGTGTTCTGTCTGCAATCTTGCCTCTCTTTATTGCTGTGGTGTGTCCTTGGAAATTATGGGAACATAACTCTTTTAGTGATTTGCTTATTAAAGGGTGGAATCCAGAAAACCTGAACGCTATTCATCAGCTGCACCACTGTCCCGTAAGTTCAGTTAATTTCCTATATGAGGGATAAGAGCAACATGAACTATTACATGCCCTTTTAAAAAACATATGAATTTCTGCTTATATTGTTTTTGTTTTGAACTTGATACAGCTGATGCACGCCTTCGCATTGTGTCCGAGCGTGTTGACATCATTGATAACCTCATCCTTTCTGTTTCGGTAATAATTCCATGTGACCTTATTCTAGCTAGACACAATGCCTGATGACGTTGTTTTTTTCAAGGATTATGATTTTATTGCTATGATTCAGATAGGTCCTCCAAATCTTCAGTTCGTAAAATCTAAAGACAAGAGTACCTGGGCTGCAAAAGATGTTGCTGATTCTGTTTTGTCTGACAAGTCTTCACTGGTAATATGTCTTGGCATCTCTTACTAAGATTTAAGAGGCCCTCAGTTTGACAAACATATCTGATAAGTTTTCTGGACCACTGACATAACAGAATAGGTGCAGAATTAAAACATAAGTTGCAAGTCTTATATTAAATAATATTGTTTTCTTATAATATGAAGCATCTTCTCAAATCTCACACACCAGACCTACATTGGTGCTAAAGTGAGCTCTACAGAATAATTTCCACTGCCCTAGAAACCTTAGCAATTCTTTGCACCTCAAACATGGGTCCATAGATGTATTTGCAGAAAACAAATGGATAAAAATTGTACCAGTAGAGGTAGAGGTTTTTCGGATCATAGATGATAGAGCCAACACTATATTTCTGTTGAATCCTATAGAGAGGCTTTCTTGGTGAACAGGGTTGTTATCTAAGAAACCATGTCATCCCGGACGGGACTGGCCGATGACCTCTCTTTGTGCTTCTTGGACTCCATTTCTTCCGAAAGCTTAACTCCATGAATGTAGTAATGCTGGTTTAACATTCTTCATTATTTCTTTTGCAGCGAGTCACTTCAACTCAACGTTTGTCTGAGAGTTCAATTATTGATGCCCGTGCTAATAAAGTAAATCTCGAAACCTTTTTGTATTTTTTTAGTTTCCAATATTGGGAAAACCACCCACAGAAACATAAGTTCCTGTATTTCCATTTATGTTTTTGCTTGCGCGAGTTATGTGGCATTTCCCCCCCAGATTGATGGTGAGCCATACTGGTTTTATGAATATATTGTACGCAAGTCACCCACCAAAACTGTAAGTTCTCCATTTCTTAGTGGGTTTTTTTTCTTTCAAATATCTGGTACAGCTCTCCATTGTTGATAGTTCACATGGAAACTTGTAGGCTCAAGAATCAAATCTTTTCCGACATTACATTGCTTCAACAACTGAACGAGATGGTAGGGAGCCTTTTGTTTTGAGCAAACAGTTGCATTAAAATATATTCCAAAACCCTTTTCTTTTCTCAGCTCAATAATACTAAATGCCAACTGATGAATATTCACTAGGAGAGACTGTATTTACGCCTTTTCTTCGTCCTGTTTGAAATCTTGAGTATATTTCGTGGTTCTACCTCTGCTCTGAACGTACAGTTCAAATCAATTTCAGGGTATTTGTACTCTCTAAGTGCTTCAACTCTAAGCAAGCAGTGGGACAAGGTAACGGCTCTCGTGTCTGTATTGAGTTGAACACATCATTCGGCAGATACATGCCTGTATCTGTTTATTCAATGAATTGAGCCTTAACAAGATATCATTTCCTGTGCTGTAGATGGGGCCTTACTTGGAAAAAACTGTGGCCTCGTTCCGCCTTCTCCCTCCCACAAAGGATTATGTACCTCCATACAAGGATCCATGGAGATTTTGGTGACAAGCTTTCATCGTATTCATTTATAATATCTCTCTATTTTCTTGTCTTCAATAACAAGGGTAAAATTTCGTCATCCGTTTCGTTGCATGATTTTGTTGAATTCATAATCATAAACAGGTTTTGTTATATATGTGGATTAATATTATTAGAGAATGATATAAATCATATTATGGGACCTCACTTACAAGCTTAAGTTTTTAGGTGAGATGGTTTCTTAATATGGTATTAAAGACTTATTGACCTAGCGGTCACGAGTTCCTTAACAAATATCATCGGATGCTATGCTAGAGACTGCTATTAATAACCATAGTAAAACACCATGGAATTTCATCAAAAGGTGGGGAAGCACAAAGCCCTCAAAAAGAAGAAAATGAAATCTTTGCTCCAGAAAAATAGTGAATACATGCCAGTCATGCACGCCAGTTGTTTGAAGTCTTTTGACAGAACTGATATCGACAGCACAATAACATGTGTTTTTCAAGAATCTCGATCGTGCCTAGATCTTATTTCATTGATTTTTTAGTAGCTGTTTGACACATGAAGAAGCTCTTTCATTTCTGAGGAAAGAAAAAAGGCACACCTGCATCTATTTTTATACCTACTTTCCTCTCAGTTCGGTTCTCTTTCCAGCTACAATTTGCTTTATCGACAACCTGTATGCTACAACATTTACCAATCACAACCGCCCTACAATCCACAAAATAATTTCAGATTGTAGGAGTACTCGCAAACGTCTGGCGAGCTGGTAGATCAGGGTTCATTGCGAAGCCATTTCAGAGACCTTCATCTTCCTTACAGCGGAGGCCTGAAAAAAGTAGAAAGAACAAGACATGTGCTTTAGATGACTTGTAGATATTAGATGGCCATTAATAAAGGACCAAACAGCAGTCCTCGAATAAGGATCAAGCTGGGGCATCTCCGAACCACATCTAAATGAACAAGTAGCCTGTTTAAGCCTCTTTCATCCTCATTATTACTTGCATAATCGAACAGCAGTCCAGAATAGATTGTTGAAAAGCTTTTATTACAATTACAGTTTCTAGACCTCTAAACCATGGGCGTTCTGATACGTACAAACCCATCTGTAGCAGTTGACAGGGTGGATGAGAAAAATCACATGTTACCTCAGTTGGTGAGAGGACATCTTGCTCCACAGAACGTGAGATCACCACCAGTTTGTCCTGTCAATTGCTGGCACAGATTTGAATTTTAAATCGCCACTTCGATCCAACCAGAACTAAGTCTGGCATAGGATCTGGTCCATGCTCAGGCTCAAATTTTGCTATATTTAAATGCTCTCGATTAAGCCTCACCTGAAATTGGAAGCATCAATGTAAATATCAGTGTGTGAAAAAACCAGCGACAAACTAAAGAAAACAGAGCGCGATTACTGCGTGAAAAATACTTAACTACAGGAGGAGAGTTACTCACCTGAGTTAAAACAAGATTCACGTCACCATTTTCAAATGCCCTACTTTGCACGAACGACTCTTCCACACACTCCACCCTCAACCTATTTCTCAGCCAATAGCATTCCTTCATAACTCAGCATCCTTCCCCAAAATTGCGAGAGCCTAATCGCTGAGCAGCCCGATCAGTGTGCTTTTCCACACGCATGCATTTCAGAAAACCCCTTTCCGATAACTGCCCCTTCCCGAATACAAAGGATCAGGACGATTCCGGCCATTTAACGGGGGAATAACCGGAATCCCGAGAAACGGGCTGTTGAATTTTAAGCTCTTTTAACTTCTTTCAAGTAGGTTTTTGACAGAATGGTAACTCATTTGATGGGGACCTAGAACCTTTGGATTTTCAAGATAATTGTCTGAAAACGTTTTTTTCGATTTTTTTAGTTTATTTTAATATTAAATATATATTATTTTAGTATATTTATATAAAAAAAACACACATTTAATCTTGTAATAAATCACAAGTGCAATGTAACCATGCGTCCCAATCCTAAAACTAAAAACAATAAATCAAAATTCGCAATCGATAAAAATCAAAATTTTATCGCTTAAATTTAAAAATAAAATAAAAATCGATACATTAAAACAAAACAAAAAAACAATTGGATAATTGACAGTGATAGATGAAAATCTTTCATGATTTGGCGATATTACAATATAGTGCTTTTTAGATATAAGCTATTAAACAATTTTTTAAATCGGATTATAATAATTAGATTTATTAGTTAATAATTTCATAATTATGCTAATTAATAATATTACAATACAATTCAAGAATACGACGTTACCGTACATTAAAAAAATAATATTCACTTCGTAATAAATAAATAAAAATAGTAGTTTCACTTATTGCATGAAAACATTGTCTTTTCGTAATTTAATAATTACTTTACCACGAAATCACGATCGTTACAAACAAGTAAATATAACTTTGATGCTGATGATGATGATCATAAAGATATAGCATTACCATTGCATCATAAACTTGACGTTGTTACTTCACAAATACCACTGAACCTGGCGCATGACTGTTTTATTGATGCTATTGTCTAGGCTTTGGTTTCTACTTCATCGTCTATTTTCCTCGATTGTCAATGGCCAGTATCAGAAGCAAATGTCCCAACCTTAGATGCTGGACAAGGTAAAGCAAAAACCATCTTGTGTTCAGTAAAGATCACGCCGTAAGCTTATTCTCTTTTCAACCCAACTTTGACAGAATCTCATTTGCATTAGAGCAGCCACAAAGTCCAGCATTCTGCCAGACCTCCCCCCAACAACCTGAACCTGATCCAATCTTCCAAGTTTTGACAAATGCATACATACCCCCAGTGAAGGAAGCAAAAATGTATCACAGAAAGTACCAATGCAGCTGCAGAGAGCAAATATCAAGTTTATCTTACCAGCCTAAACCTAAGTTCTTCAACATATATTCTCATGTTTTCAAATATGCTGTAAATGATTCACTTTGCGCTGATCCATCAACAGAAAATGACTCAGATTTCAAAGGGCTGCATTACACAGAATTCAAGTTCAACTACTGTCCAGAGAAGAATTTCAATTAACAAAACTGCCAAAACTATGTTTTCCATGACAACAGAGCAAGGATAAGATTCAAAACGCCGAAGAGCTTCTTCTTTTTTGCCGACAAAAGCAATACAACTAAAAGTCATCTTTCACGAAGCCAGAGCCTAGTGCCCACTGTTTATTTTGCATTGGTATATGAACAACAAGAAACACATGTTCATATATGTGTGCCAAATGAAATGGGGCCCTTTACCGCACTGGCTGCTGGTTGTAATGGTTCTTCTCTTTCTTCTTGGCTGCGGCTAGCCTTGCACTTCTAGCAGCAGCCTCTTGAGCAGCAGCTTTAGCAGCCCCGTCCATCTCTTTACTGGACTTCTTCTTCTTTGCAGATGCCATCCTTTTTAGTCGTTCTTTCATGTCAGCAGCAGAAGCATCCTCCTCTGCATGTTCTGCTCCAGCAGCTTCTTCTGGCCCATTATTGGCTTCTGAATTGGTGGGCTGATCTTGGGGCTCCTTTGCTGACTTGTCCTTCTTTTTCTTCTTCTTGGCATTTTTGGACTCTCCAGCAACATTTTCCTTCTTATCTCCCTCTTCATGAGTTTCCCCATCTTTCTTCCCCTGTGCAGCATCTGCAGATGCAAGTAAAAAGAACTCTTTCTCAGAGGAAATTCAACCACCAGAAGCATATTTAAGGCTAAACACTTGGCTACAAAAATAATAGGGCAAAGCCACCACACTTTATACTTCCATGGTACTAGCAAAAACTGGAATAAACAACAAAAGTACCTCTCTACACCAATTCAAAGCAAAGGGTAAAATTATGAAACAGTTTGAACCCAAAAGTTAATGCTTGAGGTACGTGGAACCAGGTAAATGTGCACACACGCACATTGATTATCTGCTCAATTGCAACAAACCTGACGTTCATTAAATGGTTAGAATACACATTTTGACTTGTCTAGAACAAACATGATCTAGCTATCCAAGTTTAAACTTCAACATGTATTTGCAACTCTTGGCACATAACAACAAGAGTCATGTGCTTGTCTAGGTAATTGCTATTATCTAAATAAACATCATGCATTAACAGATTTTAAACTTCTATGCCAATTAAACATCCATGATTTTGGCAAATTTTAAGGAGCAAAAATTAGAAAGCACCACGAGCAAACTTATGCGCTTTTGGCATATAGCTGGAATTACCACGTGACTCATCTTGGTCAATGCTATCTTTCTGAGCAACTCCAAAATCCGCAAGAAGGGCCTCAAGCTCTGCAAGTTCCTTCTTCTTTCTTTCCTTCTTAGAAAGTTGTCTTTCTGTCTCCCTAGGTGGCAGAGGAACTTCAGGGGTCTTCTTCACCACTGGCTCATGGAGTACTGGAGCCTCTGGTTCATTGTCATGTTCTTCCTCTACATCATCATCACCTTCATCCAAAATATCTTCTTCGCTCTCACTTTCCTGCAACCCATGAATAAATAAATCAGTAAGTGCCAGAAACTGTTGAAGTTTTCATAAACCATTTGCAAAGTTCTATCTGTCCCTGTGGATTCTGGGGATTGTGAGAGACAAATAAATAGTGACCTATCAAGATTAAACATAAACAGTTCAAGTATGACGGGAGTAAAAAAAACTGATCCAGGGTTTGCACTGTCACTACAATTCAGCCTTCCCATTAATCTTCTGGAACTCCTCTCCAGCCTCAGATTGAAATCATATTTTAGGATATAATCGGTAGCCTTCCACAGTGCATTCATGGCTTTTTTTTCCCTGCGGATGTTCCTTTTATATTCCTTCCAAAAAGCAAAAAAAAAATAGCAGCATAGAACCCCATCAATTTGGAAAGAAATTCATAACAGCCCATATGTAATTACCATGCCAGTATCGCCATGAAATCACATGGCATATACAACACAAAGTAAAAAAACCAATCACAGAAAAAACGTAGAACATTGCAGATAAAACTAACAGACTAGCAGACTAATATTGCAAGTGGGATTGGATTAATAAAACAAATAGCAACTCCCTGGAAATATAGCACATCAATCAATCACGTATAGCATACAGCTCTTAAACAAGATAAAATCGTGCAATGGATACATATCAATCTATCATCCACGCCATAATAATCACCCTTCAAATTATCAAGAACCAAATAATTACCCACACTTGTGCATACATAAAACATTTAAATCCATCCTCTCACCTCTACATGGGCAGATTTCTCCTCACTCTGCTGCTGGTCCGAGGACCCCCAAACAGACGGAGGTGGCGCCGTCGTAGCATAATAATCATCGTCATCTTCGTCGTCAACATCAGCCCAAGATTTAGCAGTAAGTTTTGTCGGAGCCCAAAAAACTTCCGGATCAGGCTCCTTCGATTGCTGCTCTTTCCCACTCTTGGAAGCTCCTTTGCTACTCTTAGAACCTACACGATCCTTATCAGACTTCTTCTTCTTCCTCAATGTCTCGAGTGCTGCAAACACGTTCGTGCTGTTAATCACCAACGATCCCTCATCTCTCCTGCTTCCTCCACCCACCATGATAAACAACTTAGGGACAAAACTGTAAATTCGAAGAAATCTCAGGGACTAAACTCGGAATTTGTGAAATCGTATGGACAGGCAACGACGACGACAAGTAATGAAAAGATCAGATAAATAACAATATAAAATACAAAATTAAAATTTAAGAGAACAACAAATCAATAAGTGGTAATTTTGTACTTGTCGACAAATCGGTTAAAAAATCAAATGTTAAAATTATACTACGGTTTTCTTGGCAATTGTCATATAAAAATTAGGGTTTCTTTGTGGAAATCGAGAGAGAGAAAGTTCCGATTATAGGCGGAAATGGTGGGAGATGAGCGGCGATGGAGGGTAGAGATTATTTTGGTTAGGGTTTGAATGGATATTTGATTTGCTATGAAAGGAAAGCGAGGAGGTAGGGCTTGTCGCAGCTGCTGTGGCGTTATTAGATAACGTTGCGAGAGGAAGGGGGACGAGAGAAAGGGTGGAATTTATAGGGTTTGTTTTCTTCGGGGAACGCTTGCCCTTGTTAAATATTTTATTTACAGTTAGTTTCATAAAACGTCGTCGTGCTGGGGTTTTGACGAAAAGCACAGCGGATATGGTAGGAAGATAATTACCTTTGACTCCTGTTATTTTCTTACCAAAGAAAACTAGTATGGAAGGAATTAGCATGATTGTAAAACTTGTTCAAAAAATTAAATAGATTATTGAATCATTTGATTGATGAGTGGATTATTGAATCTAATTAATTAATTACTTTTATTAAAATAATATTGTTTTATTATTTAAAAAAATCTTGAATTTAACTAGGTTAATTGTGCTATTAAAAAATCAATCATATCAATCGGATTTTATCAATTTAATATTATACCTAGTTTAATTATGAACTCAAGTAAAAATTTTAATCTCAAATTTCTTGAAGACTTGATCATATCTATACAACATAAAATCCTATAAAAAAAAAGGTGATAAAATCTTCATGCCGGTTACTATATACTACGTGTTCCCTGCTTATTATTTATATTTTTTAAGCTTTTTTTCATCTATTTTTCTTTAAATTTTTATTAAATACTTAATTTATGATATTCTTTATTTTTATAATTAATATCGACTCCTTTTTAATTATAAATAGTGTTTATAATCTATCATTATATTTTGTTTTCTTGGACTGAATTTATGTGTGTTACCTCTTTTATTTATAGTTTTTCTAGTTTCTAGTAAATCACATGATTTAAGATAAAAATAAGCTTCTTGAGTGGAAATATTTTATAAATAATTATGAAAAAATAATTGTTTCGGATTATTTAATTTGAAAATACCAAGGTGACCAATTTTTTCATGCTATTATTATAAAACCCAGTAGTGGAATCAGGACAAGATAAGTTTCAAATTAATTTATTTTTTAAAAAAAAACTATAAGTGCTCAATTCAATATAATGTCTCGAACGTCATCAGCATTGTTAGTGATAATTATTAACACCTGAATTATTGTGGCAGCTAAACAAAATAAATAATCATGGTGGACGAATTGTCTATTGTTTTCTCCGGGTGGTAGGAAACTAGTTTATGTGTCCGTTTGATACTATGATATCATCGGATTTTAGTCGAAATTTGAAAAAAAAAAAATTATTTTAAATAAATATATTTTCGTGTGATTTAGATCAGTTTGATGTGCTGATTTTAAAAATAATTTTTAAAAATAAAAAAAATCATTTTGATGTATTTCGACACGATAAACACTTTGAAAAACAACATGTTGCGTTACAGCTCGAATAAAAAAATAAAACTATATGGAAAAAAACGTATTTATGTTGTGTAGATTATTTTTTTAAAACAACATGTTGCGTTACAACTCGAGTCATACGGTGAACCAGATATTTTTTTAAATATATGTATATGTTCATGTATGTATGCAAACTCTTACAACATGTTTTTATATATTAAAAAAACTCAAATAAAATTCAAGATGTTTATGCATGCATCTAATTAAATAAATTCAAAAATATTTATAAAAAAATATCGAGATCAATCACAAACAAGAACTAGAGTTAATCCGTCAAATTTATGACACGTGACATGGAAATAATTGGATTTGAAAAAACTCTTGTTTTTTTATCCAAAATAGGCACCTATAGAATCAAACACTAGAAAAATGTCAAAGTTATTAGAAACAAAATAGAAAAAAATTACATTGCTCAACTAATAATCAATCAAAACGACATCCCAAAAAATTGTGATTTTAAAGAAGTCGTTGCTTGATATCATTCTCGCTAAAAAACTTAATAGATTTAGAGAATCTCAACAAAACATGTCACTTCAATTCAAGTGTACTCTACCTGTAACAAATTCCATCTTTATTAATTGTTTTTTATACCATATTTTTATTTGTTAGTATATTTAAGGTTCAAAACAAGTTTATTTTTGCGAAGAAGTCTTTGTCTTGTTGGACAAAATTTTAATTGTTTTAGGGCCTAAATTTTAACGTTGCATATATTTTTGCCTTGTATCTTTAATATATTATGATATATTTCACGAAGTAATTATATACTCTAAAATAATAAAGTTCACAACTAATTTCTTTTATTTATTTAATTTAATAATGGGAGTGTGTATTACATTGTAAAATTCATATCTTGAATATTAATCAAACAAATTAATTTTTATGATATTTTTTGAAAAATAATTTGTCAAATCCTGATAAATAATCATAAACTAGTTATAATATCTATTTTTTGTATTTTTTAAAACATGAAAAAATATATAAATTTTATTTTTAAAAAAGTATGCATGAAAAAGTCTTAGAATTTGATAGTATGCACACAAATTAAAACATATTTATGTATTTTTTAAATAGGAATGTGTTTTTGAGTTTTTTATATAGTTTAGAAAATAGTATGTATTTTTAATACTGGGATTATATCTTACAATGTAAATCTAAAACTTCATATTAAATTATTTAAAAAACACGAGAGGAACCCAAAAATTATTTTTAAAATAAAAATACGCTTTAAAAAACCATGTGTATAACATATCCATCCATTCGCAGTTCTCTCTAGCTCCTCCTGTCCTTACCATTGCTAACCTATTCTTTCCGATGACAGCTTCAAGCTCTTCCGCCATCAAACCCACGTTTCACTCCCGCACATATCTCTCAACCTTGTTGTTTGTTTTGAGTGTAGTTAACATTATTTTTAAAATATTTTTAATTTAAAAATGCATTAAAATTATATATATATATATTTAAAATTATTATTCTAATACATTTTTTTATTGATATTAAAATAATTTAAAATTTAAAATAAAAAAGTAAAATAAAATGTTTTTAAAAAACGCAGCAGATACTTATAAATCCTACCTCTCCACGTTTCAAACAACTCATCTCCACCGCCGATTTTATTTATTAATCGTACGGATGATAAATAACTGAGGGTTTAATATTGGACGGTTGGATTACTCCACGTAGCATAATCGAAAGGACCGGAAATATTTTCTATTCTTATAACTATTTTGATTTTATCTTCTTATTATTTTCGAATCAAAACCCCTCTTTTCGTGAAACCAAAAGAAACCCTAGCTCCTCTCCGTTTCCCACGTTAACCAAAAAACAAACCCCTCAAATTATCGAAAAATGAGTGAATAAAGTCAGAAATTCGGTTAGGGTTTTAATTCGCGATTCATAGATTCACATACTGATCCATGTTTCATGCACGCGATCTTCATATTTCTCTCGAGAATTCGAATTCTCGCAGTATTTCAATCCAGGTACGTTATTTATTTTGTCCCTTTTGATGTTATTTTGTCAATACTGGGTTATTTGGTGATAATAAGGCCTTGATTGTTTTGTTCGGTGCGCTAATGTTTGAATTTTGGCAATTTAGAGGGTAATTTTGGTCATTTGGTGTTGTTTACAGATCTGAAAATGCATGACTTGGATTTGAAAATAAGGGGTTTTGGTTTTTGGTGTTTGGATTGATGGAAAATAGAGTAGGAAAGTCTCATGGAGTGGGAATTCCTGAGAAGTCTAGATCTTTGGATCTTAAGAGTCTCTATGAAACTAAAAATTCAAAATGGGATCAAAATAGTAATAATTCAAAGCGGAAGGGTGGCGGTATAGGCGAAGATGAGAAGGGACATAAAAACAAAAAGGGTAGAAAGGAGGTTTCTATTAATAGTTTTAAGAATGTTAGTAGTTATAGTAAGAGTTTAAAGGAAGTGTATAATGGGAGTTTAAGTTCAGATTTGAAGGACTCGAGAACTGGGTTGATTCAGAGACTGGCTGATAGTAATCGGTTTTCTGGTGCTTCGTTACCCTTGGAAGATGGGGCTATTAAGATTCCTAGGAGAAAACGGGGTTTAGTGGGACGGAGGAAGGTGGACAATGGTAGTGAAGGGGGCAAGCTGGCAAGAGGGTTTGGCAGGGAAGCAGGCAATGCTGACCAGGCTGATAAGTTAGCTGGTGAAGATGAGGGTAAAGGGGTTGAGAATGGAAGCATGGAGTCGAAGGAAGTGGGGATATTGGTTAGTGTAGTGGGTGATGTCGATCAGTCCAGCAAGTTAACTGGTGAAGATAAAGGTAAGCAGGTTGAGCTTTCAAAGGCTAAACAGAAGAAAGATTCTGATGATTTGAAAGACAATAGAAATGGTGAAGTGGATGAAAATGTGCATTTGAAGGAAGAAGACGGGCATGATGGCCATTCAGTTGCTACAGAAAGATATTCATCTCTGAAAAAGTCTGACAGTGCCCCTTTGGTTGTCAATAATGGTGATTCATCTCTGCAAAAGTCACTGAGGAAGCGGAGTAGGAAAAAAAAGGATATGGTGTCTGATATGAAAAGAGCCAAGGAGGCAGACCCATCAGTTGATACTTCTATAAAGATCAGTGATGTCTTGCATGACGAGGATGAGGAAAATCTTGAAGAGAATGCAGCGATGATGCTATCATCACGATTTGATCCAAGCTGCACGGGTTTTTCTTCAAACAGCAAAGCCTCAGCTTCACCATCTACAAATGGTTTCCAAGAATTTGTTGCTCATGGGTCCAGCTATGTCTCTGGATCTGAATCTTCATCTGTTGATACTGATGGTAGAGTATTACGACCCAGGAAGCAGAACAAAGAGAAGGGTAGCACGAGGAAACGACGCCATTATTATGAAATTTTCTCCGGGGACTTGGATGCCCATTGGGTTCTGAATCGGAGAATAAAGGTCTTTTGGCCTTTGGACCAAAGTTGGTATCATGGTCTTGTTGGTGACTATGATGAAGATAGGAAGCTTCATCATGTAAAATATGATGACCGGGATGAAGAATGGATTGATCTCCAAAATGAAAGATTTAAACTCTTGCTGCTCCCTGGTGAAGTTTCAGGTAAGACTCGAAGGAAAAGATCAGTGACAAGAAACGAGCGCTCTGGTGGGGGAAAGGAGAAATTGATGTCTAGAAAAGAAAAGAGAGACCCGATGACAGAGGATGATAGCTATGAAGGGGCTTATATGGACTCAGAGCCTATCATCTCGTGGTTGGCTCGATCTACTCATAGAGTCAAATCTTCTCCTCTTTGTTCCTTGAAGAAACAGAAAATTTCTTATCTGTCTTCTACTAGGATACCACTTTCTTCCCTAAACAGAGATAGAGGCAAGTTATGTAGTAATTCTGCTTCATCAGACAGTGTCGCCACTGATGGAAGGAGTGGTTTGCCTGTGATGGAGAAGCCTGTTTACTCCAAAGGTAGTAAGCTCCCTATTGTTTATTACAGGAAGCGGTTCCGCGAGACAAGCAATGTGTTGTGTCATGAATCCAAGGGCATTCATATTTCTGCTAGATCTCTGGTGCCTCGTACTGTTAATTTTGGGGCTTTGGAAGAGCATGATACTTCTCTTGGAAGATTGGATCCTGATGAGGATTTGGATGGGTTGGATGCTTTTGAGACTTTATGGTCAGCTGATAATGCAGGGTTGTTGAGATTAAATATTTCTGCCACAGAATTAAGATTTTTCAGGTTCAAGTTAAGCTTTCAATTGCCTTCTGTCCCATGTCACTACTTATTTGGCTCAGAAATTGTTTGGTTGATCCATGCCGTGGCACTGCTTCAGTATGGTATGCTTATGACTACATGGCCAAGGACCCATTTAGAGATGCTTTTTGTCGATAATGGGGCTGGATTGAGGTTTCTCTTGTTTGAAGGTTGCTTGAAAGAGACTGTAGCTTTTGTTTTCCTGGTCTTGACAATATTTTATCAACCTAATGAGCAGCAGGGGAAATGTGCTGACTTCCAGTTGCCAATAACTTCAATCAGGTTCAAATTCTCTTGCACTCATGATTTCAGCAAGCAGTTTGCCTTTGCATTCTACAATTTCTCTGAAGTAGAGAATTCAAAGTGGATATACCTGGACCATAAGCTCAGAAGGCATTGCTTGCTTTCTAGGCAATTACCTCTGTCTGAATGCACTTTTGATAATGTTAAGGCATTGCAATGTGGAATGAATCATCTCCATAGTCCTTGGGCCTGCTGTGATGCCACCTTAAATAAGGTACTTTAACCTTATATAGTTAAATATGCTATGAGGACGACCTGTGGCTTTTGCTTTTGCTTCCAGATTTTTCCCTGGAAAAGAAAATTCTTTTCGTGATGTGTTTCCTTTGTTTTCTCTTTTTTCTCTATATTTCTGTTTACTTTTTTCCACTTCTTAATGTATGCATTGTGTTGCCTCTTTTTTATTGTCCTGTTACATTTTATTGTTCATTTTTGTTTTGATTATTGTAAACATTAAACTGCCGAGACCAGTAGCTGCAGCATAGTTACCCTTGCTCGGGACAGCTTTGCAATCCTTTGCACTACAATTCTGACTGGCTGCACAGTTTTTTTTTCAGGGTTGTTATTAACTGCCATGATATTTACTGTTAAACAGGTCTCGCATAGGAGGTCTAGGCAGAGCATCAGTCTCACGGGGCTCTCAAGAGAATCTACTGCTAATCAGTCTTCTTCTAAGTCTGACAGGAATCACATATATTTACCTTCATTCGCGCTTTCTTTCACTGCTGCTCCTACTTTCTTTTTGGGTTTGCATCTGAAGATGCTTTTGGAACATAATGTGATGCATATTAACTTTCTGGATCATGATCCAATTAAACATCCAGAAAAATCCAGTGGTTTGCTGGCTGATAGCTGCTCTAGTGTAGAGGACTGCTCCAAAGAATGTTTAGATGGTACACCTGGTAATGATTCCAAGGCTTTGGCGATGGGTGCTGACTTTGATGGATGCATATCTCGTGCTAAACCAGAGTCACAAACAGTTGATGTCTCCATTTGCAGTGTTGAGAATTGGAAAAAGAACTCGTTAAACAAAAATGGGGATATAAATGGAGAAATTTCAGCAAGCTATAAAGATTTTGGAGAATCAGGAAGTGGTCCAATTGTCCCGTCGCAGAATTTGGAATGCAACCATTCAGGGTCACAACACTGTGACTTGCCACCAAGGCCATCATTTAATGAAGATGAAACTGGTCCTGGTTCTCATACTCTTTTGAAGGGTATCACAGTTGAAATTCCGTCAGTCAATCAAATGAACCAACATGTTAACAAGGAATTACACAGTGTTCAACGGTCCTCTGATCTGTCATGGAATATGAATGGTGGCATTATTCCCAGCCCAAACCCTACTGCTCGCAGAAGTACCTGGCATCGAAATAGAAGTAGTTCTGCATCTTTTGGGTGGTCTGATGGAAGGTCTGACTTTCTCCAAAACAATTTTGGTAATGGACCTAAGAAGCCACGGACACATGTTTCTTATGCATTGCCTTTCGGGGGTTTGGATTACAGCCCGAGGAATAGAGGACAACAGCAGAAAGGGTTTTCCCATAAACGAATCAGGACAACCACAGAGAAGAGGACTTCAGACATTTCCAGGGGTTCTGAAAGAAACTTAGAGTTGTTGTCTTGTGATGCAAATTTGTTGATTACAAATGGTGACAAAGGATGGAGAGAATGTGGGGTGCAGGTTGTATTAGAGCTTTTCGATCATAATGAGTGGAGGCTTGGTGTTAAGCTTTCAGGAACTACAAAGTATTCATACAAGGCACATCAGTTTCTGCAAACTGGGTCAACAAATCGGTTTACACATGCTATGATGTGGAAAGGAGGGAAAGAATGGACATTGGAATTTCCTGATAGAAGTCAGTGGGTTCTTTTTAAAGAGATGCATGAAGAATGCTACAATCGGAACATGCGAGCTGCATCAGTTAAAAACATTCCTATTCCCGGGGTCTGCCTGATAGAGGAAAATGATGATAATGGAATAGAAGTACCATTTTTCCGGGGCTTTAAGTACTTTCGGCAGCTTGAAACAGATGTTGAGATGGCTTTGAATCCATCAAGGGTGCTATATGATATGGATAGTGATGATGAAAAGTGGATGCTGAAAAATCAAAGTTCTTCAGAAATCAACAGTAGTTCATGGCAGATCTCAGAAGAAATGTTTGAGAAGGTGATGGACATGTTTGAGAAGGCTGCATATTCTCAACGGCGGGATCAGTTTACATCTGATGAAATAATAAAACTAATGGCTGGAATTGGGCCCACAGGAGCCATCAAAATCATCCATGAATATTGGCAGCATAAGAGGCACAGGAAGAGAATGCCTCTGATCCGTCATCTCCAGGTACCATCTGAAGTTGCTTTTCATTTTCTGTTATTTTTTTTTTGTGTTTGAGCTATGATTGGCATAATTTTTGGTCTTCTGCTCAGTGTAAGGTTATGAAGATTTGCCTATTTTCTTGGTAGAAGTTTAGTATTTGGTTCTGATAAAATAATCATGGTCTTGAGGATTGTTAACAATAAAAGTTTCAAAGGGAAAGATAAACTGTAACATGTACAGAGAGGAAGCTATTGTTTCCACTGTTCACATCTGTATTAATGGACCGGGAACTTTGTCTTCTGTTGAATTATTCATTGAATGAATGTTGCAGGGACACTATTAACATCTGTATTAATGGAATAAAAGATCTATCATTTTACTTTAATTTGACCAGGCTCTAATAGAATGGTCCAGCATGTAACTTTGTCAAACTTGGTTTATCGTTTAATATGCGATGTTCACTTATGTGCCATTTATATGCTGATTTGTTTTCTGTTAAACATATTTTTTGGTCTAACAAGATGTGCAACTATGCTTTTTATGCAGCCTCCACTCTGGGAAAGGTATCAGCAGCAATTGAGGGAGTGGGAGCTAGCAATGGAAAGAAGTAACACAAGCCTCCCCAGTGGATGCCATGGGAACGTTGTACTTGCAGACAAGCCACCCATGTATGCTTTCTGTTTGAAACCTCGGGGTTTGGAAGTGCCTAACAAGGGATCAAAACAAAGGTCACACAGGAAATTTTCAGCTGGACAAAACAATGCATTTTCAGGAGATCATGATGGCTTTCATCCTTATGGTAACTTTTTTAATCCTTTGATATTTTCACGAGGCTTTTCTTTTTTCTCCATTTCTGTTCCTCAATATGCTTCTCATCTTTCTCCTTAATCATATTGTATTTGTTTTCCCAGGAAGAAGAATAAATGGTTTTGCATCTGGGGATGAAAAGACTATATATCAAGTACATAACAATGATTCTTTTGATGATTCCCCATTGCCTCAGATATCACCCAGGGTCTTTTCACCACAAGATGCTTGTGCCCCTGGATATTTCTCAATGACCGAGTCTAGGAAACTCAGGAACTTTGTGTCTCCCTCTGATACTCAGATGGCTACTTTATATAAACAGAGAATGATGGATCGGGGAAATAGATTTCATCAGTGGAATGCAGGTTTTTCTGACTGGCCTAGGCAGAAGTATCACCAGAGAGGTTTTAATGTGAGGCATGGCCTTGAACAGCTAAATGGTTCAGATCTTGATGAATTCAGGTTGCGTGATGCTTCTGGTGCAGCTAAGCAAGCACTCAATATGGCTAATATCAAGAGAGAAAGGGCACAAAGACTGCTTTACAGGGCAGATCTTGCAATTCACAAGGCTGTGGTTGCTCTAATGAATGCTGAGGCAATAAAAGCTTCTTCCGAGGACTTAAATGTTGATGGGTAGAATGAAAAAGCCACGTATGAGATGATAGGAATTTGCTAGCCCCTTCAGCTTGCACTCTGCATCCTCTGCATCTGAAGAATTCAGTTATAGACTTTACATTCTTTTTGCTGGAACAGTCTGGTGCTTCCTTCATCATTGGCATTGACGTTTTGTCAATAGCCTCTTCAGTGGGTTTCTAACAGGAGTGCTGTGGCATCTAGAGGGGAGAAAGTTTTTTTTTTGGTTTGCCTCTGCCGCATCAACCTCTCATCAGTCTGGCAGTTTTGGTTAGCGACTTTCCAGGTCTTATACACACGTTTTCCCCCCTGGTAGCTGGTAAACCTGCACAGATGCTGCTGGTAAAGGGGTGTGTGGAGTTTTGGCTTTGGATCTTTTGTACAGATCTTTGTTTCCTTTTCTTCTTGTTTTTTCCCCTTAACCATGATATCAAAGTAGCAGTAAGCCGAAATAATTTGCACCCCTGGATTCGACTTGCAAGTTCCCATCTGATTCAATATTGGAGTATTCACTAGATTGATATGTACCAACAGGATGCGTTATCCATGAAAGTAGAGGAGGAAAAATTCTGTAAGTAATTTCTTATAATCTTTGATAGAGATTCATTAGAGGTTTAGAGTTTATTTCTGGATCATTGTTTCAAATCCTTGTCAATATTTAGTTAGATGCTTTGCGTAACAGAGAACTGGAAAGTTTGTGGCCGTTCATGTTCTTGTTAATATTTTGTTATTTAAGCAATAAATACACGCAGAATTTCATGGGCTCTTTACCTCTGCGGTCACTCTCTAGTTATGTGCGTCTGTTCATGGGAAAGAAACCAAACCAAATAACTCTTTTGTATTTGATCGGACACCCAACAGAGAAACCTGAAAATATAGCTGACCGAAAATGTGTTGTAAATATGTGTTTGAACAGCTAAACTTCCAGTGTCATAGGCCTGTTTCAAGTGCATTTTGATATTTAATAATGTGATGGGAAAACTTTTATTGGTGGAGTCATGATTGTGATTTTCCTTCTGGTAGTGTAGTTGTGACATCTGATGCTGATATAGAAATGTTCTGCAATTGAAATGTTTTTCCGAGGATATAGTGATCTGTTGTGGGTGGGGTGATAGTAATGTCTGACAGCCCAGTCACTTGTTGCTGCTTTTACATGTTCTAACTTCTGTTCTCATTATGCAATATGCTCTGATTGTTGTGGTTTTAGATGCATTTTGTAAATTCTGAAGTTAAGCAATTCCAGATTCCAGACTTTGCTATTGTTTCTCTGACAAGGGAGAAGAGTGCGTTTTGTGATTCAAGGTTGGCACGAGGCTGGCTTACTGTCCAGTACCGCCTCCTCGCGCCTTCAAGGGTTTAAGTGAATTCAAAGCGTGCATGGACATCATCTGCATGAAACCTGGCCTGGTTAGTTTTCCTATTAGCTTCGTGGAAATTCTTTGTGATCTCTCCCATTGCTTGATGCTCGTATCAGAATATTATTGATCCGAAACTTTTGCACTTCTTCCACCAAGAACATCAATGAGCATTTTGTATGCCTGCTATAAAGTGTGATTGGATCAATAATCTCTGTTCCATTTTTGTTGACTGTTTGATCCCGTATTTGACAAGCAAAAGGCAACGTCATTAAGGACAGTACATGCTGCATAAGATTGCAGAGAATACCCATTGACACTTCTTTTTTTCTTGATTCTGTTTCCATCTTGCATCTCTAATGGTTAGCAGGTCGATCCGTATTGCCTTCAACCAATCAGCCAGACTTTCATTGAAATAAAGCACACCATTTAACCAAACCCAAAAAATCAGAAACTGGGATCTGGTTATTTTGATGCAATTTGCTGTTATTTCTAATTTTTACCAATGGAAAATTGAATTTAAAGGATACCGAAGTGTTGCAGTAGCTTTTGAGAATATTTGGAGCATATCAGGATGTTTGAATTCACTCCCAATATGCCATAGAATTTAAAAACTCTCGCACCATAGTTCTCAGAATTTATTAAGGTATATGATCTAAGTTACTGTGTCAGTTAATTTATGATTTAAATTATTGTATGGAGTTAAAAAAAATCGAAGTTATTGTTTTAATGTTCATAAAAAATTTAGAGTTGATGCGATTGAGTTTTATCCGAGTCAGTTGGGTTATTGATCAACTCGGGTATACTCAAGTTGAAGTTAATATCTAAAACATTTAAAATAAAATATAATACAAATTACGTTTAAAATCACGCATGAGTCGTAATGTATTTAAAAAATGTTGACCAGCAAATTAGAATTGAAAGAAAATAAAAAAAATAAAAAAAGATGAAGGGGGCAAGGTATAAACAAAAGTATGCTATATAGTATTCACGTGAGAATTTCAGATATCTTGAAATGGATAAAAAATTGATACAACAACAACACAAGAACAACAGAACGTGAATATACAGATATCTTGAAATGGATAAAAAAAAATTATTTTATTCTATACTTGAATATTTGGAGAAACACGTTTGATTAAATATTTTGAGAAACACGTTAAATTAAATATTTAAAAGAAAAAAACTATTTTTACAACTAAAAACGACCTCGTTTTTTTAAAGAATTAGTATAAAATAAAATATTTTCTGAAATATTTCTTTATCTTGGATAACATTTAAAATTTGTACGACCAAAAATTACAGATTAAACGAAATTACGAGTCGCGAACAGTGAGAGAAAGAAAATAATCATAAAATTGCATTAAATTACATATACACCTGTTGTGGCCCAAGACTGTTATTCACTAGATGGGGCCTAAGTTCCATACCTATACGGCCCATTAAGACCAAACCACAATTTTTAAATTTAAATCAGCAAAAACTCTCAACGGACATAAAAACCAGCGGTCGAAGCGTCTCTCTCGGCTATTTTCCCTCCACATATTGCTCTTTATTAATTTTCGCTTATGTTTTCCCACCACCAATTTCCATTTCTAGGGTTCTTCTTCAAATTATCTCATATTCTTGCGACGCTGAGGTTTCAATCAATCAACCCTTCTTAATATCCAGTGCCGTTTCACGTTCAGAAAAAGAAAATGACGAAGAAGAACAGAGAGGATAGAATTGAGAAGATAATTCGCGTTCTTCTTATACTCCCTGAGAATCTTCGTTTCATTACTTGCAATAGCTTGGTAACTTTCCCCTCTCTGTAATTGCAGTAACCGTCTTTTTAATTATTTGTTTTGTTTTTTCAGGGACCTCAATATCTTTGCACAACTTTCTTCATTTGCACAAATTGTAGTGGAACTCAGTAAGTATATTTTGATTTTGATTTTTAAAAAATATTTTTTAATGTGTTGAGTTTTGTGCTTTTTAAGTATTTGACATGAATTAATGTTGATAATTTTTTCTAGTCGGGAATTTACGCATAGAATTAAATCAATTTCGATGGCGAAATTTAATGCGGAAGAAGTTAGTGCTCTTCAAGAAGGGAATGAGGTTGTGCATGAAATTGAATACTGTTGATAGCTAACAATCTCAGTAAATTTTTATGAATTTTCCCCCCCTATGTTTTTGATAGAGAGCGAGACAATTGTTTTTAAAGGAATGGGATCCGCATCGTAATCAGCTCCCAGGTGGTTATGGCGATATGCTTATTTTTAAGAGAAATGATAGGCTTGTTTATGAGTGACATAATTGTGTGAACCTTATTTTGGAAGGAAAACACAAGATTGCACATTCGTGAGTGTGACAGTGCTTGGAAGTGGGAATTCTTTTTTTAGTGGCGGGGAATTTTTTAGTAATGTGTTCTGATAATTGAACTTTTTGCTTCTAGCAATCAACAAAAGGTTCTAGACTTTATCAAGCATGTTTATGTGGATAGAAGATACACTGGTGAGAAAAGTCATGAGAAACTCCCGCTGTTGAAATTGGGAAATCCCTCTGATAAAAGATACTGATTTCAGATAAGCAATTTCTTGTTTTGCAAAATTCTGGTCAATGTTTATCGGAATGTAATATTAAAAACTGTGGATTGAAAAATTTTGGACCGCATGAACTGGAATCTTGGGAATAGCAGCAAGTCTGTGGAGTGTGGTCCAGATAAATTTACTGTAATTTGTTAAAGGTTCTTGTTGCTATATGCAGACTGACAAGGAGGAATCTGGTGAGAACAGGTGGGTTGTTTTATATTGGATCTAGAAATCCAAACTATGAAAATAGACATGGGTGGAGTGAAAGATCTGGTTTTAGTGGAAGAGCTGATGACAAGACAATCAAATATTATTATGATGAAAGAATAAGTCCTCGTTATCATTCCCAAGAAAATTCAAGATGTGGAGGTTTTATGAAAAGTCCTGTTCACCTTGATGTTGTTGATGACAGGTTTCGAGATGATGGAATATGAAGTAGCAGGCCGTCTAGTGTCCACCCGTTTGCCCACAGAGAGTCCAAGTTTGGGAGCAAGTTATCTGATATTCAAAAGGACATGCACCAGTCAGGGTCCAATGCCCCTAGGGTACGCCCTCTCAAACATATTCCAAGGGGAAATATTCCACCTCTACAGGCTGGTGAGCATTCTAAAACACCGAACAGGAAGGATGCAGATGGTTCTGCTCACAATCAGATGTGGTCATTTCTAAAGTGATCTGGTTATTTTAGAATGTATGCTTACTTTATGTGCCAAAATCTTTATTAAATCATTCCAGTCGATTTTTGGGAAGAATGAGGTAAGGTGGCATGCACAACATGCAAGCTGCACCGGCTGAACTTGTTGAGATGAAATATGCAGCGTTGCAATTGTTGTTAAGACTCATCATTTAACTTCGATGGATTCTCTCGCCTTCTTTAAGGAAGGTTTATCTCCAAAGGCAAGTAATGCTGGTGAAATGATCATGAAATTCCACATATCAGCTCTAGAAACAATTATAAATCAAAACTCGTGCATAAGATGAGGTTTACAGTTAGTTCTTGCAGACTATGTTCTTTCTAGGCCTATGAAATTCATAGCGTTTCTCATTGCAGATGCCCCCCTCTTCCGGCCCCATGGAATCCTGTGCAACAGAAAAGTCACAATTCAGAAAGCTCGGTTGATTTAAATGCCAATATCAAGTCTTCCGATGCTACCGCAGCACCTCCTGCACAGGAGAATCTTCTGTCCAGTGAAGGTGGCAACTGCTCCTCACATGACTCCTCTGGAAAGAAGAACGCCCTTCCAGCCCCAAAACCAAGTACTTTGGAATTTTTACTGATGGAGTTGCCAGTTCCATCAGTTATTCCTGCTGACAGTACTTCTGAAATACCAACTAATGTCCCATCATCAGCTGCGTCTGGAGAAAATACAACCATGAGTAGTGGTGCTTCAGCATCTGGGCCGCAGATATTAACATTACCAAGTAGTGATGCTGCTTCTGCAGCTGCATCTGGAGGGAACCTGCTGCAAGTTTTCACAAACTGTACCTGTGGAGCAGATGTTAGCACTTCCCTGTAGCGCTGGTGCTTCTACAGCTGTTTGGAGGCACCATGCCTGTGGGAAGTATTTCACCAGTTGCACCTGTGGTGCAGACATCAACTGCATCTGGGATCAGCCTGCCTGTAGGTGACTCTGTACCGGCTGTGCATGTTGAGGAGACATTAACACTAGTTGATGCTATTGAATCATCCACGATACCTTCGAATGGAGTCCCTCCACAGACTGCACTTGATAACAGTGGCAGCTCAACTTTCGAGTTTCTTGATGGGCAACAGATATCCACCACGCAGCAGCAGCAGCCTGCTGAAGTAGCTCTACTGGAAAACAGGCTACTAATACACCAGCTGGGGTGGTAAATGATCAGGTTAGTTTTGGACTTGATCTTGAGTTTCAGGTGTTTAAGGAATATCTAGAATCATGTTATTCCAGAGACCAACGTTTTTTTTTTTTTTTTAACTCTATTCAAAGATATAAGACTGTTATGGAGTATCCACATATGAACTTCTGGGTCTCAAATATGTGAACTGTAACCTCACCTTCGTCCCCACAGGCCACCTCTGATAATCATTTTCCAGATCCATTGTTCAATGAAATAACGACTCCGAAATATGGCTCAGATAGTTGATAATTAATACGAGTGCAATCAAAATGGTTCCCATAATTTATTTTTTCGTTATTCATTTTATTGTTTTAAGTTTGTTATGTTCTCATGAGGCAAATCTGTGAAAATACAGACCAGTTAAAAAAACCACAGGACTAAAAATTAATGCAAGGCTGATCAATTATTAGAGGCTGGTAGCTCGGTTAGTCCGGTCTTGGGTGAGCTCTCAGATGCTCAGATCGAAGCAGGAGAATTACCAAGATCTGGTGACTTTGGCATTGGGGGTATCCGTTCTAGATCATTGAGCATGACTCAAAAACCAGTCAGCAGATTCTTGCTCCCCAGGTTCGCTTCCTTCTAGGGGAGGAAATCCATTTGGATAGATAAGAAGTTCGTGATTCGGTTGCAGCCTCTTAAAGTTTTCAGGACAGAAATCTAGCTTCCTCCCCATGAAGGGATGGGACTGAGTAACTGACCATTTAGGAGCTGGAATCATGGCATTTATCCATAGTCATCATTATCGATCTCTCTCTTTGTTTCTTTTCTGATGATCACCAGGTGAATGTCGTCATATCTTACAGGTTGATGTTATGGTTTATATACTCCACCGGACCAGGCTACTTTCAGATGTTTGTAATTATGAAATACAATGAAGAAAAAAACATGAAATCATTATAGTTCCTGTATTCGATAAGAGAGAGTCGTGTGAGATCTATGGAGTTACAAGCTTCTGTCAGCTTGTGTCTTGTCCTAAATCTATCACAGTTTGGCTACAATGGCAAGGATCCAGCAAATGTCAGCAAGAATGACTCTGTGAACCATTTGGGCTATTTTACAACAGACATCCAATGCAGAACATCTATGTGCATTATTTCAACTTTCAAGTACTGCAATACAAGATGGTAAAAAGGTAATACTGATAATTCACAACAGAGAAAAGATATTGACATGGCGATAGGAGATCTAATACTCCAAAGTCCAAACAGCAACAATCTCAGACCAGTTAAGGAACTGAATCAACTGATACTCCAATACATTTTTAATTTTTCACAAAAGTCACTCATGGATCTTGAGATTGCTATGGGATTTCATTACACTACTGTTGAACATGGCTGGTCTTTTTTTTCCCAGTTTCTCAATTTAAGAAGCAAATGCACAGCAATCCCGCACAGAAAGCCGAGTGCTGCACTTGAACCCACCAGTGAAACGGCAGCGCATATAAGCATCACAAAGGCTTCCTCCTTCGTGTTCATGTCTCTTGAAGCCATAGCCAACTCGATTCCAGCAAACAATAGCAGCACCCCTAGGACCCCGACCGGAAATTGGTTCAAAACCATGACTAAAGAACTGCCTAAAACCAAACCCAGAACCAATTTGGCTGCTCCAAGTAGAGCCACACAACCTCCACTCCTACCACCGAACTTGTACTGCCCAGCCAGTCCACCTGCACCATGGCAGCATGGCATGGCACCGAACCAACATCCCACTATGTTCATCATTCCTACAGATACCGAGATGGAGGAGGCCGAGAAATCCTTTCCTGGAAACAGATCAGATGACAAGTTGCACACAGCAATTACAGAGTTCAGTACTGATAGAGGGAGCTGAGGAATTGTACCCTTGACAAACCCTTCTTTCCAAGCATGCTTGGAAATTTTCACAATTTCAATGGAAGATGGTCCGAACTTAAAATCATGCACCACTCCAGGCCTTCTTATAAATGCCAAAATCACACCCAATAAGAAAACCATAAAAGCAGAAGGAAGCGAGGCTACTATTTGCCTCAGCCCCCTCCTCCTGGGCCTTTCTCTGCCACCCATACTAATGTCATCACCCTCTCTTTCACTACCCTCCTCGCCGCCACCATTAACAACAATAATAAAACAAGCACAGACAATAGCCAAAACCAGACCATCTAACCCTAGCCAATGCCTATCACCACCAGACTTTGACTTGGAAAAATCTTGTACTGTCCTGATATACTTCACAGCAGACATAGCAAATGATAACCCTTGTGACAGCTGAATTCCCCTAACAACAGATAATGGGATCACCTTATAAACAAGCTGCATCAAACCTGTGACACCTAAGAGTAACAAAATCCCACCAGTACAGATCCCCGCTGCCATAATTTCAGGCACGCCAAATTCTGCGCTATTTGATATAGCCACAGCTGCGATCGATTTCATTGGCTGGACTGGCATCGGAACCCCATAGATTGCTCCAGTAAGAATGTTGTATATGCCAGTGAATACTAATGTTGTCCCTAAATTAAGATCAACAGATAATGTTAAGGCCAGTACTATTGGTATGTACGTACCTAAATCTCCCATGGCACCGTTAAGTTCTGCCCATTTGGACCGGAAGACAAGGTTGTCTCTCACTTTATGAACTATATTTGATGAAAATCTTGATCTGGGTGCTTGAGTTGGTGTATCACGAAGAGGTATTTGGTAACTTGGGGACTCCATTGTTGTTTCTTGTGTACTTGCAAGGTCTCCGTAGAATTCAATTGAAATCTGGCTTTTCGTTTTATATTGGCTAATGGCTAAGCAATTGCACTGTTGGAGTAGCACTTGGGGTTATTGCAAACAGAATTAGTTTTGAAAAAAAAAAGAAAAAAAAAAGAGTATTTGGCTTAATAAAAATAGATATATTATAATAAATTTATTTTTAAATAATTGAAAGTGCTATTTAAATAAATAAATAAATAAAAAGATATAGAGATTCATATCTAAATAAAATATTTTTTTACTTTTAAAATATACTTGTAAAAAAAATTCTAAAATTATTCAAGCCATGAGGCCCGGTTCATGAGCTGGAATTGCTGTAGTAAAAATAAAAATAATTATTATTATAATTCTAAAATTTTATTATGGGTTTAATGAGGACAAAACTTGAGTCATGATTAGGGTTGATCATTGACTATGTCAATATATAGATAAAAATAATTATTATTATAGTTTTAATACTTGGCAAATCAATCTATAATCAAGTATGGGTTACGTGTCAAAAAATCAACCTGAGTTAATTTAAAATAAAAAAATATTTATTATTATAATTTTTAAACTTGATTCGAGAGTTAATTTAAGGATAAAACCTGAGTCAGGATCAACCCTGGCTAACAGGATACGATATAAAAATATAAGTTATTTCTCGTTTTAATCATAACAAAACTTAAATTATAACAGATGCATATAAAATATGTTATATCGTTAATCATAACAAAACTTAAATTATAAGTTGAGAGAATAAAAAAAATTATTTTTTTTGAAAAACAATAAAATCAGGGTATGCGTCCCCTGGTTTCCTCTAATTTCAATAATAATGATGGCTGAAAAATCAAGGTTAACGGGTTTTGGACCTAAAATTTTAATTTTCAACTTATTTTTTTAACCAAAGCACATATGAATTATGAAATGCTATACAGACCTTGATAAATTTTTATATAACCTCAAAAAATTGGTTCATAAACCTAAAATCAACCCTAAAAAATTAAATTTATATTTATCATTCTAGAGAAGAAATAAAAGAGCCAGAGAACACATCAAGAGGCTCTCCTTTTTGATAAATTCTAGAAAAGAAAAGAAAAAAAGGAATTTACAATGTCTAAGACATGGATGATCCATGCTTCAATCCATCTACATCACATACCTGAGTCATGGGCGGTGGGTCCGCTCTAAATTTTTTTAAGCATCAAAACTATATTATTCTTACCAAAATACCAAATATATTTTATTTTAAAAAAAATCATTTCATTGAGAGAATGCTTGACTTTTTTTTTCTTAATTTCTTATTGATTCTATTCCTAGGTTGAAGTCAACTCATCAAGTCGAACGGACAAAGAATTCACAGCAGCGGTCCAAGTAATATTTCGATGATTATATTTTTATTATTAGTCGATTAATTGCTTGATTGCACTGTATTTTTTAAAATGTTTTTGAAACAAAAATAAAAAAATTATTTTATTTTATTTTTTAAATTATTTTTTTATTATATTTAAATTATTTTGATATGCAAATATAAAAAATAAAATAATATTATTTTAATATATTTTAAAAAAATCCTTAATCTCTTACAAGATACGATGCTCTAAACTTGCTGCTAAAGTCGTTAAAAGCAAGGCCGCTTCCAAGGAAATTATAGATTTATTAGACGGGGAGGTGAGTAGTCAAATGGGAACAAAAATGACAACTCATGGCGTATTTTTATTGATTCTTTTAAGAGTATTCTACCTATTATTTTTTAAAATAAATGTATTAAATATATTTTTAAAAATTTTATTTTAATATTCATACATCAAAACAATTAAAATATATTAAATAATAATAATTTAAAATGAATTCTGTTAATTAAATACAGATTTAGCTTCCATTCCAAACTGTCAAGATCATAAATAATTGAAGAAGATGTGGTATTGGCTGGGGAGGGTTTTATCTGTGATAACGAATCAACCAAGTTTTATATTGGATAGATGCAAGGTGATTGCACTTGTGTAATTTTCTAGAAGCAAGCATCGAATATATTATTTTTATATCTGTTTTATTAGTAAACTATTATAATTTTTTAATTAAAATATTTTGTTAGAACCATTTTTAAAAAATGATGTTTATATATATATATATTAAAATCCTTTAAAATCTATCCTTCCAGGAAGTTAATTTTGAAATATGCTGATGGAGATTTGGATCAGTTTGGGTTTAAATTAAAATTAAAAAAGATTTATGCAATTTAAATCAATCAAAAACTCATGATAACTAAAATAATTGCGTAAAATCCAATGAAAAACCTGTCGATTTTTTAAAATAAAATAACATTATTATTTTTTTAAAAAATAATTTTATTTTATTTTAAAAAATATGATATTGACCCAAATTAATTATTTTTCTCCATAACTCAGGTATTGCTCTACATCAAAGTCTTAAACCATGTGCTTTCAATCTCAACATCTATCATTGATTTCGCAGCATTCTAGCGAGGTGACATTTTTGTTTTTTCAAAATTATTTATTTTCTCACCAACAGCTTTATCTCTCAGAAATAATCAATTACATTATCACTTTTCTTTGGTTTAACGATTGAGTATCTTATTTTAACATGATGTTTTATTTTTTTAATCATTAAAATTCAAAATTAAGTAAAATAGAAAAATAACCATAAAAATTGAGATTTTCAAAACTTTAATTACCATACATGATTTTCAAGCAATTATCTTATTGGTGGATAATATTTGGAAACACAATTAACAATTAACAATGTGAAAAAATATATAGTGGTGAGTTCACATTTATTGCTCTTTATTTATCTTATCAAAACTACTTTCCAAAAAGTTACTATTTTTTCAATATATATATTAACTTGATTTGGATAGTCCTTTATAAAAAAAAAATGGAGGACATGTTTAGGTATTGACAATGATATATCCATACTTTCACCATAAAAAAGGGGGGGTAAGATTACGTAATCAACTCCACTGTATAAAGTGAGCCTTCATGATGTATTATGAACAAATTTGCTGATAGGTAATGATAAAAAAAGGGTAAAATTTAACTATCATAAGATAGAGTTATAAACGGGAAGAAAATCTACTTTTAGCTCCACTTTTTCTTAGATATAAAAAAAAATTACTTATAATTTTTTATTTATTTTTGGTGCATTGATTTGTTAAAATAGTAAAACTAAATTATGGATTGAGACGCTACGTAAACGTATGTTTAGTAGTGTGATTGAAGTTGATTTTAAAAGTATTTTTTATTTAAAAATACATCAAAATAATATCATTTTATTTTAAAAATATTAATATATAAAATATTTTTAAAATATCAAAAATTAATTTAAAAATTTTTAAAATATTTTTGAAACACCATATGAAAAGCTGTGTTACAGGAGTAGGAGGAAAATATGTACGATGAAGACGAATCCTGATTTATTTCTAGCTATGATTCTCAGAAATTGTACACTTGTCGCTGGAGCTGGAGTTCAATATTAGATGAAGAAATAGGAGCCGGGAATTTGTTTTTAACCGTATTTTCAACCCGGTGCCCATCTACCAACATAATTAATAGAGCTCCATCGTGGAAGGTTTATGATCACCTTTAATTTACAGTGGGGGGGGCTTGATTTGGATCGGTGTATTATAGAGGGACCAGTTTGACTAAAGGTGAAAATAAGAGGAGGAAATAAGGAAGATGCCTCAGGTCACAACTGGCGGCAGATATCACTCGCTTTTTAACGGCCAATCAAGATGCAAAAGTTGCATTTCCGGTATTTGACTTTCCTTGCAGTATATAGCCTATAAAATAAACAGCGCATTAGAGATGATCACCACAGCCTTGCAATTAATTACAAACAATGGAGTCCTCCATCAACCAAACACCTCTCCAACACATCCAAGCTCGAGCACCCAGATCAAGATTTCCATCAAATATAGTCTACAAAGTGAGAGACAACCTAGTTTTTCGATCCAAATGGGCAGAGGTTAATGGTGCCGTGGGTGATTTAGGTACGTACATACCAATCGTACTGGCATTAACACTATCCGTTGATCTTAATTTAGGGACAACCTTAATATTCACTGGCATATACAACATTCTTACTGGGGCAATCTATGGTGTTCCAATGCCAGTCCAGCCAATGAAATTGATCGCAGCTGTGGCTATATCAAACAGTGCAGAATTTGGCGTGCCTGAAATTATGGCAGCGGGGATCTGTACTGGTGGGATTTTGATACTTTTAGGTGTCACAGGTTTGATGCAGCTTGTTTATAAGTTGATTCCACTATCTGTTGTTAGGGGAATTCAGCTGTCACAAGGGTTATCATTTGCCATGACTGCAGTCAAGTATATCAGGAAAGTACAGGATTTTTCCAAGTCAAAGTCTGGTGGTGATAGGCATTGGTTAGGGTCAGATGGTCTGGTTTTGGCTATTGTCTGTGCTTGTTTTATTATGGTTGTCAATGGTTCTGGTGAGGAGGGCAGTGAAAGAGAGGGTGATGACATTAATTTGGGTGGCAGAGAAAGGCCCAGGAGGAGGGGGCTGAGGCAAATAGTAGCCTCCCTTCCTTCTGCTTTTATGGTTTTCTTGGTGGGTGTGATTTTGGCATTTATAAGAAGGCCTGGAGTGGTGCATGGCTTTAAGTTCGGACCATCTTCCATTGAAATTGTGAAAATTTCCAAGCATGCTTGGAAAGAAGGGTTTGTCAAGGGTGCAATTCCCCAGCTCCCTCTATCAGTACTGAACTCTGTAATTGCTGTGTGCAAGTTGTCATCTGATCTGTTTCCGGGAAAGGATTTCTCGGCCTCCTCCATCTCGGTATCTGTAGGAATGATGAACATAGTGGGATGTTGGTTCGGCGCCATGCCATGCTGCCATGGTGCAGGTGGACTGGCTGGGCAGTACAAGTTCGGAGGTAGGAGCGGTGGTTGCGTGGCACTTCTTGGGGCAGCAAAAATGCTACTGGGTTTGGTTTTAGGCAGCTCTTTAGTCATGGTTTTGAACCAATTTCCGGTCGGGGTCCTAGGGGTGCTGCTATTGTTTGCTGGAATCGAGCTGGCGATGGCTTCAAGGGACATGAACACGAAGGAGGAAGCCTTTGTGATGCTCATATGCGCTGCCGTTTCACTGGTGGGTTCAAGTGCAGCACTCGGCTTTCTGTGCGGGATTGCTGTGCACGTGCTTCTTAAATTGAGAAACTGGCAACAAAAGGACCAGCCATGTCCTGCTGTAAGCGTGTGACTCCGCGATGTCAGTGTCGCAGGTCTACAGTTTTCGTAATGTATTATTACTCTCCCTAATTCCAAATGCTGAGCAGGCAACTAGTTAGTATCTTTCGTTAAATTTAGTACTTACTTTTAAAAAATAGGCTGGGGATTAAAAAAATATTATTTTAATAAATATTTAAATAAAAAAAACACGTGTCGTCATCACAAACAGTGACTAAATTATGCTGATTTGACATATCTTTTCGAGCCAGATTATCCAGTTCCCACCTTCAATGGTTCCTACTAGGAACTTCCTAGTCACAGTTCGCTATCTCCTTTGCTCGGCTTCTCGTTCACAACCACACGATCGTCATTTTTCTATCCATCGAGATTGATAGAACGTTTTTTATTCGTCATCGCACCACAACAACTTTAATGAAGAGAGGGACTAAAACAAAATGAAAAGAAACATAGTTGAAGGACTGAGTTGAACATTGCAAGCGTAATGTGATTTCCACAATACACCCTCTTTTAGTTATAGTTACTGGCACTTGCCATTGCGCCAGTAACGGTGTATTGATATTATTTTTTAAAATAGTTGATTTTTATATATAAAAAAATATATGGAGTTATTCTGATTTTTATAATTTATATTTGACAAGTTAAATTGAATTTATTCAACTGGTTTTTTGACAGATTTATTTTCAATTTTATCATTTAATACTGAATTAATCAGAAATTAGATTTAATAATTTGTTGTTTGCTTTTTATAAAACTATTATTGACGCGTGATCTATAAAATTAATTTTTACGATCATGCAAAATAAAAGTTTTACGATCAAGATAAAAAAGAAAAGTGAACAGTACCTATGATGTGATGTTTGTATCACAATATTTAGAGGGTGTTTGACACTGCGTTTCAGAAATATTTTTTAAAAAAGTATTTTAAATAATCTATTTAGTGTTTCTAGATATTTCCATGTGCTAATGTCAAAAATATTTTTTTAAAAGAAATAAATATCATTTTGATGTGTTTCTTAATAAAAAACACTTTAAAAAATAACACTAACCATACTTTGAAATATATACTTAGTCTTTATAGTTTGTTAATCTCCAATATTATTCATGGACAAAATCTTAAAATAATATCATTTCAATTTATAATCAATTTATTTGTAACTAGTTTTCAACTATGTTATGTACCGGACCGAAATTATTGACAAAATCACTAGAGTAACCCGATATTTTATTGTTCACACTGACTCATTGTCACCGTGGACTCGTCATTTGCTCTGGTGCTTCGCGCGTGTACGTGAGCTTTCCCCCCAGTCAATGAACAATGTATTAACGAACCTGCCCACCAAAAACGATAAAAAAGGCCACCGGTCTGCGGGGCCCAAAGGTCATTGACCGTTTTCGGTCAGATTCGTTTGGGCAGTTTTTGTTAATTTAATAATTCATGGGACAGTGCAATAACTGTTTTTTGTTAATATTGTTAGGTATTGAATTTTATAACTATTACATATAAAACATTCAAAATAATAATAATGATTATTTATGAGCTTTATTTTCTTTTAAATATATCAAACTAATTATATATTTTGGTATTTATTTAATATTAGAGATTTAATATATATAAATGACCTAGGTTTTTTTGTGAAAACAAAATTAACATTGTTGTTCTCAAATACTTTTAATATAATAATATAAAACAATATGGCTTTTTTTCTCTAACAATAATTATGATTTTACCGATTTTTATTATTTCCACTGTTAGTAGGGTTATTTTTTATGATATTTATATTTTAATTTTTGTTCATGATCATTTCAAATATGATTTTATTTTTTTATTCTTCCATTTAAATATTTTTTTATAATCTAATAATATTTTTTATTTGGTCATTTATCTAGTTTTGTAGTTGCTTTTCTATTAATATTGTTAGGTCTTAATTTTTTATTATTATTATAGACAAGATATTCAAAATAATAATAATGATTATTTGTAATATTTTTTCCTTATCAATATATGAGAATAATTATATATTTTGATATTTATTCAATATCAATATATATATATATATATAACCTATCTATTATTATTCTAAAATATTTTTAATTTAATAATACAAGCAATAAATTTTAGCAATAGCAACATTCAATCACTTTTTGATAGTAAAAAACATTTATTTCTAATAAATTTTATCAATTATATTTTTATTAATTAAATATTTAAATAATAAATTACAATATACATAGAATTAATCAAATTCTTATATTGAAAAATACTCTCAGCTCATCATGCGGGCATATCCAACGTTTTATTCTATTCTCACGAGATATCGATAGTATATATTTTTATTTTCCACGCACAAACTTCCACAGCAAAATGTTGATTAAGTGCTTGATGTTATGTATTTTTTGTGTACGTTGGAAAAATTAAGGGGGTGTTTGAGAAATTAATTTAAAAAATAATTTTTTTATTTGAATTATTTAAAAATAAAAAATATTATTTTAATATATTTTTAAATAAAAAATATTTTAAAAAATAATGCAGCTCTTATTTTCACCTAAAATAAGAATGAAAGAATAATTTAGGTGAATGCATGATGTGATTAATATTGTTTTTAAAAGTAATTTTTATTTAAAAATATATAAAATATATTCTATTTATTTAAAAATAATTTTTAACATTAATACATAAAAATATCTAAAACTATTAAAAAAATAAAAAATAATACTATAACAGAACAGATATTTCAAATCGTGTCTCAAGCCTGACGTGAAGACGACTCGTCTTTCGTTCTCCATTTTCAAGCTGCATGGACATGAAGGCATTCGAGTGAACATCATGTCGTTTGTAGACATGTTGTCCAATCATTACAAAAGCTTTCACTGTACCAACACCCAGAGGGAGAGAGGGGAAGAGATTCAGAGGAGGAGGGGAGTACTTGAACTGGAAGGAAAACCAAGGCTTTGGGAGGTAATTTGCTTTACTATTTCACTTCCTCTTCCAATTCTGCTTTCTGGGTCTTTCGAATTTCCTCTTTTTAGCGTTTCTCTTAACTTAAAGTAATGGACTTTATCCATTTGCAGAGAAATAATACATTAAAAGTGAGCTAAAGCTAAGTCTCATCTCAAGCTCTGTAAAGAGCATGAAGGGCCATGAACCAAAGGTGATTTTGACCTCACCTCTGATTTTGTCTCTTTTTTTTCACTCTAATTCTCAGTTGTTGATTTGTATTTTGTTTATTCAATGAAAATATTATACCCAACTTCATGCATGTATACTCTAAATCCTCCACTAGACTGCTTATGTAATCTGATAATGATTATAGCTTTTGTAGCAGGGCAAGGTCCTGCTTCTTGCTTTTGATCACTGAAATAACTTTTTTTATCCAAAACAAAATAACAGATGTATTTTTCATTTCAAACTGTTAATGAGATTGTGATGTGTATTGATCCTTGGATCGGATTTGCTGCAACGTAATGTGTTTTTCTTTTCTTTTTTGGGGGGGTTCTTAAATCAACAGGTGCCAAGAATGGAGGACATTCTTAGTCTTCCAGTGCAAGATCCACCTTGTGCTGAGTTTTCTGCTGCTCAAATAAAGTGGGTGAAAGTAGAAGGTGGCCGACAAGGTGGTGATGATATTGCCCTTATCCCTTTTCCTAGAGTGGATGATTTTGTAAAAGGAGAATCTTCAAATGCAGAATGTCCTGCTAGCTTTCGAATTGAGTCTAGAAGGAAGAGATCTGAAGGGAGCATCAGCAAACCAAGGGTCGATTGCTATCTTGAATACACACTGTATGTTCATGAATTCGTGCAGTGCTATACAAGGCACCCTTCTTCTTTTTTGGGTTTTATGATGAATGAACTATGAGCGCCAGTGTGTAAATGATTGTTCTTGCCTTTTGTTCTCTGAAATGTGATCTCTGCCAAGAGCTCCTTAAAGTGTGCCACTTTTGTCTGTTTTCAAGGTGAATGTTTTGCAAAATGAATGTTTATTCCCCACTAAATGGACAAACATTCTAAGAGAATATTTTAAATGATAAAAGTTAATTATTTGACTGGAAATTGATGCATGTCTTGAAGATCCCTTTTAGTTTAACCCAAGTAATGCATTATGCAAGTTATCTTTCAGATATTGGTGCTCATATGGTCCTGAAGATTACCGAGATAGTGAGTCCACTATGGGGGATGGCTCTCACACCAAACCTGCGACTGGGAAGGGAAGCAGGCCTGGGAGGCGTCACATGATGAGAGGCTGTCTTTGCCATTTCACAGTAAAACGCTTATACACCCGCCCCTTCCTGGCTCTTATCATTTATAATCAGAGAAAACATGTAGACAAAACTGGGACCCCATGTCATGGGAGACTCGATGTGGATGCTGTGGGGACAAGAGCTATGTATGCACCAAGAATCTCAGAAGAATTGCGCCAGAAAGTGATGTCTTTGCTATACATTGGAATATCTTTGGACAATATAATCCAGCATCATGCAGAGGTGGTGCAGGGGCATGGTGGCCCCCTCAACCGAGATGATTTTCTTACTCGGAATGATGTTCGCAACATGGAGAGGATTGTTCGTAATTCATCTTACAAATTGCATGCCAATGATGAATTCAGTGTAAGGATGTGGGTGCAGCGCCATCAGAAGCATGTTTTTTTCTTCCAAGATATGTCAAGCACAGAACCTTTCATTCTGGGGATACAGACAGATTGGCAGCTGCAGCAGATGATCCGTTACGGGCATAGTGGTTCGGTAGCTTCCCATTCTACATTTGGCTTGAAGAAACTTAAGGTAATATGCTCATTTAAGAACTCTTAGATTTTTCATGGTTATGTATGAAGGCACTGGCATGCAAAATTTTCAAGGACCTGAAAATTTCTTCTTAAATATTGGCGGTTGACACATTTCAGCATCAAATATCTTATGATTGCAAAATTTTGAATCATTCTCGGCTTGGGCTTGCAACCATAAGGGTGCAGGCTCCGGTCTTAAGAGCAGCAATTTGTAAAAATTCAAAACCTCCCAAGTCTCCAAATTCTTCCTTCCAGGACCACGAATCAAGGAATACAACTGTGCAAGGGCCTTTATTTTATACTTATGCCTTCAAATTCATTGATATATAGTGGATTAGATCTTTCACATGGACCAAAAACCTTGATTAAAAAATATCCTGGCTAAAAGTTGAGGAAGAATTAAATTGCTTTACTGTGGAATATAAAAAGGTGTTATACAATTCTATATCAATTCACTTGGTAATTTTCCTCATTGCAGTATCCCCTGTGTACTTTACTGGTTTTTGACTCTTCTCAAAATGCAATTCCGGTTGCTTGGATCATTATCTCCTCATTTGTTACTCAAGATATCAACAAATGGATTGGTTCTTTGGCTGAAAGAATCCGAAGCAAGGACCCGAGTTGGAGGCCAAATGCCTTTTTAGTGGATGATCCTTTTTTTGATATTTCTTTCATAAGGTAATTTTTTTGGCAGGGACAGTCAATTTCATGTGCTTGACCCAAACTTTCAATGGGGAATCTAAATTCCAACATGGTTCAAAACTGCAGAGTGGCTTTCCAATGTCGGTCCCTATTATGTACCTGGCACATTCGCCGTGCTTGGATGAGAAGTCTTTTAAAGAAATGCTGCAACATTGATGTCCAGCGAGAGATGTTTAAGCACTTGGGTTGGATTTTGTATTCTACAAGAAGTGGGTCAAATGCTGATGATGCAGTTGAAGAGTTCATGCAAGTATATGTTGACCAATGCATCTTTATGGATTATTTCAAGAGGAGATGGTTGCCATATATAGGTATATGTTTCTTGTCTGGGAATCAAAATCTTCTCCTTGATTCGTGGAGGAATCTTCATGGTGTAAATTGTTTTGCCATGTTATATTTCAACCATCTAATTTCACATATAATCATGCATTGTTGAAATAGGATTTTATTTATTCCCAACTTTGATCTCGAAATAATTTCTGTAATGAAATAGGGATTTTATTAATCTATTCACTTGATGCTAAAAAATGGAGGCGTTTACATATAGAAAAAAGGAATATTGGAAAGAAGGATTTTTAATCATGTTTGAAATAACAGCTGCATATTGAAGAACAATACAGAACATTGTTCTTAGACAAGTCTTCCAAATGTAACACATTATTCATATGACATCTTATGATGTAGTTATTAATAAATTCTAACTTAGTTTACAAATGATAGCTATTTTGACTAAAGTATTCATGATGTAAAGTGGGGATATAATTGAAGAAAAACATGACAGATTTAATAATATGTATAATATTATATTAGCAAACAGCTAGTATGCAATGACCTTGATGTAAAACATCAGCTATCAAAATATGCAAATTAAGGAAAAGTGATAACTTCTGCACTGATTCACTCAATAACATCGTATTCATTTTCATTCAGCTACTCCATATAGCTACTGAATGAAATTAAAAGCCTATATTATTCCTTCAAAACAGTTTATAGCTGTAACTTTTAATATCAGATGCTTGTTATAACCTGCCTTCTTGTGTTACAGAGTTGTGGATTAATAGCATAAGGTCTCTTCCTGTAGCCAGTATGGAGCCCCAGGCTGCAATTGAATTCTATCACTTAAGGTTGAAATCCAAGCTTTTTGATCAGCAACATGCTAATTCGTATACAAGAATTGACTGGTTGATCCACACATTGACAACTGGATTCCACTCCTTATACTGGTTAGATCAATACAGTGAAGAGACTGGGCATTTCACAAATGCAAGGGACAAGTCTTTCTTAACTAATGCTTGGTATCAGGCTCTGCAAGTCCCTGATGTAGATGTGATATTGGATGAACAAAATCTACAGCTTGCAAAAGTCATCTCCCAAACCGATAGAAGTCTGGCATATACACTTTGGAACCCTGGTTCTGAGTTTTCCCTCTGTGACTGTCCCTGGTCAAGACAGGGAAATCTCTGTAAGCATGTCATCAAGGTGGCAATTCTATGTAAAAATCGACAGGTTGCAAGGCCATTATTGGCATCTCAAGTTTATCGCCAGGCCTTGCTTACCCTTCTGCAGAATCCTCCCGATGATCCACTGGTTCTTGAGCATGCAATTTTGCGTGTTAGCCGCTTGCAACAGGATATCAAAGGTTTGGAAGACTTGTCTAATAATGGGTCGCTCCAGCCATCAATGCCTGAAATGAACTCTCAAGTAGGAGATAGTCTTCTGCTTTTCCCACTCCTTCATTGATTGAGCTACTGGAAAGGTGATAGAGCGCATTTTTCTCTTCTTTTTTTCCAGCTTGAAGGCTTTTCCATTTGGCCAAGGTTTTGAATGAGAACGTGAATTTATGTCCTTTGACCTGCTGGCAAGCTAACTCAGAACCAGACCGAACTTGCACCAGCTTTGACGAGTTCAAAACTTGCATTCATGAAACTCAGGGATTTTGCCTGTGAAGGTACATTTTATTGCCTTCAATACTAATCATTGAACATTCTTAGTATATTACTTTGATAGCTGGGGAAGAAATAAAGAAACCAAAACAATATGAAAAAAGAGAAACAGGTATGTTAATTCAGGTTTCGTCGAGTTCAGCTGTTGAACCTGTTCTTTGTTTATAAATTTGCTTGTTTTTCAATCATGCTAACATTTTTTTCTTCTCTGATTTAGGGAATGTATTATGTGGGATCCGTGGTTGCTTAGTTTTTGTTCTGGGTATATACCTGTGCATTGGCAGAAGGTAATAGCTCTACAGGCATATTCATATGATGCATGATTTCTTAGTTTTCTGTCTTGATAACATTTTTGTCTCGCCGTTTCTTACTTCATTTGACTTGTTAACTGTATCACAGATGGCCTGTGTTGACGCCATGTTTCATGGTTTGATCCAGTGAGGTGGCCAAGCAAAATAAAGTAGAGTCATCTTTAGCATGTAAGTTATATATGTGTGTGATTGTAGAGCAATTTTTCTTTTTTATTCTGCGTAATCGATAGGTACTAGAAGGAAAATCAAGGGAGATACAAATTCTTCATTAATTAATAAATTGGGTGTTTCTCCCTTTTTTTCATCTTATTTGGTTGACCTGACATAAAAAATGAGCAGGAAAAGCTGAGTCTTAAGAGACAAATATGGACCAAAGTTTGTAATGTGGACGGCTGGACGCTGTTACCAAAGATGTTTCGAAAAGATTATGATTTCCTTTATCTTAATCTCCAAAATAAATATAAGGCCTTTCTTAAATGGGGTGAGAAGATGGTACAAGATTTTTAGTTGTTTCTAGATTATTTGTTATGCACTATTCTAAGAGTTGGATTAATTTTTTTTAACATTAAAAAATTAGGCATTACTAATACTTTTTGTAGTAGAAAAAAAATTAAATAGTGTAATAATTGATCTAATATACTCAATTGTTTTGGTGGATCTAAAGACAACTTGAATGGCCGTAAAAACATGGTTTGGCTCAAAATAAATATTTAAGATTTAATTTTTTTAATAAATATTGAGATGACAGTATTTTGGATTGATTCAGGTCAACCCGTCAATTGCATACCAAGTCATGAGATGAAATAATCTTATAATTTTTTTTTTACAAAACTCAATGTTGATAGATAAAACTGGAAAGAAAAAAAAAATCTGAGTTAACCTGGATTAACTTGTCAAGCTTATACCCCTGGTTATAAAACTAAGGTAATCCAATAGAAAATAAATTAAAAAAAAATATGAAGTTAAATCTTCAATCAATCTAGTATTAAAAAATAAAATTGAAAAAAAATATCATAAAACAATTTTAATAAACCAAGATTAACATGTCAAACCTGTGGCTTGAGTCATGAGATAAAAATAATATTATATAGAGCAGATCAAAATAAATCATAAAACATAATTCTCAAACAATTCAATATCCAATATTGACGGATAAAATTGAGATGGATAAAAAGCAATTAGTAGCAAAAACTCAACCGGGTTAACTTTTCAAACTCGTGGGTTCAAGGTAACTTCATTAAAGTAAATTGAAAAAAATACAAACGTGGGTTCAAGGTAACTTCATTAAAGTAAATTGAAAAAAATACAAAGCTCAATTCCCAGTGAGTTTACTTTTGAAGGAAGCAATAGAAATTAAAAAAAAAAAATGCCAAAAAAATGGGTTGGGGCAGTGGGTAAGATTCATGGTATTGTTTTCTTGAATAGGCAACTAGGGAACAAAATTTAATGTTGGTGTATCACATTAAATTCTTAAATGGTTCTTCAAGTATAAACACATGGACATGGATAAGTTACCAGCCATAAGGATCTTAATTCAATATCTCTTAGTATGGATCGTTTATTCTTTCACTCTTTCCTGCTTCAGATTCGGGCACAAATATAAAAAGAAATCATTTATGTTTCTCCAGGAGGTGTTACCCTCAGGATCATATGCTGATGTGGATGAGAAGTCTAATCTTAGGTGATATCTTTAATGAACTGTTTGTTCAACTGTATCTTTTCTTGTGACAAGTTGCTTTTGAGGTAGGCCACATGGACTACAAATCTATCATCCACGTTATTCTCTCCTCAAATTGATCCTTGTAATTTCCAGATTCCTTGAAACAACAAGGTACTAGCAAAAGTAATCACAGAATGCGAGCCAGGTTATTGCAAGGACTAGCTTTTAAGTTTCTCTATTTCACTGCACAAGTTATCGTTGGAGCAGAACTGTTACCTTATCTGGCAACCATGTCATTACTTGAAAAACTTCTTCATGTCGGTGTCATGGAAATTTAAAACTGGTCTAAAATGTTGTGGCCAAAGATTACTCAACCTTCAAAAACCCCATTTTGGATCATGAGCTGTGAATTTGAACAGTAACAGCACGGGATAGTACCCCATTAGATTAGGGCCATTGATTCTTGTTGTATAGTACCTTGGTAGGTGTCCATTTTGGATCATGAGCTGTGAATTTGAACAGTAATAGCACGGGATAGTACCCCATTAGATTAGGGCCATTGATTCTTGTTGTATAGTACCTTGGTAGGTGTTTCATTAATTGTCTTGCAATCACATAGTAAGCATGGAAGACCAGTAGGCAGATTAGAGTGAGTTTTTAAAGTTCCCGTGATGAATGAGTGCTGGGACGCGGCCACAGACAATTGGGACCGTTCTCATCTTTCCAACTTTCATATGAAGGGTCTCCCATGTATGGATCTTGTGATAATAAGATTAAAGGATCTTGTCATGGGTAGCTCGATGAGTTATGTCCACACCTCAAAGCGTTTTAGTGCTGGTTTGGGATGGAGATTGTTTTTGAAAACATTTTTTTTTGGTTCAGAAATGTATTAAAATAATATTTTTATTTTTTAAAAATCATTTTTACATCATCAACCAAATGTATTTTTGAGACAAACACAGCTTTGACTGGAACTGAATCTGAAACTATAACGAGTGAATCATGAATGAGTTCCGAAGTAAAATTGAGCAGAAACCCCAGGAAGATGAGGCTGATGTATGCTGAAAACGGAGGTGACCAGAGAGCTAGAAGTATAACAACAGAATAAACAATGACATTGATGCAAACATTAGATCTTTCCATTGGAAAGCACATATAAATAGCTAAGATGGATCTCACATATGTAATTACAATCCCTGCAAACCTACTGTTTCTCTCTACATCATTCATCTTATTAGTAGCTACTCAAAACAAGCTTGGCAATTCAATTATAAAAATATAGGGAAACTTATTCTTCCTGCTACACTTTTTTTCCTTTCCTTGTGCTGTTTTCTATCTCCAAACGCCTATTCGACTTGAATTCTGCTACACGCAATTATGTGAAACAATTTTTGGATGATTGCAATAAAATACGCCCGTCTCTTCCCCTTGTCACCAAGAATACAAGGCAAGTAACTGCGACTTGCAGGGCTGGTGAAGGAGAAATCTCTCGAAAGAATCATAAATTTAGTAGACCGGCGGAGGTGGTGGAGATGCGTAAGGTACGCCACTAATTGGTGGCAATGGACCATTATACACCGGAGCTGGTGGCGGTGAATTATATACTGGAGGAGGTGGAGGCGGCAGGTATTGAACTGGAGGTGATGGAGGAGGTTGCTCATGGCATGGCGGAGGTGATGGAGGTGGAGGGGGTTCTGCACATGAGGGAGGTGGTGGTGATGAATTCGGAGGGGGTGATTGGTAAACAGGAGGTGGTGGAGGTGGGTTTGGCGGGGGTGGTGATTGATAAACTGGAGGTGGTGGAGGTGGGGGCGGTGATTGATAAACAGGAGGTGCTGGTGGTTGATAAACTGGAGGTGGCGGGGGTGGGGGTGATGATTGATAAACAGGAGGTGGTGGTGGGGAGTTGAAGGGGGGTGGCGGCGGCGGAGATGGAACATAATGTATTGGGGGTGGCGGCGGCATTGATGATGGAGAGGGTGGTGAGGGTAATGCTGATGGAGGAGCTGGAGAAGGTGGCGGCGGCATTGATGATGGAGAGGGTGGTGAGGGTAATGCTGATGGAGGAGCTGGTGAAGGTGGCGGTGGAGAGGGATCGAACTTGCGACATTTAAAAGCCTCACACTGAACTGGCCTAGACAAGAACACTTTACATTGCAAAGTTGATCTCTGGTCGGGCCTGTTCCTCAAACAATTTCTGCTATCATCAAAACTTTCCAAATCCAAACACGCCGGTGGTTCACCAGTAAAAAAGTTATAAGCATAACTGAAGTTCTTAAGATGTGGAAGCAAACACACGCCACCAGGGATATTTCCTGACAGCATATTATGTGCCACATTTAGCAGTTCTAGACTCTCCATTTCTCTGATGGTTTCAGGCAGAGACCCGAAGAGTTTGTTATTACTCGCATCAAAAACTGTCACCTTCTTAAGCAGTCCTATCTCCCTAGGCAAACACGAGCGCAAGCCATTGTTCATGAGAATCACTTCATTTAGGGTCTTGGACATGTTAACCAAACTTGTCGGAAAACATCCGTGGAATTTATTATTTGCAAGAACAATAACAGAAACCGGCGAGTTACCAAAATTATCAGGTAATTCAAGAGCAAACCTGTTGTGGTTTATGAATATGGCGTCGAGATCCTTATCAAACAACTCTCTCGGCAAATCACCTTCAAACTCGTTAAATCGAAGATCGAGATACTTGAGCTTCGGAAGATCAAGAACAACGTAAGGAAACCTGCCCGCAAAACGATTGTTGCTTAGATCCAGCTCGTAGAGTAGTTTTAGTTTCTTGAAACTTTTTGGTACTTTCCCACAGAATCTGTTGGAGTTGATGTGAAACAAGGCAATGTCTGTCAGGAGCCCGAGCTCTTCGACCAAGTGCCCTGCCATGTCGCCATGGTTTAGATCAATCCCAGCAACAGTTTGAATCGACGAATTGTCGAGAGAAGTGGCACAGAAGACACCAGTGTAGTTGCAAACGTTGGATCCCTCCCAGTTCGATGTGAGGCTCAACGGATCCGAGATTATGGCTAGCTTCCATGCTTGGAGTGCAATGTAGGCACTTCTGAGTCTAGGGTTGTCGAATTTGAGGCAAGCTGGTAACATCAGATACTCATCCTCCATATCAAGTTCCTCTCTGTAACGTAAAAGCTGTCTCTGGCTTTGTTTAACATGTGTTGTTTGGAAGTCTCCAGGGCCAGCATTGCTAGAAAAAGAGTGGTGCTGGGCTGTGGTTAGGCCAGTGAGAGTGAGAGTGGTGAAGAATAGAAGAATGTGAGTCTTCGCCTTCATCAGACGCCAGTGAACATGTACGGATCTCTGTTCTGTAATATAAAACGGGATCCTCTCTCTGTCTCTCGTAGTTTTTTCTTTGATTTCTTCTGGATTTTAGAGAGGGAAAGGGCAAGAGAGGTGGCGATGGAGGAAGAGATTTTGAAGGTAGAAATTTTGCGTAGATTTGAGAGTGATTTCGAAGGCAATGAGAACAATAAATAATAGTAGCTAGTCACGAGAGAGAGGCCAGTATGAGATATGAATGGGTGAATGAATATGATGCTTCTTTCCTAGTTTTAATAGCAAATTTCTCGGTGCTTCCTTCTCATGAAGACTCGGCTCTATTTTCTGGCCATTAGTGTTTGTTACTATATTTTAAAAAAAATATTTTTAATTTTTATTTCAAATTATAATTTATTTTTATATATTGATAAAAATTAAGATAAAAATATTATTTTGATGTATTTCTAAATAAAAATATTTGTAAAAACAAGTTTAACAACAATATCAAACCTACACTAATAACCCCCATGAAAATAACAGCCTAACAGCTTAGTATTTCAAATTAATATTTTTAAATTATTTTCATGTGATATTAAAATAAAAATAATTTTTAAAAAATAATAATAATAAATTAATATATTTTTAAACTCAATTTAAATCACACGCAAAGCAGATGCTAATACCCTCACGAAAACTAACAGTCTGGCAGCTTGGTGCTCTTGCAAGTTGCAAGTAAATGACTATGAGGACTGAGGAGCTTATTTTCTTGAAATTCGCGAAGTATGATATTTGGCTGTCGGTTGTAAGACATTAAGGATTCAAGGCCCACCGTACCAAATTTCTTAAAGTGTTTTATTTTATTTTTTGAAAAATAAAACAAAAATGTTGTTTTGAAATTGACTATTTTTTATTTTAATATATAAAAATACACCGCTTTTCATTAACATACACTCAAGGGTGCGTTTGTTAATGTAGTTTAGCTGGTTTTTTCATTTGTTTTGTATATTAATGCTTTATAGATATGTTTACCGATATTTTATAAAATAAAAATAAAAAACACTTTTCACTTTATTTTTAATAATAATTAAAAAAAACATTGCACAATGCACTGAGAAACAGACATCAGTTACTAGCCGTACAACAGGAGCTCGAAATAGGATCGCATTTTCCCTCCACCTAAGCCTCATCTTAGTCAGGTAAGAACTTGATTACGAACCCTGAAACAGGAATTCAAACAATCATCACATTTGTAACAGTTTTTTAAACTTTTACCAAGTTCCCTTTCAGGAGGGGCAGAAGAGTCTAGGAGCGGGATTGTAGGTCCTACTCTTTTATTTTATTTTAATAATATGTATTTCCGAACCACATGAATTTTTAAATTAACGAATATATAAATTTTGATTTCAAACATAAAATTATAAAAACAATAAGTATTTTTATATGTTTTTTTTGGTATAAATCATTCAGTATTCAACCACTCTGACTAATCCGGATTCAGTCGGTAGGACCGTAGGACATCAAGCTCTCCAAACAAGTTTTAAGAGTTGAATACCAAGCCAACTAGAGACTTTGGTTAGTTGAGACGACTTCACCAATGACTCACGTCGTTGATGCATTTTTATATGTTTGATAATATGTTTAGGATTATTTTTTAAAATATATTTTATTTGTTTTTAAATTATTTTTTATATTGAAAATAATATAAAATACTAAAAAAATAAATTTTAAATTTTAAATAAAAATTATTTTTTATTTTTATTTTTATTTTCAAAAATAATTTTAAAAAGCGATTCGAAAAAACTCTAATTTAGAGTAGTGGGTGGATACAAATCTTCTACTATCTGTAAGGCTACAATTTCTCAGTCAGACGAGTCAGTCGGTACAGCAGCATTTGCCGGACAGCTTCTTTTATGGGCCGTTGCCGCTTCTCATCTACCAGTTCAACCTCTCTTTTTACTGTGCTGAGTTGTATATTGACGGGGGGAAATGTGTCAGAAATTGTTGCTAATTTATTTTATCCTTTTCTTTTTCTTTTTTGGGTTTTTGATAATTAATGCTGTAAAATTATATTTTATGCACCCAAAATCCAATACCAATCTCTTTATATTATATTTATTTCTGAGTTTATCGGTGCACTACTAAAATAACATTATATAGGATGCAAGAAAATATAAATTTTGAGTGGCATGACTTCAATTATTAATGAACTGGATATGGTTAGATCTAAACCAAAAAAGAATTATCTGTCCTCTTGGTCCGTACATATGATCACGAAACATGGAAAAACAACATTTGTATTTTATTACCCATAAATGAACATGGTTCGATCAACATTCATATGATTTTATAGTCTTCTGTAAGAATTCTGTTGGACCATACTTCGTCAGTCATAAGACATTTCTTCTTGATTACTGTGATGATAAAATAAAGGATGTTAACCGTAATAACGAATTGTGAGCTCATCAGGCTGCAATGCAACGTGAGAGCAACTGGCTATCTTGCAGGCCTGAGCCGTGGCCCACTTGAGAAAAATATCAGTGACGTAACATTTGAAGGGATAGCAAGCAGTGGTGCGGGTCCATGAAAATGACTAGTATGCTACAGACATGGACATGTGATGTGTGGACCCAGAGCTTTGACGTCTATCATGGCTCAACCGTCGGCGCCTATACTATACATATGTCTACGTGTCTGTTTTTGTGATGTTGGGTTGGATTTTGAAATTTATTTTAGTTTGAAAATGTATTAAAATAATATTTTTTTATTTAAAAAAAAAACATTTTTAATATAGTATATAAAAATATTTAAAAATAATAATAAAATTTAATTTAAAGTAAGAAATAAAAAAAAATGAATTTTTTTAAAAATACTTTTGAAATATATTAACAAGACATGGTTGAGTTTACTTTTAAAATTTGATTTAAAATAAAAATAAAAAAAACTTTTAAAATGCATTAATAAGCAGGTGTATACTTTTGTTATTGTGGTTGAGTTTCCGCTGGTTCACCACGGCACTCGTGACCATCCACTCAATTTTGTTCATCTTGGTCTTGGATCACTGCATCCACCAGTCTTGGCCTTTGGGATGCCGCGTGCACGTGTAAGTGAGGACATGGGCTTAGCGAATTGTGTTCATGGCCCAGTGATTCGCTACAGAAAGTCTTCGACATGGACTTGTCTTCTAGGGTCACCAGATTGTGGGCCTGGCCTGTATGTTAAAAAGAATAAAGGAGGGGCCCATTGGGCTTCGTTGGATTCAGAATTTGGTTGAGTTCATGATTCAGAATGGAACCTAATTAGTTTATGCAATGGAAGAATTAAAGTGGAGGTTTGAATCATTCATTGAGTCTTTAAACATGGTTTTGCATTACTCTTTAATAGAAAATTATTTAAACTTAAAACCAGGACAAATTTATGGTTATTTTGTGCTTAGTTTTAGTAGATAGAACGAGGATAATTAGGGTTTGAGTTACATGTCACTTTATTATTATTATTATTATTATTATTATTATTATTATTATTATTATTATTATTATTATTATTATTATAGTTATAGAACACGTGGATCGATGAGTGGTCTTGAGTTTATTAGGTGTTTTTAATAACATCAATTTCATTTTCTTATCTGTAAATAATAATAATAATTCGATACAAATAAAATTGCTGAGCAAATTTTGTTTGGGATAACTTTTTAATCGATTCGGTGGCAAACTCAAACCTAGTTGTGATCTAGGTTTACATTATAGACCAGGTGATATTTTAAAACTCTAATACCTAGTCAAAGTATCAATTCAAAATAATAGATTTATTTGATGGGGCTAAGCCAAATTTTAAAATTATTTTAAACTTTTTATATCTTGTAAAAATATCTCAACTCAAAAAATTAAATCATCGAATATAATTTCAAGAATACATTCACATTTCACACGACTCCTTTGACACTAGAAGAAAAAACAGACTTAGAATAAATAGCTGAGCTAGCATGTTTGTTTTTATCCTAGTTGGAATTTTAAAATCTTGCAAGCCATTGTATGAATATCCTCATGCTAAAAAAAATAACAATATTTTTTAAAAAATAATTATTTTATTTAGGCAGTCAAGTGATATGATTTTAAAATTAAAAAATTTATTTTCTTGCAATCTCATATTTCAATCCTATGATTTTTAATATAATAATTATTAAAAATTTCTATGATTATTAATTTTAAAATTTATGCAATTAGTCTATACAGACACAAGTTGACAAGATCTACAACGTTAATAAAAAAAATAGCAGCAGGCACTCGAAATTAATTTGTAGATTGAACGTGATCAGTTAATTGCTCATGATCAAGGTAAGGTATCAACTTCCAACAACAAGCACGGTGCCACGTGGACTTTCATAATTGAAGGTAAGGGCTGGTGTTGAAGGTCTCGATGATGACATCCAGTGCCGCGTGTCATTTACTCCCGTGTTAAAAAACTTGAATGATTGAGGAGAATGATTAGCTTAATAATTAGTACTGGTTTTTGTGCAATAATTAGGGACTGACGTGTCAATCTTTTGGTCACCCATTTGCCACGTAACGTGAATTTAAGAAAATACAATGACTATTGAAGCCCCAAGCGACCTCGCATTTTAATATTATCAAAGCTAGATCTTAGTCTGATTTTTTATTTATTAAAATAATACCGTTTTTAGTTGTTGAGAAAAGGATTGTTTATGATTATTTTATATTAATACAAAATTGATATCTACAAAAAAAATAACATTATTTCAAATTAATTTATCTGCAAAGTTTAGAGGCACACTTCTTCTTATCATTGTATCTATATAGAGTTTAAAAAACTAACGTTTCATCCAAACTATTTGACAGCCTGACAACACGTGTCATGTATAATTACTAGATCATTTAATTTTAATAACTTATTCAATTAACTTAAATTAATTAGTTTCAAAACTAATTACAATGGCAAGTGCTGTTTTGATTAATTTTTTAAAAATTGTTTTCTCAATATTCAAATTTATTATTCATCGTATTATAAAATGCAACAAAACCTCTTACATTCTCAACATACACTGAAAAAACATCTTTAACTATCTGATACATAAATTATAATTTAATAAATAAATATAATATACAAATGTTCTTAAAAATATTACTAAAAAACACGGCGAGTATCCTACCGTTATCACATGACTATCATTTCCACGTATGGGTCTGGCTGCACTGGCTTGGATTTACCCTCCACGTCACGATAGTCTATTGTTGAATATTCAAGAATCCCTATCAAATTCAATATATATTTCTCACATCATGTACTGGTAATCTTTATATTTTTTCTCGGTACGGTGATAAGCATGGAGCCATTTTTTCCAACCTTGCAATTTACGTGGCAGATTCTCAGAGATATTTTTTCCAGTACCAATCTAATCTATCCACGTCACCCAGGTCTAAATCCTGACCCAGTCTGCTAAAAGATTGGGTCAAACATAAAGGATTTAAGACAAACTCGGCGACAGAAGTTGGTCTCTGGCTTGCCTCCCGTTGATAGAGAGCTGTGATCACATCATGCTAGGTCTATCCTTGTCTCATACGCCCACCGTTGATTTCGCTTTCACTAGATGATCATACCTTTCTCTTCTCCGAACAGGACCTTATCCTCGATGTGACCGACTTATCTGTCTGGGGAAAAGTTGCATGGAGCATGCTCACAGTAAGTATCGTAGTCTTCCTCGCTCAGTGGACAACCATTTATGTTCAGAACAATGATTGGCCTTTTTATTTTTGTAATAACTGGCATATCTTTTGATAATAGTATTAATTCTTGAAATTCAATCTTATATTTACTGATACATGAATTAACAACTAGTCAACCATTAATTTGGTGCCAGCTCACAAGATCCACAGTCATGATTAGCAATGAATGACTATTTATCTAGCTAAATTCTTCTAGCCGATGGTCTTTTTACAGATAATTCAAATAATCGTTATAATTACATAATTTTAAGGTATAGGATACTTTTTTTTTGTTTTAAAACAATGACTTAACAACTTTTATCTATAGTGATAATACATAGTACTTTTCAAAATATTTTTTATTTAAAAATATGTCATTTTATTTTTACATCAATACATTAAAACCATAAAAATAAACACCATAAAAAAATATATTCTTAAAACACATTCAAACCATTTAAAAATATATTCTTAAATCAATGCAGTTCCATACATTTGTTTAGCAAACATTCTTATAGAACATAACAATATACCCCAGGGGAGGTCACACGTTTTAGTCTTACAACTCTTAGGAACAATAAAAGTTACTTAATTGGTTGTTCATCTTAGAACTTGCAAGATTCATCGAGGTACACGTCAGATGATCCGGATATTCATATTAAAAAATAAATATACAAAATAAGATATGGTTGTATTTTTTTAAAAATAATAATATAAAATATATCAGTACACAAATAATCTCGAGGGATGTGACTTAATTGGTAAGGCCCTAGATTTATTCCTTATAGGTCACCAATTTGAGTCTTGCAACCCTTGAGGCCATTAGAGACTGTCTAATTGGTCGTTCATTTCAGAACTCATGAGATCTTTTGAAATAATCTCAAGTTGACCTAAACATTCATATTTAAAAAAAAAACAATATACAAAATATGATATAATTGTATTTTTTAAATACACACACACATAAATAACCATCAGGGATGCAGCTCAACTGTTCATGCCCCATGTTTGCTCTTGAGATCACCAATTTGAGTCTTGCAATCTTCGGAATCACTAGAGGCTATTTAGCTGGTCATTCATTTCAGAATCCACGAGATTTGTCAAGATATGTTCAAGCTAATATAGACATCCACATTAAAAAAATAATATACAAAATAAGATATAGTTGCATTTAAAAATAATAATAATATAAAATCACGTTTTTCTATGATATTTGATAGAAGATCAATTTCTAAAAAAATACTTAACAATATATCACATGGCCTAATAGCAAAATAATGTTATTGGAGAAATCCATGATGACGATGATTTAAAAGCACATGTGCCTGTTAAGGGGAGTTTAAAATATTAGTAATATTTACTCTTAAAATATGTTTTACTTTGAAATATATCAAAAAATATTTTTTACTTTGAAATATTTCAAAAAGTATAAACAAATAATTCAAAATAAATAAATAATCAAAACTGTGGATGAAAAGTTGTCACTGTGATAAGTAAGTATTTGAAATTATGATTACGGTTGTTTTGAAAATATTTTTTTGCTTAGAAATATATTAAAATAATATTTTTTTTTAAAAAAATATTTTTAATATCAGCACATAAAAAAATAAAATAAAAATTATTTTTTAAAATATTTTTAAAACACAATACCAAACGTATCGAATTCAAATGTAAATAAACAAACACATTTTTTTTTTATCTTCCACGGCGCAGGTCAATAATGATAATTGATGACCAATAGATGAAGTCAATATTTGATGAAGGCGTATCAAAGAGCAAGCAAGATATTTCCGTAGATGCAGTTGTACCATAACCCAGCCACTTTACCAGCTCCAAAATTGAAGATATTTATGCGTATAGAGGGGTGTTTACGTAATATTGTACCCTTACCTGTCGACAGACAAGAAAAGTAAAACCACGGCTTTCACTTACAAAAAATCTCGAACTCTCTCGAATTCTCTCCTCTCATAACCCGGATTTCTCCTATATAAGCAAAAAATCCGTTCAATTCCCCCTCACATTCCCCACAGCGCACAGTCTAAGAAATAACGAGAAGTTGAAGAAGATTTTTTATCGGAGCTCCTAGAACAACCATCGGATCTTACCGTTTAAACCACCGAAACTTCGGATCGGCGGTTGAAAGTTCGTTTTTTCTGATTAAAAAAGTTCACTCAATTTGATAATACTTTCTTTTAATTCCCTGATTGGCTCTAGCGTAGCTTACTTTTTATTAGGTGTGTGCTAAAATAATCATAGACGTAATTTAAGTTTTGTTTGGTTTCTGAGAAAATTGAGTGCTAGAAAAGGAAATGTGATGATAGTTTTGTCGAGTTTTGGTTATCGGGAAATGTGACGTTTCAATGTTTGAATTTTTGTTTTTCATCTTTTTTTTTTGTCTGTGTATTATGACGTGCCCTTATGGGGTTTTAATCGCGCAATCACGGAGAAAGTTTTCGTCATTTTATTGCTTGTGTATTATTTTGCTCAATTGATGTATGATGATGTTTGTTGTTTGTCTTTTTTATTTTAAATGTATTTTTTGTTTGAGGATGTTGTTGGATAAATAGGTGTATTTGTCTATTGAATTTTGAGAAAGGAAGTGCTTGTGGAATTCTATGTGTTTTCGTCAGGGAGCCCTTGAATACACAGAGGTGGGTGTTTTGTTTTTCTGTGGATTATTCGTCAACTGCTGTGCGGATTTAAGAGCTCCCTGTGAATTAACGTGAAAGAAACTTTCCGATGAGCTGTTTGTGATTACTAATATTACACGTGCAAAACTAAAGATTCAAAAGGTGGAAGTCCCGGGACGAGTTTCTAACTTAGAGAAGCTCTTTATGGGGCACGAGGCATTCTTATTTAACTGTTTTTAAGGTAATTTAGGTCTACAGTTTGGTGGTTGATTGAGGTTGCCGTGAACTGATTAAAATCTTGGTGGTAGAGAAAAGAGATGGGTTTTCATATCATGTTCTTCCCTTTTATGAAAGACATCTAACTAAACATAGGACTAGCTTTCCAAGAGTTTGTTGGAAGGATGTAGTTTAGAACAGTGTTGTCTCTTTAGTAATTTCTGCTATTTTTAGCATTTTGTTACTGAAGTGAGTGGAGTTTTATAGGAATGATGTGAGTGGAGTTCAGAAATCTCGTAGGCGGAGAAGTCGGTGTAATGAGGGCCCTTTCTGTATTCCTGAAGTTGTACAGGGAAGGGTTGGGGTAGCATTATATTTAGGGATTTTCTGCATGATATGCCCTAAATTGCAGGTGTTCATGTGCTCAAGGTTGGTGGGTGCCTGCATAAAGTTAGGTTTCTTATACCCTGTTCTTCGTGGATAATGCCATCTTGACCAGTGTTGGGGGTGTAAGCTAAGCACAAAGAGCTTCTTGTTTGTTTCTCGTGTTTCTAAACATAAACATACAATGAAGCAGGGGGTTTGAAACACCTAATAACTGATATAATGGTTATTGCTTCACCAGTGAATCTCCACAGTTAGAGCTCGGTCCGTCATCTCCTCCTTTCACCAGACAGCATGCTCAGAACTTCCACATCTACTCTCTTTTCATTCAATGGAATTCAAGATTGCTTACAGAAGAAGTTAGTGATTGTTTCCCTGTGCCATCTATCATCGATGGAAACATGGGCAATAGGAATTGATAGTTTTTTCATCCTTGTTTATACCTTAAAAATTTGAATTTCAGTCCTTAGTCAGGAGAAAAATTTGCTATTTTGTCTGGGAAAGTTGGTAATTAGAGGAGCAAGTTTCCTTTATGGCGTGTCCCATAAAGTTATAACTCTTCTGGTCATGGTTTAGATAGAGAGGGAGCGGCTGAGATTTGAATGGGCTTTCTCTGACAAGAGGGAAACCTCTGATGTGCTGATGATAGAATTTCTTTTAAAGTTTTGGTAAGTTAATTTTATGGAGGAGACTGGGTTTCAGAGTTGCTATTTGAGGTAGGCCTGTCCTTGATGGACAATCAAAATAACCCATTTCTTCTCACTGTTTCCCCATCTTTTTCTTCTTCTTTTCAGAACATGTTTGATTGTGTGATGTATTGCTTTTACCATAGGTTGTCATGTCCAGAGTAACTGGACTATGTTCCTGGGACTTCTTCAAGGAATCGAGTGATCATGCAATGCTATTCTTACTAATCATGGCTGAAGGCTCTGGAGTTCCTGAATGCTGCATTATAGTTATACTTATATATCTTCTTGTTTTGATGATTCTTCTCTTGGGAGTATAGCTGATTGGACTTTGGAGCTGTTCAGCGTTAGTTGGATTATGTTGTTGCTGATTTCAATTGATCTGCCGACGTGTACAAGAAAGCTCATGGAGTGTTTCCGTGGCTTGATCGGGTGCTAAATATGCCTTCTGAAGTCTTAGAATCTTTTCTAAATTGATTTCAATGCGCAGGTGTTCCCGGTTTATTTGCCAACTTCTTGATAGTTGCTATTATTGCCCGAAGATATTGCCATGGGAGAAGTGCATATTGAGAATCTTGTTCCTCAAGATTTCAGACTATTTCATCACATGGGCTCATGTTCACAGCATTTTAATGAAGATCACATCTTCTCAGAAGAATCAATGAATGTGGAAACTCTTGAAATACTAGATAAAGGATTAATGGAATACGGGTATGAGTCTGTTCCTGTTTACCTAGCAAAGTTCAATAGTTTCCTGCCGTTATACTTGCTTAATATGATGTGCTCTGTCATCAGATGCTTACACTACCGGAGAAGGTGCCGTATCAGAGCACCTTGCTGTAACGAAATATTTGATTGCCGTCATTGTCATAATGAGGCAAAGGTATTTTTTTATATAAAAAAAGTGCTTTATGTATTTGATGATCATGTAGCTCACGCTGATAATTTTTGGTGAATATGTTATGGTGATTTTGAATGTTTGCTGATCTGTTATGCTTGGTGGGCAGAACAATATCAATGTTGATCAGTTGCATAGACATGACTTGCCACGCCATGAAATCAAACAGGTAGCCATGTTCCTTTCTCTTTGATCCTGCTTTTGTGAGTTCCTGCAGTAAACCTTCATTGTTATTTCCATTCAATCTGCTAAATGCTCCTTTTGTGTTTTTTCAGGTGATATGCTCACTTTGTGGCACTGAACAAGAGGTGAGCAAGTTTTTGTATTATTGGTGTTGCATTCTGACCTCTGATCCCAAGTTTGCAACTTGTAAATGAAACTTTTAAATTGAGAACGTCTAGGAATAAAAAAGGCTGATGATAGGAAACTTTAGAAGTCAAAATTGAATAGTCGTGCTTCATGTATTGACATAGTAGTTAATAAATAAATAAAATTCCCTAAACCTGAAGTTAGGCAGTTCTTTTTTATCCTGTGTTTTCATCCTGTGCTATTATTAGTCAGCATTTGGCTACAAAACTCATGTTTCACCTGTTGTCTGTGATAATTAGGTTCAACAAGTTTGTATCAACTGTGGCGTGTGCATGGGAAAGTACTTCTGTGAGACTTGCAAGCTGTTTGATGATGATGTAAGTGCTTAATATCGCATAGCTTGGTTAGCCATGAAAAGAAGGGATTAGTTTGGCAGTATCCAGCTTTCAGTATAATGTGCTATAATGAGATTGTGCCTGCTATAGGATTCTGCATATCTTTTCTTTCTTATAAGTTGTTGAGATGAACTTGCTAACTCAGATCAAATCTGTTCACTTCTGTTGCAGACATCTAAGAAACAGTATCATTGTGATGGCTGTGGAATTTGCAGGTATGCTTGTTTATGCTTTTTGGTTTTCCTTTTGATCATATTGATGAGATAATAATGTTCGGAGCTTCTGAGCAAGTTTATTTCACTAAACTATTGATTAAATTATAGAATTTGAGTGAGAACTTTTCTTGATATTAAAAGGAAAAGGTCCATGTCACCACCATGTTTCTCTGCCTGTACATCCCCCCCTCCCCTCTTCTAGTTTGATGTAATTATGTTTATCTGACTGGCATGTGCCGTGCGCTTTGGCAGAATTGGAGGGCTTGAGAATTTCTTCCATTGTTACAAATGTGGTAAGCTACAATTCTCCTGTCATTTCTATTTCTAGTTTTAGTTTGGAACTGTATGATAGTTTTAGTTTGGAACTGTATGAGTGCTTACAATATAACTAACTTGATGTTTTCCTGTATTCTTGGTATGCTATCAAACCATGAAGGCTGCTGCTACTCAAATCTTCTGAAGAATAGCCACCCCTGTATAGAAGGCGCAATGCATCATGACTGCCCTGTCTGCTTTGAGGTATAGATATAGATTACACCTTTTATTCTGTGTTATTCCCCTTATGATCAATATTTTTTGTCTCTAGTGACTGGGGCCTGACTGATGTTTAATTTCAAATGGTTGCAGTTTTTATTTGAGTCGAGATATGATGTGACTGTCTTGCCATGTGGACACACTATTCACAAGAGCTGCTTAAAGGAAATGAGGGATCATTATCAGTGAGTTTCCCTCCAGCAGCCTTATCCCGGGGTATCAAGTTTGTTTCTTTAACCGTTTGGTTTTTTACTTGTTATTGTTACAGATATGCTTGCCCTCTTTGCTCGAAGTCAGTTTGTGATATGTCTAAGGTATGGGAGAAATTCGACATGGAAATTGCAGCTACACCAATGCCAGAACACTACCAGAATAAAATGGTTGGCTCCCCCCCCCCCCCACCCACACACACACACACACGTGCTTGCTTAAGGTGACGCACCGGCTTATTGTTTGCTAAATATACTAACACTGATAATATTACTGTTCTGAAGGTTAGAATCCTTTGCAATGATTGTGGAAAGTCCTCTGAAGTGCAATTCCATGTAGTAGCTCAGAAATGCTTGAACTGCAAGTCCTATAATACTCGTCAAACAAGAAGCTAAGAAGTTGCTGCAAAGACAACGTCGTTAGAAAAACAATGGTGGATGCTGTCCTGGAGATGATGGTTCGCTTTCCCGATCATTCTGTCTTTCCTTTTATCCTCCCCCAATTGAACGATCTCCTCAAGAAACCACCAGTCGAGGTGGTCATGCAAATAAAGTTTCTCCTTTTGTAGTTTCCATTTCCTTGTATTTTGTTAGCAGATGTTTATAAGGAAAAGGAAAGGGTCGCAGGTATGCCGTGTCGGAAGGTGCTGTAGATCACCATGGTTTGGTGGAGTAAGTAAATAGTGCATAGTTGTGCAGAAAAGTTCCTGCGATCTTGTGTGGGATTGTTGTGCTTCTGGTATGTAGTGATGGTGCGACTGCTGCTCCTGAAAGTATCGGGTGTGACTGGAGGGTTACGGCTGAAATAGGTTCCAGTGATATGATCTTGTGCGACCACCTTGCATAAAAATAGAAAGCAGTTGGCCTTGTGATTTTCAATGCCATTCACAATTGATTATCCAATCGTTGCTTTTATTTAAATAAATGTCTGCTTTTTATTCCATGCAGTAAAGTGTCTAAAGAGTAGTTTATTAGTCAAATATTTTTTTTTTATTAAACGCCAGCACCAATCATATTGACTATAACTAGCTGAATGTATTGATGGCGCGTGTATCAAAACTATTCTTAGAAAAACACAATTTAAGTACAGAAATAAGAGATCAAGAATAATAAACCTACCTCGTATAAGAAACAAGGCTCTTCTTTATTTATATAATTGTTTTTAATATTCAGCTAGGTATTGTGATTGTATTTATACAGTAGATGCAGTCGTAAGAGATGTTTTTAATACAAAACAAAATGGCACCGGAATAATATTAACATGAAACAAGAATAATATCTGTTTGAATAATATTAACATGAAAAAAGAATAATATCTGTTTATCTAAGAAATTTTATGGTGGTCAAATTACAACCGATAATATTCTATAAATCCTACCAGTTACTGTTCCAAAATACAAGGAAATGGAAACTAGATAGTAGTATTCAGCTCTCTAAGAATTGAAAGATAAAAAAAGCAGAGCTGAATAAAATCATTAACCTAGAAAAATCTAACCCAATCCAAACCCTACCTCATCATCGACACCAGCACCACTCCATCAACATATCTGTGTTTGTTATTTGAATCTGAGGTAACATGATGAACAAGGACTTGTGATTTACATAGCAGATTTCGAGTTCGAGTCAAGATATGCATTCCTTATAAAAGTGTGATAATCAAGGTTTTATTCATTTACTTGAATTCATAAAATATATTTTCTGGGAGGTGAGGTACTCACATCAAAAAAAAAAGAAAAGTAAACAGCTAGTTGATGGCTTTTACAAATGTAGAGTTGAGAGTTTATCATGAAGAATCAAAAAGAAAGTTGGGATTTTGGTGGTGATGGCGAGGCATCAGATTTTGTTCGGATGTGGTTTTATGAAAAATCGGGAGATTCAAACAATAATAATAAACTTTATAGCCCAGCGTAATAATGAGCCCAGGATTGATATTATGGGCTTGGTGCTCTTCGTTTCACACTTAAATGGGCCACAACTGTAAATTAAATAGCACAATCCAATCCCAACAATATCGTTAAGAAAAAAAAGGAGGGAACCACCGGCTACCATCAAACTATGGCCGCATTAACTTTTCCAAATATCTTCTTCTCCTCTCTCTCCCCCTCTCAACACAAGCCACCAGCGCTAAATCACAAAACATCCCACTCAATTTTAAGAACACATTGGATCATAGATTTGTTAAAATCTTGTTCAGATATTAGAGGATTTTCACCAATTCATGCCCATTTGATCACTGCAAATCTCATTCATGACCCTGAAATAACAAGTCAAGTTCTTGCCTTTTTACTCTCTGTCAATAACCTTCATTGTGTCCATCAGATTTTAAACTATTCCTATGAACCAGAATCCGTAATTTGGAACACGCTTATACAAAACAAGCTTAAAGAAGGTTGTCCACAAGAAGTTTTGGTGGGTTATTATCACATGGTAACTCAAGGTGTGCTGTTAGATATTTCCACTTTTCACTTCTTGATTCATGCTTGCTGTAAGATTTTTGATGTTAAATTGGGAAGCGAAGTTCATGGGAGAATCTTGAAAAGTGGGCTTGGAAGAAATAAGTCTTTGAACAACAATTTGATGGGTATGTACTCAAAATGTGGGAAATTGAAGGAAGTATGCCTATTGTTTGCGAAAATGACCCATAGAGATGTTATTAGTTGGAACACCATGATTTCCTGTTTTGTTTTGAAGGGAATGTATAGGGAAGCATTGGATTTATTTGATGAAATGTTGCTTAGTGGGGTTTTACCAGATGAGATAACAATGGTTAGCTTGTTTTCAACATGTACTAAGTTGAAGGATTTGGAGACGGGGAAAAGATTGCATCTTTACATCGTTGATAATAAGTTTAGGATCAGAGGAAGTTTGTTGAACTGTTTAGTAGACATGTATTCGAAGTGTGGGAAAATGGTCGAAGCGCATAGTCTTTTGAGTAGATGTGATGAATCTGAGTTTGATGTTGTTTTATGGACTACTTTGGTTAGTGGGTATGTGAAGTCTAATGAGATAGATAAGGCTAGGCAACTGTTTAAAAAGATGAATGAGAGAAGCTTGGTATCGTGGACCACGATGATGTCTGGTTATGTTCAAGGGGGGTATTTTTGTGAATGTTTAGAGTTGTTTCAACAAATGAGGTTTGAAAATGTGATCCCGGATGAGGTTGCTCTTGTGACAGTACTTTCAGCCTGTGCTCATTTAGAAGACTTTGATTTAGGAAAATCTATCCATGCCTTTATTGTGACATATGGAATGATTGTTAATGGGTTTCTTGGGAATGCTCTGTTGGACTTGTATGCAAAATGTGGGAAACTTGATGACGCTCTCAGAACATTTGAGCAGTTGCCTTATAAAAGTGCAGCATCATGGAATTCAATGCTGGATGGCTTTTGCCGAAGTGGAGGTGTTGACAAGGCAAGAGACTTCTTTAACAAGATTCCAGAGAAGGATATAGTTTCTTGGAACACCATGGTCAATTTTTATGTAAAACATGATCTGTTTAATGAATCATTTGAACTTTTCTGCAAGATGCAGAGTTCAAATGTAAAACCTGACAAGACAACTTTGATCAGTTTGCTTTCATCCTGTGCTAATGTTGGAGCCCTGTATCATGGCATCTGGGCTAATGTGTACATAGAGAAGAATGAAATTGGTATTGATGCTATGTTGGGAACTGCCTTGATTGACATGTATGGGAAATGTGGGTGTGTTGAAATGGCCTATGAGATCTTTACTCAAATAATTGACAAGAACGTATTTGTTTGGACTGCAATGATGGCAGCATACGCCATGGAGGGGCATGCCCGGGAAGCAATAGATCTATACTTGGAAATGGAGGCAAGTGGAGTAAAACCAGATCATGTCACTTTCATAGCTCTTCTAGCTGCTTGTAGCCATGGAGGTTTAGTTGATGAAGGCTACAAATATTTCAACAAATTGAGAAATTTCTACAACATCACTCCAACGATTCAGCATTATGGCTGTATGGTTGATCTCCTGGGTCGAATTGGACACTTGGAAGAAACAGTCAAGTTCATTGAAAGAATGCCAATAGAACCAGATGTCTCTATATGGAGTTCCTTAATGAGAGCATGCAGAAGTCACCATGATGTGGCTCTAGCAGAGCAGGCATTTAAACAGCTCGTAGAGATAGACCCCACAAATGATGGTGCTCATGTGCTTCTTTCGAATATTTATGCAGATGCAGGCAAATGGGATGGTGTGAGTAAGGTGAGAACAAAGCTACACGAGATGGGAGTGCCGAAGCAACCAGGTTTCTCTATGATAGAACAAAATGGAGTTGTTCATGAGTTTACTGCCTCAAACCTTGTTTCTACAGACATTCTCTGCTTGTTACAAGACATAGAGAGAAGATTACTTGTGGAACAGGAACTATCAGATGCTACATCTCGACATAGCGAACGGTTGGCCGTCGCATTTGGTCTTATAAACAACCAGGAAAACTCTCCAATCCGGGTTGTGAATAGCGTTCGAATGTGTAGAGATTGTCACTCATTTATGAAACTCATATCTCAGGCCTATGATAGAGAAATAGTTATTAGGGATAACTATAGATTTCATAGATTCACGGATGGGCATTGCTCCTGTAAAGATTACTGGTGATAGGAAGTCCCTGGTCTACTGTAAATTGTTGACACAAATTGCGCACTTGCAATTTCAGAAAGAACTAGAATTGAATTACACTTTGTTACCAGAAATTCAGAATGGAAGCATACTCGTTTGAGGTAGACAGAGAGACTGGGGAATTTAAGAGGAGCGATGCATTATCTAAGTTCAAATATTTTTCTTACGCGTAACGTTTTCTTCAACTTTGAAAGTAAATAAATTTATTTTATCTATGTCCAATTTGATTTGAAATAACATAAACTCGCTTCAAAATTGTTCATAAATTTCCTGGTTATGGAGCTCATGAATTTGCAAATGAAATCCTAAAACCTTGAACTCAGAGAAGACAGGGCAATGCCTGATGAAGAAGAGGACTTGATTATACATGGTAAAGATTACTTATCGTTTGTGGGGATTTTTCTTCCCCAGGTATTACCATGTGAATGCGGTCAAAGTTTCATAAAAGAAGGTAAGAAATAATAAATAAGATGTCGGGAGCTGCCCGACTCGACATTGCATGGAAAGTGAGGAATCTCCAAAAGGAAATCCTGTAGATTGTCTTCTGTAGTTGTAACTTGTAATGGAGGAGGACCACAAGCACATGGAAGTGAGGTGGTTTCACTTTTTTTAAAAAAATTATTTTTTATTTAAAAATATATTAAGATTATATTATTTTTATTTTTTATAAATTATTTCAACCACCCTTTTAATCTTTTAACTATGTCACCGTCAGCTCTCTTCTCTCTTCTTTTGCAGCCATGAAGGGTTGGGTGATGGAGCTTACATTGTCAACATTTCCAGCACTACTGATTGAACGTGGATACCTTGGAATTGTTTCTTTGCTTGCTAGAAAGCGTTTCCCTTTTTTTTATTCATGTTTGGTTATATTATAAAATATTGGTCAACGAAATTCATTTTCCGAAATATAAACTTAAAATGGAAGGGATAGCATTTTGAAATAGAAGAAAGTGTTCTCTTAAAAAAAAAAAAAAAAGAGAGTAGAAAACACTTTCCATGAAGAGCCTAAGAATTAAAATGGGACAATAGTTTATTATTCTTGTATACATATAAACAATAATATTAATAAAATATTTCAAAACATAATATTACTAGAATATAATAAATTACTATATTTTTATAAGATATAATATATTGATATAAAAATATATTAGAAAACACATTCGAATGCAAAACATATTATACTTTTAAATCGTTATAAAATTAAGATACCATAGAAAATTATTGGAGAGAGTTAAGTTCACCAAAAGCACCACACTCAACTGGATTTCTTCTTGTCAGGATGCGAGCAAGAAATGAAAAGCTAATAGTCTGTCATGTTTATCATTTTATTTCAAAAGTTTTTCAGAAAAAAAAAATATTTTAAATTAAATTTGTTTGTTTTTAGATTATTTTCACAATATTAAAAATATTTTTTTAAAAAATAAAAAATGTTTTTTTGCATGAATTTAGTATTATGGTTGAAATTGTTTTTGAAAATAATTTTGTTCAGAAATATATTAAAATATTTTTTTATTTTTTTAAAAAATATTTATGACATGATACTTAAAAATAATTTTAAAACATAAAAAAATAATCTAAAATTAAAGATAAAAAAATTATTTTTCTCTCAAAATCACTGTCAAAATACAGTAACAACAGACAAGGCTTTAACAGTCCACGTCTTCAACCTTCATTTTCTATGTAAAATCCCATGCTAAATAAAACCATGGGAGCACAGCAGGAATCACAAAAAACACATTTTCGTAACAGTGAGAGGTCCCCCGTTGCTTTTGGACTTGAGTAGTAGCCAAGCAAGAACTATTCAAAATAACTTCAACTACTTTGTACATCACATAGCTATCAGAGCCTTGCATCAGAAGCCTACGGAGATTTTGTAATGCGGGATCACAGAAGATCTTTCCGAAGGTGAGCGTTCGGTGATTTCAAAAGATTGTTTTAAAAAAAAACTTAATAAAAATATTTTTATTTAAAATCAAAATTAAATTATACTGATATTAAAAAATATTTTTTTTATAAATAAAAATATTATTTTAATTCATTTATAAACAAAAAAAATAATTTAAAAAACATCCAAAATACATCATTTTACATATTTCTAAGAAAAACAACCGAATCTTGTTGCGCCAGCCACGGTATAATTGGCATTAGTGATCTCCAATCACAAGATCTGAGATGGAGTCTCTCCTTCATAACCAAAAGCGGTAATGCTAAATAGTGTCTCCAATCGACTAAGGAAATAACATGCAGTATATATATTGTTAACTTGTATTTGGATCCTCCTCTTATATGCCATTTGGGACTAATTTACTTAATCTAAGAAACCAGCCTCCCCTTACAAACATGGATTAATCTAAAAAACCAGTCATTTGAGGAGAAATTGATTTATACCAAAAACAAATTGTATTAGAATCTCTACAACTACGGGATTCCTACAATATTTAGTTTCGGAAGTAATTAGTCTTTCCTTATTCTGTTATATAGATCTGTATATATATCGGTGTTATGCCAAAACAAAGAATAAGAAAGCATTAATTCTTCATATATAACACGTCGAATCTTGTACATTCAGTCAAAAACTTGTGGAGCTTGCAGGCTTATACAATAACTTGTGCTGCAATGGAGGTAAGAAGATGGAAGAATTAAATCGAACAGCAGCTATAATAATCAGCTGCAAGAGTTTCACATGAATTCCAAGGCAATACAGGCCTGGATTATGGAAAGCAATAACTAGCCAAATGAGAGCAATTAGATACGGCCATGCATGGTGAAACAAAAACATCGTAGGAAGCAATGTACAAAACGATCATCCATGGCTGCTACGAGATGCACATAAAACAGCTCTTTGAAAACAGACGATCTGGGGCGTCTACCTCGGTGTTAGTTTCACTGATCATGGGGGCATATCATGGGGCATCAACGATGCCAGCTGCGAAAAGCCCACCCCCCTCGCTCGACATGGGGGCACACTCGGAAGATTTGGTGGAGGTGTTCTCCAACTCTTCATCGATCATAATCTCCTCTGAACGGCAACTCAGACTGCAAAATGCTTTCTCGCCTCTGCATGAAATTCATTCGACCCAATCAAAATCCTGCAGAATATTAGAAATGAAAATAAAAAAGGGTTATAGACAAACCTGTATATGTAAATATCTTTTCCCTCGTCCAATTTCTTGTTGCAATAGTAACAGAAGCTCAAGAAATCCTTGGAGGGAAATGAACTCGGAATTTTCGAGCAAGTAACAGCCTGGGGCAATCCAGCCTCCTCTGCTTCGTTCTTGCCAAAATTGGTTATGTCATTAGATTGACATTCCAGGATGCAGTCACCGTAAATATGAGTTGTTTTGGGGTTGGGACCATGAGAAATTACACATGTATAATCCTCAGAAAGCTCAATCTCACTTGCAGAGAGAGAACCGATGAGTCCGTTGACGGAGCTAACTGACATTGGGGTACAAGTCAAATTTGTGTTTGAAAAGTTGTTTGAATTTGAGCTTCCTCCGAATAATTGAGGAGGACATTCACCTCGGGTAGTTATGTTATTCAAGCAAAAATTCCCAGAACTTGCTTTCGAGTTCTGGCCGGCCAACCGAGACAGGGATGAAAATGGCCTGCAAGAGTCCAATGAACATGACCGGATCTTTCCAAAGGGATCGTAATCAGATGGATCATCTCCGATTTCAAAAAGAACATCAGAGCTGCCCTTTTGAAGGGGAGATTTGGTAAGGGTACGAGGGAAAATTGCAAAATTTCTTGGCAAAGACTTTGGAGCTTGAAAAGAATCAGTATGGGATTGGAAATTAGGGGTTTTACTTCGTACTCGGGGTCCAAAAAGAATGTTCTTACTATCCGATGATCGGAGGACCTTGCCGGATCCTTCGCCATCATCATCAAGTGAATCTACGATGCTTAAACCTACTTTACTACAATCCCAGCTCTTCTGTTGCCCACCATGAGATGACCCGGGGAACTTATTGGGGTTTCTTATATTCGAAAACATCCTAAAATCTAGAGGAGATGTTGGACTCCTGACAGAATCACAATCTGATAAACCCTTATGACTTGACCCAACAAACAGGCCAGGGCCAGTGAAAAAGGAGTTAGCTTTGAGATTGTACCCCATGTTATCAGACTGAAAATGTGACTCGGAACCAGAATCAGACATTGTCAACTGACCCATTTGTTGATCTTTCTGGAGCGACCTGGTTCTCTTCCTCAGCATCACACCACAAAACCCTTCTTGGAAACACCGAAATCCCCACTTTTATCTGCAACTAGAAAAAAAGATTTCAAGGAATTACAACTATATTCATAACCAAATTACAATCAACATGAAATTTATTATGTAATTGAATCAACAAGAGATCATTTAACAAGCTGCATTGAGGGTGGGGAAGAAATAGTTCCGTGGGCATCGAAAGGAAAGATCTTTTTTGTAAATGAAACCTCAAAAATCCCAAAATAACCACATCAAAAATTACAAAAAAAACAGAAGACTAGCAATAACAAAATCCCAAATTGAAGATTTCGCATCATGTTCTAAGCAAAACTCGGCTCCCACGTGCAAAATCACACAAAAAACGGAATCCCAGATGAAAAAGCCTCATTAACGCGTTATATAACTCCAAAACATATCAGCAGTTCATAAGGACGTGATCAAGAAACCAACTTTGTCCAAGAACATTACAGTTTTTTTTTTTTAAAAAAAAAAACAGTGCGTCGTGGTGGTGGTGTTCAAAGGCCTGAAAAGAAAGCACACCTGAGGAGCTCTCTCTCTCTCTCTCTCCCTCGCGCTCTCTCTCTCTCTCTCTGGCCTCAAAATCAGCAAAGGCAGTGTGACTGTGTGAGGCTTCCAAAATACTCCATTCCTCTTACATTACTATTGTTTATTTTGTGCTTCAGTGATTTTGTAAAAATTAATTATTTTTTTATTCTAAATTATCTTAATATACCATATCGAAAATAAATTTTAAGACATTACCAAGCCAAAACACTTTCAAAGAACAATATCAAAATCTATCTTACACAAATACCTTCTATCTCTAGAAATATGTTACTCTCTCTCTCTCTCTCTCTCTCGCTAGAGTGCGTATGCAAATACTGTATTGCCCCAGATTTCTTTCTCTCTGTCTTCTTCTGGCTCTCCTACCCTACCACCTACTAAGGTAGTTTGTAGTTATACTCTTTTTCTTCTTTTCTTACATGGCATGTTTTGCCACTTCTAGACCATTTTTACCCCATTTTATTTGCTTTTTTCATGTCACGATGAATGCCTCGTTGAATAAATTATTACTTTTTTCTCACTGTAATGATGCATCTGTGAATTGAACTTTTGACAGTCTTTGACTTTAACAAAGTAGAGCAATTAAATTTGTTTCGGGATGTATTTGAAAAGCGCTTCTTATAAAAATAATCTATTTATTTTTTATTTAAAATTATTTTTTTAGATTATTTTAATATAATAATATTAAAAGTTTTTTAAAAAAATATTATTTTAATATACTTTTAAATAACCAAACTTTGAAAATTATACCATGTCCTTTTTTGTAAGACCTGAACCGGTACAATAATCTTACTCGGATCTTCATCGTATCATAGAATATTTGGGGGTTGTGGTGAAACAGTCTTTTCTTTTGAAAATTTTTATTTATTTTTTTATTATTTTAATATCAAAAATAGTTTTTTAATATATATATATATATATCATTACAGTATTTTTTGTTTGAATTCAAATAAATTGTACTCTTTAAAAAATACATTTTATAAATCCAGGTGAACGAATAAAACTCTGGGATCTTACAAAAAATGCAAACACTAACTCAAACTCAAGACCTATTATGCAGATCTCAAGTTTTTTATCATCATATCATGTCTTTATGTTTTTGAGACATATTCTCAATCAACTATTCAAACATCAATTGATTCTACATGGGGGATTTAATTAATCCAGGTTTGGCCTGGTAAAAATACAGCACTGGTCTCATTAATTTTTATATTGTTTATATTTTTCATAAAACAAGATAAAAATAAACTTAGTACACGATCAAATGAGGTTTCACGGTACTTGCCTTTATGTGGGTCACACACTTCTAATTCCTTGATATAAATCTGGGATTGAATCTAACATGTGTGTTTTGTGTGTTAAATCATATATTTCCTTTTCTTTTTAGGGAAAGAAAGCAAGCATATGACAACGTGAAAAAGATATAATATATCTATAAATATATAAAAGCTTCTGGAAAAAGAAATTGATTGAAAGGAAATATATATAGGTAAAGTAGGTGGTATAAATATAATATTATTATTATTATTTACGGTGGTGGTTAGATGGGGTAAATCATGAGGGAGGCCTGAGTATCGTTGGAACTTGGAAGTAAGCTATTGGAGGGAATATATGTTGAAGAAAGAGCAAAAAAAGAGACGTTGTTAGGGGAAATAATTCAGTTACTTATTTACCCTTTTTAGGGCAACGAGTCACTAGACGACAAGGCTGACTTGTTATCTGATGTTTACTTGAACTGACAGGCGGTGACGGCAATTAACTGCGTTTTATGAATTTATCATTACCTTTCAAAAATATTTTTAAAATATTAAAAATATATTTTTTATTTTAAATTTAAAAAAATAATATTTTTAAATTATTTTTATGCGTTAATATTAAAAATAATTTTTTAAAAAATAAAAAATAGTATTTTAATGTCTTTCTAAAGAAATATACTTTTAAAAATATATTCAATCACATCATAGAAAAATTATTTAAAATACTCTCATGGGGCCGAGTTAAGGAATAGTTTAAAAAAAAAATCTTGTGGGGTTGAGTTAAAGCCATTTGTTGAAGTGATTTTTATAACTAACTTGTGTTATATAGGTTTGGAATTGGTATGGAAGTTGAAAGATAAAATAACTAATTTGCCCTCGCAACCTTGTTGATGGAAGAATAGCATTTTGTCAAGGACGAGTGGACAGAACTTGTTATTTACAATACGTATTTCGAATGATGATGATTATGTTTTAGTCAACTCGAAACTGGCGACTTTATCTGTTAATATCATTTGTTTTTTCTCTTCCACGTATTTTTATTTAAATTATTCTATTTATTTTGTTAAGATAATATTTTTTCTAAAAATTTAAAATAAATGCAAGCTAATTTTTTTTTTTTGTATGAGATTTATGAACTGCGAGCTAATGCAGGATAAATAACTCCAAACTACTTAGGTCCTGGCCTGAGTGGAGGATGAATAACTCCATGCTACTTAGGTCCTGGTCCGAGAGTCGTGAATTTAATTTCATTTTTTAAGAGAGATCATAAGTTCAATCTCTCTTCTTGTATAAAGCCAGTTATTTTGAAAGTATTTTCACCCCTTCAGGGCCCACCCAGTATGAACATGAATTAGTTTATGTCAATGTCTGAAACACCACGTGTTTATACCAAAAAAAAATTAACTGTGTCAAGGTAAAAAAAAATTATAATGTTTTTCGTAAAATGAAAAACGTGACTTTACTTTAAAAAATGTGATTCGTGAGGTGTTGTTACTTAGGCTAGAGCGCAGTCTACCAGATCGGTTGAATTTATCTATTCCTAGATTTATGTATGGTGTCGGGGAAATTATTTCATATTAATTCCTGTTGTTGTAAACTATTAGACCAATTTGACATGACTTGTTACCAACTCGTGTCAAGTATGATACTAAGTATTACACTAAGACTTGTGTACATTTTACTCCTCGATAAATTATTGTTCATCATCTTATATATTATTGTGGATCAAATTATTTTTTTATTTTTTATTACTTTGATCCTTAAATTTTCACTTTGTATATTTGATCCTGAACACGAGAAAATAAGGTGGTACCTTTCAATTTTTTTCAGAATTATATCTTAAGTCTCTGTGATTAATCTGTTTTAATTATATTTAAAAAAATACTATCAAACTTTATTTTTACTATTTTTTCATCTTTGATAGACAAGACGAGAGAGATCATTGTTAGATTCAATCAAGAGACAAGGAGTTCTTGTTGTTACATTTTGACCAAAAAACAAACTAGATTTTTTTTAAATGGTTGCATGGGACAAAAAAAGCTTGAATTAATTGCTTTTTCATCTTGAAAGTTGAAAGTGCCTAAAATAACAAATATGAGCCTAGAAAGATATTTGTTTTAAGGTTGATTTTGGTTTTTGTTTTGTTTTTTATTTTTAAAGTTATAGATTGTATTAACAAGGTTATTGGAGTGTTTTGAGTTATAAATAGATTTTTAAATAAACAAACAGTCACCACAATGGTCAGAACCTATGGGTTCCATGTGACATGTTATTTGTATTTTAAAGACGATAGTTGAGATAAACGACATCCCATCCACCTAATTAAATTATATGACAAGAAAAAACCTGTGTGTGAGCTCTTTATTTACAGGTAATGTGTTAAGTGTGACTCTTTTTTTTTCTTTTTTTCTATTACCTATTCAAAACTAATTTAGTTTTTTTTTTAATTTTCATATTGATTTTTTAAGATTTGTTTTTATATTTATCCATTTTTAGATGGTGATTATGATCAATTACATTAGATGTGTTTATTTTTACGTGATATTAGTTTTTTAAAATATTTTATATATTTTATTTTTACAGATTAAAAATATTTATCTATAGTAATTTTATTATGCTCAACCTTGCATGTTGTTTTTTCCTTTTTATTTCATTTAATAAATCTTACAGGTGTTTATATTTATTTCAAATTGATTTTAATTAATACAATTGAGTGAATTACTCGCTTTGTGATATTAAATATTTTAATCTACATTCATGTCTTAGTTTTTTAAAACTTCTGGCTTGAAAAAATAATTTCAAAGTTAAACTCGATTTACAAGTTTGGTAGGGTGTCTTTTTTTATTGAATTTGATTTTTTTTTCATCTATTTTTTCCCAGGTAGTGGCATGTGTTACATGGGCACACATAGAAATAGATAAATAAAATCATGTTATTAAATTTTACAGGGTCAATAAACAAGTTTACAGGTTTGACTAGTTAACCAGTAAACCTAATCAAGTAATCATGTAAAAACGTGTACACAGATAGACATGTATGAATTGTTTGCGTGAATATGATTATTATTCAAATTTCGTTCTTATTTTATTAATAATTTTGTTTTTTTTATAGAGTTTCTTCGAGATTGTTTGTCTTGCTTAACCATCTCAAAGAAAACTATGTCATATCGAAATGAAAAAAAAAATACCTAATTATGGAATCCATGTCCCTAATGATCAAAATCAAACTATTAATAAAAACAATGAGGAATCAAACTATGCTATAAAATTATCAGGAAAAAAACTAATTGATGACTAGTATATGTTTTCGTTGACATGAACAAAAACTAAAGTTTGCCGATTACACATATTTAATGAAGAGTTTTGATCATTGATCATTATTGAATTGAAAATCAACATTTCGTATTCTACAACTTATTTTAAAGTTAATAATCTATAGAATACAACGCGACAAGAGTAAGATACAAACAATCTAGTTAATTTCTCACTTTCCTATAGATTTTTTTATCCGACAATAACCCATGACTTGTACAATAATATTTAGCATCTAGCACCGAAAGGTAGGGCAATATAGTCAAGTAGGTTTAACAGACGGACAAGAAGCGTTCCTCTCGCCGAGCAAAACAAAGTAACAAACTGCTAGACCTCGTTATATTTTCAAACAAGGACGCTGGAAAGTTCACGCCGTCAACTAGCTGCAACAACATCATTGGCTGGTCCCTTTCAATTGCCACGTCATCAAAGTTGTTTAACTTAACTAGAGTTAAAACATAACTAGTGGTATAACCGTATCAGTCATCAAGGTTATAGCTCATTTTAGTCCTTTCCTTTTTCCAGGAGCGAGAAGTGGGCTAAGGTCCAAACCAAACCCGCCGTCCAGCAATCAAACTAATTTTATCGAAAATGATTGTTTAATTAATCAAATAGAGATCGGTACCAAAATTATTCGTTAAACATCTAATTCATGTGACATGTTCTTTTATTTTTTAAGAGGGTGTCTGGTCAGTTTAATTGTAACTTATCTATTCTCCAGGTTTATTGAATATCTTACAAGTATAGTGAGCATGTAAAGCAACGCGAGGTAACAAACATAACATGCAGGGAAGAACCTAGGGGGACATGTGGGGAGGAGCCCTCCAGTCCCACTCCCACTGGGACTCGAACTCACATTCGAATAGAAGAGGACACTCCCCAACACCACTGAGCCACGACCTTGCAGGTGTCATGTTCTTTTATCGATATGTTTTGTTACATGTATCTCAATTAATTTTATAATCTTTAAAATTAATGAACATGTAAAATTCAAGTTATTATTATATTAATAATTAGGTAGCTTGAAACTAGGACTGCAATAAAAATAAATTTTTTAATCTCAAATTTTTACTACAGACTCCAATTACTAGATGATTTCATGTGATATGTCCCGATGACTCGCGTCATAGTTATAAATCGCACCTTTATCAAGTTAATTTAGAAATAAATAAAATAATATAATTTGAATATATATATATATATATATATATATATATATATACTAAAATATATTTCGTTTAAATTAGATCAATCTTTCGAGTTCACTGATTTCAATCAAATCATTTTTCAATTCCATATAAAACTTCATTTATACCAATAACTTACTATCTCTAATTTAATTAAACTTGTTTATCTTTTTATTTATTTATATGATAATCAAGTCTTCGAGATAACGGTGAACTAGTTATGGTGTTAAAAAAATGATGCATGCAAATATTTTACCATTTATCAATAAATGTTTTTAGGAAAAGCTATTTTTAATAAAATTAGAATAAGTAATTTTTTATTATTTTTAAAAAGGTCACTGACAATTCCATCAAATATAGATCGGTGATTTTACTATGTTTTTTTTATTATTAATATTAGTGTTGATGTTTATGTCAGCTTGCGTTTATTTTAATTAAATATTGGTTTGAAAGTGTATTTGAAATAAAATACCCCACAAACCCTGATCACATAAATATTTATTTACTATCATATTAACAGTTATAATGTTTAATCTTGATGAATAATAATCCCAAGTTATTACTATTGTGCCACTACTGGATGCTTTATGTTTTTTCTCTCTAACCGCTAGTCAAGGTGATGGTCGCCGAGTTCATTTTGGACGGAGAGCATTGGCCGGTATGGTATCCTTCCCTGCCACGCCATCAAAATTAGTTAACCTAACCAGAGTAAAAATCTAACTTGAAGTTATCATTCGATGCATTTCCCTCGACCCTTTTTAACTTTTAGGCACTGTCCTTTTTTGTCGTCTTCCGTGACTCAGCTTTTCATGATTTCTGGGGGTGCGCAGAGATTAACTGGCACGTGTGTGTCTCGCTCTCGCATCCCGGTAAAATCCAACGGGTGTTAGATGAAGATTCCCTTGAAATGGACCGGTCATCGACGGTTTGCTTTACCTTTCTCCTTGCTAGGAAATTGCTACCCTCTCTTTTTTCGTGGTGATGCCACCACATGTCTTTGAACCTACGTGGCTTACATTGGAATGGCTAGGGGGTAAGCATATGGTGTTGTAACTTGCATTTTAGTACAATTTCTTAGGTTTTGCTAGAAGTTACGATACGGTGTTGTTTGAAGTTTGAACTGTTTTTAGAGTTCTTATTCTTTTTAAAAACAATTAGTTCTTATTGTTTAAATTTATTTTTAAAGTTTTAACATGAAAAAACTATATTTTTTATAAATATTCTAAATAAAAATGACTATAAATCATAAAAAATGATACAATAAATGCACTTTGTATAAATTATTTTATAAAAACATCAAAATAACCGCAATAAAGTCTTGGTAATTAGAACTATTTTATTAAAGCAAATAATTTGATATTTGATACATTAAAATAATACATATATCAAAACGACACATAAACATTAAAAAAATAATTTAAAGTAAAAAAATAATTAAAAACACATTTGAAAAAACAAAATCTTTTAAATTCACGTCTTTTTAATGATATAATAATTTAGTCAGTCTACCTAGTATATTTTACTAACTTTTTTAAAAAAATATGTTTTTTTTTTATATATAATGAATCTAGTTATCCATTGGATATGTCATGAGCAATTCGTTGGTTACATGCATGTAGGATGATTCGATTCGTTCACAAGAGAATCGGGCAGCCAAAAACTATCTCATTTGACAAATAAAGGTCATGGTTATGGTTCTCAAGGGGAATGCTCAATGACAAAATGTATAATTTCTCTCCAATCCTGAAATAATTGAGTGTTTTTAATTGCGTGATTTCATGCGATATTCCACAGAAAACAATAAGTTTATTGATAAAATGATCTCTAAACTATTGATTAAATTCAACCTGGTCCTTAGATTTTTTTATTTTGATTTCTCGAACTGTCAAATTAAAGCAATGCACCACCCCCTGTTGTTGTTTTTTTATATAAAAAAAGTAATAAATAAAACACGTGAAGGCATATTATTTGCAGGCCTTCAAATTTCTAACATAAACAGTGTGTTGTTTTGACCGGGATGAAAATTACCTTCTAAAATTAATTAATTAATATGGTGACAGTACAGTACTACAATCCACTTGATGATGCGTCGTCACTCTCTCTGTGCGCGGCTACTGATGCCTTGTTTAAAGAGTTTTTTTTTTAAAAAAAATAAAAAATAATAATTTTAATATATTTATAAACAAAAATAACTTTCCAATAGTAAATTCAACCGCACTTCAAATTAAATTTGTTACATTGCATTTCAAAAAATTAAAAATTTATTTATTTATTATTTTAATATATTTAAGAACAAAAACCATCTAAAAAATAATACCATTTTAAAAAATAACATCAAATAAACTCCAAAAACGAAAATAATTGAAATGACTGTACATGAACAAGAGTTATGAGCCCATCGATGTAAAGCGACAGGTGGGATATGATTATGGTAGCTTAGATAGCTCTGAAATTTGTATTGAAAACACTGCTCACTCTGAGCTGCTACACATCTACCCGACACTGTATAAATGATAGTATCAATTCAATTATTACGTGAGAGATACTCTTTTATTTTTATTGTTTTTAGTTTTTCGAGAAAAAAATGCTTCCACTTTTTTATATACCACACGCGCTAGCAGTACCTCCACAAGTACCAAAAAATTCTCGTAGCATAGCGAATTAAGAGACATGATTTTTTTTCTTCTATTTTTTTTTAAAAATAACTTAATTTTTGTCCTTGTTTGTCTCCTCGCTAACATGTGGACGCTTAGGTTAAACGATGCTTAATTGTTAGATTAAGAGCATAATTTGCCATCAAATTGTTGCTTGTGTGGGTTGCAACAGGTGGAGTGCAGATTTCAAAAGGGTTATTTTTTTCTTTTTTATTTTTTTTATATATATATATATAGTATTTTAAAATCTCGATTAACAAGGAGTGAATAAAAAAGAGGCAGAACTCAGTGGTTAGTCTGAACTCTTGGGCTGCCACGAGGCACCACCACTGCTACTTTGTATATTGGATTCTAATCTGCACAATGGGCCTGGGATTTTTCAATCTCTCTCGTGCTTTAATTAGCCCCAGATAATAGAATACTGTTTATAACAAAAGGTTAAAGTTGCGGGCGAGCCACCTGCCAGAGCAACACGTGTGGTCCCGGTTATTAATAATTTTTTTTTTATGTTGTTCCATTTGTTTTTTATTTTTATTTTTATTTTTTAAAAATGGTATTAGAGTGATTATATTTATGATCTCATTCATTCACTTCCCTCCTCTTTTTATTGAATCTATATCAATCTACCATATTAAAAATGGGCCTGTTTTGTAGTGTGGTAATTCGATGAGTATCTAAACTTGACTTTCAGACACGGACTCCATTTTCTCTTTCATGGCATTATATCATAGAACATAGTTTTCCTCATTCATTATTTGTGAAAATAAATCTCAATCATCTTTAGGTCTAACCTCAAAGTCAGACTCTTAAGGATATACAACATGGTCATTATAAATTACTTATCTATTTCTTTTAAAAGATTTTCTTAATTAAATTTCTCACGGCCTGTGAAAATAAATTTGGATCTTCTTAATGTTTTGGTAGCTGAATATTAAGATCTGTTGCCTGAAAATACCAATTAGAGGAAGATTAGAGCTCGTGTTGAGTAGCTTCTTGCTAGCAATTTATGAACTACAATGTATAAAGATGAGATAATACTTATAATATTTGATATTACATTAACAATTATTTTTCAAAATACCTTTCATTTAGAAATGTATTTAAATATATATTTTTTAAAAATTATTTTAATACCAGTACATTAAAACAATCTAAAAAAAATAAATGATTTTTTTTATAAAAAAACATTATAGTTTTAAAAAATAAAGACAGAGTTCCACAGGCCAAGGGCCACTTCAGAGCGTTCATGTTTGTATACTTTAAAACACTCTCATGTATTTGTTAAGACTTTCAGGTTTCAGATGCTCAGTTTATCTTATAGATACATGGATTAAAAAATAATAGACACCAAGATATAACAAAACCAGTGTGCCTAACAAGGTTCATTAATTTTACCAGTGGATGGCTGAATAAAAATGGATTTCATGAGACATAGAGGAAAGCCCATCTCGAATCCAACTACATGGGATCAAATAACACTTCATAAAAAATCAGTAAATTTAATTGGGCCACTAATTTTGTTATAATTACAATAGTAACGGCTAGAGTGAAAATATATTTTTAGTTATAATTATGAAATCTACCCTAAAATTTATCGTGAATGAATATTTTTTTCCATTTCGAAAGTGTTTTTGATTTAAATTTAAAAAAAACTGAATTTACTCAATAAACTCAATCCAATTATATCCTAAAACACAAAATAATATTATTTAATAAAAGTAATTCATTTAAATCAATTCTGTGATCTTAGGATTCAATAAATCAAAAACTCGACAACAATTACAAATTAACAATCCCTGCAGTGTTTTTTCTGACATTTTAAAAATCCCGCTCTACAGAATCCTTCTATTTCACGCTCCCTCAGATTCCATAACAAACAATATCTCTCTCAAAAAGAAGCTATATGTTCAATGGCGACTACTGCACCAAGCAAGCTCGAACCTGAACTTCTTCCGGCTGCTCCATCAGAATCCGAATCTCTGCTCTCTTCTGTCGTTTACAGTTCGTCTCTCACTCTCTCGCTCTTCCTCGAGTTCATTTCTGTCCGTTAGTTTTATTTTTTTTGAAATTTCGTAGTTCACATCTTCAATTTTGTATATTATGCACTCATTACGCTTCGAATAATCGCAATTCAGGTTAGTTGTTGTTTTTGTTGTTGCTGCTGCTACTGCTATATGATTTTGTTATTATAATCAAATCTTAAACTATCATTTTCAAGCATTTTATTTATTTATTTATTAATTGAATTTTGCTAAATCAGTGAGCTATCTGCTGCAATCAGGTTTAGATATTACATGATTTCACGCTGTTGATTTTTTTTTTCTTTTTTAATTCAGATCGTACAGATTATGTTAGTGTCTACTAGAATTTCTGTGGTTGAATTAGGTTGAGATAAATAGTTTGAGAAAAAATTAATAATATTTACATGGTAATTACAGAAGGCTGTTTATTAATGATAGTGCTTCACATATTGATCTCTGTTTGATTGCAATTATTATGCATATTTTGTTAAAAAATGGTTATCTTATGACTCTTGATCACGTGGAATTTTGAATAATCGTGGAAAATGTAAACTGATGTTAGCAATATATATCGTAATTGGATTAAATGTTATGATTCTAACTCAAGAAATTGAAATTATGCTCTTGATTTTTATTAACTATGGTAAAGAAAAACAATGTTTTATGTTAATTTTTAGTTTTTTTTTTTTTTTGTGTACAGATACGTCACAGCAGTTTCAAATGGCAATGAGCAACATGCTTAAGATGATAACGTGAGTTAATTATCATCTTCAAGCTATGAAACTTCGTCCAAATTTCCATTACTGTTTTAAATTTTTGAAAAAAAAAATGTTGTCTTAAATTCCTTGAATTGGTTTGATGCTTGATGAACTCTGTGCAGTGAAATTGATCAAACCGCGGGTGGGATAATGGAAGAGATAGGGAAATGCAAAGATACAGCTTTTGAGAGGAAGAAAGACTTGGAGGAAGAGAAGCAAAGGTTTCAGAAAGCTGCTTACGCTGTGCTAGGCATGCTCAATGACACATAATAAGAACGGTAAGCTCAAAAGTCTTGTGCCAAATTACCTTTCATGCTTTTGCCAGAGGCTTGGCATTCAGATTTTAGCTATCATTTTCTTCACATTAGGATTAGGATATGCCTGTGACCACTGGATTATAACATAATATGCCAATATAAATGCAATAAAAACATAGATCCATGAACACTCACGGATGCGTATATTTACACACGCAATGGTTATCATATATTACATAACTTGAGCTTTTACCATGTTGTTTACTAAATTGAAACTCAAAATGCGCTGAACATGTAGGCTGATGATGTTGTATTGGTTTTATGCTTTTAATATTAAAAAATAAATAAGTGAGCATCCTCCCTTAAAGCATCCAATTCTTCCACTTCCGTGGCATCCTCCATGAGAATTTTGTTTCCATGCTTGCCGAACTTCTTTTCTGCGTCCATCAAATTTAGCAAGTTTGATGTTCAATTGGTATGCAAACGATGAATGGATTCATTAATTAATTCACATGGGACAGTGTATGTGAACGCGTTAGGCTCTTCATGGAACTCATGGACTGTCTAAGAATGATCTTTGCTCCTTGATAACTTAAATTTATTCCAGTTAGTGTTGTATTTGTGTTTCTTAATAGGTTTGGGCTCCTTGTGACCGGGTAATGACTGTTAATGAGTGTGTTTTACATTGTGTTTCAAAAATATTTTTGAAAAAAAATGATTTTTGTTTGTTTTTATCTTTTATTTTAAATTATTTTTTTGGGTGTTTTTAGATAATTTTGATGTACTGATATTAAAAATAATTTTTTTAAAAAATATTATTTTGATATATTTTTGAACAAAAATTACTTTCAAAATCAACCAAACCATGCTACCAAATAGTCACTAAAACTGATACCAGCATATGAGGAAAGGGGTATGCATTTCAGTACACTAGGTACCAGATTTGTCGAATAGATTTCTATTGAGTCAGGAAAATGTATGAGGTTCCCCATTGTATCTCCTGTTGGTTCATTTAGCTTGATGCCATGGATTATCCCTCTTTTGGGAAATGTGCTTGGCAATGGAGTAGAATTATTCCTGAACAATTTATGGGATGGATCTTTCAAATAACTAAAATAAATCTGAAATGTTTCATCAATTGAAGTGAACAACCACCACCTCACCACCCACCAAAAAAATGCACTGATGAGATGCAGCCGCACCGATCTTTATTTGCTGCCCTTTTTCCTGCCTGGTCACATAACTGTAAATGTATTATTGTTTTATATTCTCCTCGTCATAAAAAATAAATAAAATTTTGCTCCTCAACTTCTTTTTTTCTTGCGTGTTGTGTTTTTTATAATATTTTTTTTAGTTTTTATATCGATATATCAAAATAACAATAAAATAAAAAAACGCATAATTTAATGTTTTTTTAAATAAAATATACTTTTTAAATACATAAAAAACAAAAATTACAGCACTCCCAAATAAGCACTAACTACCCAAACAGCAAAGCAGGCAAGCGGGTTATGTTTGAGGAGAACCCTTAAATTTCGATTATTTACTTTTATCCTCTTAATTAACATTTATGTTATCTGAATTTATTCAATTAACCCAATAGTCAACATCTATAAAGTATGACCAAACTAGATAAATCTATAAAGTATCAGTGTTAACCATCCATTCTATGTTTGGAAATACGATTACTATAGTTTTTGAAAGTGTTTATGGTTTAGAAATGCATCAAAATAATATTTTTTTTTTATTTTTTTAAAAATTATTTTTGACATCAGCACATCAAAATAATCTAAAAACACTATTTTTTTTTAATTTAAAGTAAAAAATAAAAATAATTTTTTTTTATAAACACTTTTCAATTGCAATGCCAAACAACTACTTAATGTAGAATTCTTGAATACAGACCATTTATTGAATATTACTCTATATATTCATGTAGCATTTATACTGTCTAATAAATGGTTTGTAAAAATACATTAAATATATTTTTTAGTAAAAACTCAAGGAAAGAAAAAATCATCTAATTAACATAAGGTATTTAACAATACCACATCAGCATGCATATAAAATTAACATGCTCTCTCCCTCCCTCCCTCTTGTTTTCATTCCCAGTTATCTACATAAATTACAGCTGCAAATCATTGAAACATATAAAATGAACAAATTTGAAGTCGAAGCCGTTTCAGTTCTGAGAATCTTTTTATACCCCACAAATTCCTGTATAATGACACCGAGGAGCCGGATCCCCCCCAAGCAGTTGTTGCAGCACTGATGTTACAAAATTAAAATATCTAGTATCCAAAAGTATATGTTGTCGGAGTGTCTGGGCAGAATGCCGATGAGCTCCTTTGACTAGCCTTGTGGTGTACTTTTCTCTACACATCCTTCGAACCTGGCAAACCCATCAGACACCATGCACGCTGTGTTCGATGGTAGGGATTGTAAGAGTAGCTGGAAGCTGAAAAACACAGGAGCAGACCTCAAAAGGTGACGTACAGTGCAGGTTTCGGAGGCAACCGTGTTCATCTCAGCATCCTAGAGTGGTGCTCAGGATTATTACTTCTACCATTCTCCACGTCACAAACTTCAAAACCAACCGTAATGGCCTAGGGTAAAACTGCGTTTCTCATGAGGTACAAATTACATGTATTGTGCCAACCACTGCTTGCACATATCAAGTACTGGCAGTGCATTCGCATGTAATGCCTGCAGTGTGGGTAACTAAAGGATATGAGAATTTTTCTTACAAGCCAGTGGGATGAAACAAAAAAAAAAACAGTAATAAAGAACAAAAACCAAGATATTCAGAAATAATCAAAATATAATTTGTCAGAGCAATAGTGATCTGGCTTGAAATGTGAGTTTCATAACGTTACTGATGCAACAACCAGAGCAGTCCAGGCACAGAAGCTGGATCTAAGGTCATGTATGGTCTTAAGAAAGTCACACTAGAATCACAAGTCTTGAAAATCCACTTAAGCAAAACAATCGACCACTAGATTTCACACCGGTTTCAGCACAAGTTTCCAAACAGCAACATGCCAAAAAAACGGAAGCTGAACTGAGTTTTCAAGCCAATTAGGTCTAAGGGACACAGTATGTTCGGCACAGGTAGTTTGGACCTCGGGCCAGGAAGCACAATTTGTCAGCAATTCTTAATACACGACTAATTTCATCTAACAAAACCAAAAAATCAGAAAGAGCATACATGGCATCATAATTACCCAACTACACAGTACAGAAAGTCATGTGAATATGCAATCCTATTTTTCTTTAAACATAACTATGTAATTAAACCACGAATCAATTCAATGCATCTGAAACTATGATGACAAATATTCCCTCTGTGAAATCTACGTTGATAGAAAGAATAACCTGATGAGCAACATATTGAACATCAGCCACACTTCCACTTCGAGACGCAATTTGGAATGCACTTTTTAGACGACCGCAGACAACACAAGCCAGCACCTTCCTGCATAGACAAGAAAAATACATAGCCTTTATTTAAATCACATGGTAATTTTAAACTAAGTAGTAAACAGTGAACTGAAGTAATATATCATGATATACAGGCTGTTTCTAAGTACACGTTTCAGGCTGCCAATTACATCTAATGGCTAGAATATTGGAAAGCTACAAAACCATCTAAATCAACCTCCATGATCCTTCTTGAAGAAGGCATTGCTTAATCATTTTTTTTCCCCGATAAATCTTCTGTATAATGTTTCTGCAAAATGAACTAAAATTAATAAAATTATATAATTATATATATAAAATTACCTGTGACTGCTAGTTAACATGCCAATGAGACGGTCAGGACGTTCTTTATGTTTATTAGCATATATGTTTATTGCAGCTCCCAAGACCTATATTTAAATGCAATCATAAGAACATATGCTTACAGTAAATAGAAGCACACATATTATGGACTAAGAAAACTTGTGAAGAAATGAAGGGCATGGAATAAAAAAAGAAGTAATTCAAGAATCAATTATTGGTGGGGCGGGGGGAAGAGAAAAGCAGGATTATGTGATCAGTTACCAGCTTTGTTCATATCTTCTTAACATCTTAATTAGACATCTGCAGTTTGTTTTATTTTCAATCAAAACACAAGCATGGACACATCATTTTGCTCTCTATCCTTTATTATCAAAGGAAGGATGATCATCATAATGATGTTTCTTGATATTAACATGCGAGTAGAAAAAGCAACGGGTTCACCAAAAGTAGTCCCCACAACATGCCAAGTTTTCAATTCCTCTGCAGAATATCATTGAGAGAGGAAAAAAGAAGAATAGCAGATAATATGGCTTTATCGTTGCCATTTATTACTTCATCATCTCAAGAAACTCTTGTAAATTTATTATATCAATCTAAGTAATAGTAGCATGGCATCACAAAAATAGGTAGCAACTTGAATGGAATTCATATGATGCAACTCTAAAATTCAGGGTGACATTCCTGTTGCAATCTATTGAAGATAATATCTATCACTTTCCCATGAAGATAATATCTATCACTTTCCCATTTCAACTCTAACCAACGAAATCATACTCTTCAAAAGATATTAAAGGATGCTTTCACCATTCCCAATTGTCATAAATGTGATAAAATTACCTGATCCCAATCGTCATCATCAATAGTCCCTTTAATATTTCTAAAAAATTCAGTCAACTGGCTGCCTCTTTTTCTCTCAGCAAGTGATGCAGCAACGCCAGCATATATATCAACAGCTGCAAGATGAGAAGAGACTTAAAAAGAACCATAAAACTAGCGCAACAAACTCTAAAGCTATACCATGGAGAGACACTGAAGATACACCAATAAGTGATAAAACTTTAGATGAAGATAAGTAACAATTTAATGCATACCTGGAAGATTAAATTCATAGATTATTTGGAAAGCCAAATCAAAGTTCTTTTCAACAAGTGTTTCTGCGATCTCACTCCTTCTCCTGTGGATCGATGACCATTGTCAGACAAATCTCTCTCATCATTATATTATATTGGCCCAACCAGGAACAAAAAACATTAAATATTAAAAGAACAAATCAGATATTTAATGCCATCCCATCATCTGGATATATGACACAACATTCTTAGGATTTTTTAGATCCAATTCCAACTTAATGAGATATAGGAAAAGAACTCTCAGTTCCCCAAACTATATGATTCACATTTTCCCCACCTGAACAACCTGCCAAATTCCCAATTGTGCCTCGCAAAGACATTGTGTCCATAATTTCTCTAGCCATTTCTTTTATTATATTTTGGATGGATATCAGTTTTATTTTCTCTTGTAGTTACAGAAACATAGCATACATCCTTCCGAGCACTAGGATCAAACCCATTAGAGCTTTTAATGAGTCTTTTACTAACTATCAAATTGGAAAGAAACCAAGTGTAATTAAAAAGACTGAGAACCATAGCTAATAAAATATACAGCACTATATGTTTTCTTTGGCAAGCAACCTGTTAAGCAATATAGTTTTACTCATTCCTAGATAGTTGATTTTACATATAAGAGGTACTATAATTACTGACCTAAAGGTTTCTGGATCATTTGGATTTCCAAAAAGAGAATGTTTCCACTGAGGCCCATCTGAATCATTAGAGGATTTCACAACTTCCACCTACAAATGAAATCAACTGAAAGTCAAAACAAAATAAAAAATACAGGCAACTTGAACATAATTCTGATCTTTGCCCATATGAAGTATATTAAGGCAGTGTTTGTTTGTGTGGCTGGACCATGCTTTTCATTTTTTTTTTATCTTGAACATAATTTTTTGGTGTTTTTGAACATTTTTGAAATACTGATATCAAAAATAAAAAAACATTATTTTAATGCATTTCCAAGCGAAAGCACTTTGAAAAACAACCTCTACCACAATCTTTACATGCTCTAACTGTATGAAACCACAGAAAAAAAACATGATCATTTAAGGCATGTCCTAATAATTTTGTCTGTTTGGCATGAAATAGCTTACTGTTTTTTTCTTGTTATTGAGACAGATTACACGTGGATGCATCAACAAATTGCACGTATCCAATATGCTGGCAAACTTACTGACTAACTTTGTATTTAACTGGGACCTTAGCACCACAGATCTGTACTTTGACAGGTGGACAATACAATTAAGGTAAGGCGAGTCTTAACACATGGGATGAGTTTAGAAATAGTAAAATCTAGAAGAAAAAACACCGAAAGACTTAAGAGCAAACAAAGCTAAATGCTACAAACAACCAAAAATGTGCTCTAATGCACTCTAATAAAATGCTAGAGTTCTTATTAGTTGGAAAATTAAGTTCAATGGTGGTTTTAACACATGGGATGAGATGAAATTTTCACAATTCCAATGGTAACATAAACATGCAAACATAATCCAAAATACACTTGCTCAATTGCTACTTTAGCGACACAGAACTAAAGCTCCATCCAGAAACGGAAAAAAAAGATGTGTCTGGATTATACTAGGTCTGGAATCTTAATTGAAAGAGCCTCAACTGTGAAGACAATCACTAAGTATTAACCTTCAATACCAGGAGACATCTTTTTATTGTAGTTGAATGACATTATTACCTGGATTGAAACCCTAGCAGAAAACTTGACAAGTCCTTCTTCTGTGAGCTTCCCAGCAGCACCTTTTCCTCTTACACCCTTTGTGACAAGTTGTGTAGAGTCTCTACCCTTGTATCGAGCTGACAATCCTTCATCAAAATGCATCTATACCAAGAAGAAAAATTGATAAAAACAGGATCAATCAATAGACGAGTACTAACAACTTGAACATGGTGCTAAGAGAACATTTAGCAAGAATATAATTTTCCTATGATCACTGCATTGCCATGGTTCTCATTAGAAGCAGCATATGCTGGCTGTAACTGGGCATGATGGTTGAAGACTGCCATAATTGTCAGTTAATTGACCTATTTATTCCGAATGTTCCTATTCTATTCACCCCATATGTTGCACCTGACTCAAATACATTAGCTTCACTAATTTCAAGTTTGGCAATAACTACCCTTCACATTATAATTCAAATGCTTAGGATGATAAAGATCACAATCATTATGACATATTTATTAATTTCTTTTGAATTACTCATCTATACTTGATATATTCCTTTGCATGTACAATTTCTGTATATGATCGTTCAGAATTGTCTTTCATTTCAAGGATTGTACCCATGCACTTCATATTTGCATAGAGTTTGCTCCAAGAAACAAAGCCATCGTGTAATTTCGGTGATATGGTTTAAAGGAACTCTTTGGAATCATGACAGAGATCTTTAGAAGCATATCAGTTGTTAAATATATTTCATAACATGTTTAGAGCAATATACTGTATATGGTGCACTTATGAGGAAAAAAACATTTTCATCGGTTTCATCTCTCAGAACAGCATTCAAGACTGTTATGTTCCTTTCGAGGAGTTATTTTCATTAGTATGCTTTTCAGCACATTTACGCATATATTGGAAAGTTTACTTCCTCAAATTGGAAATGACCTCTACTAATGTCATTTTCCTTGATAATTACCATTAGATATTGCCTCTGTAGATCTATCAGTCTATGGAATTTTTCTTGCACAAACAAGCCAGTTTCTACTCAGCAATGTAACAAAGGGGCTGTGACTAGAGAAAAATCAAGTAGTTACCTTTGCATTCTCCAAGTGTTTAACAGCTTCCTCTAGTGAAAAAGAATTCATAAATAACTGAATACAACATAGTCCAGCAGCAACGTGATCCTTCTTGATTACCTGAACCAATGAGTAAATTTAAGTGAACCACAGATGAGCCCTGCTTTAAAGTTTTTTCTCTCTTATAAATTCATAATGACACAAATACAATCCTATTGAAGGTGATTGAATCAAAATTACAAAGTGAATCATAATTCCCCAAAACCTTGGAACAGTCCAAAGCTACAACATATTGTCGACTTGAGTTTCTCCCAGGTTCACCATCTGCTAATGCAAAGTGAACAATAAAACAAAGAGGGGGTTTCTACTCTTGAAAGGAGAAATGAATACTTCTGTCTCCACATCTGTCCCACAACTTTCTTTTCATGTGTTCTGTTGTCAGATGTTACATATCATGTCTGAAAGTACTTTATGTCTGGTTTAGGTCACCTCATTTTATCATAGTGAGCAAATTTTCTGGGTCAACAATAATGAAAAAAAAAAATGACAGCATGAACATGACACATTGAAATGTAGAATCAGGTTGAAAACAAAAGATCCGCATCTATCCAACTAGATAGTTACTCAGAAGTGTTGAGTGGAAAGAATAAAACATGTTTCATATACTGGAAAGATAACTGTGGTAAAAGATCATCCCTTCCAGATATAATCTGATGCCCAAGAAGTTCCTTTTATCTTAAAAAGAAAGAAAAAGTTGACAGGGAAAAGGGAGTTTCATTTACCTGAAACTGGTAGAGATAATTGAAATGCCTATGAGTTTCACAATAGGTGCAAATACGTGCAAGGACTGCAGCAGTATGCTGGTTTACATCCTGTTGTTTTGCAGATGCTATTCTTGTTGATATCACTTCTTCAAGAACATTCATGGCACCATAACCAATACAAAAGTCACACAAATCATCAATATTCCCATAATCAGTTGCTAAAGGGTCTAATCTTTGAGGTGATGAAGATGAAGTCGCTACTCCCATGGCTGAAGGTTGAGGAGGTGGTGGAACAGCATTTTGTGGAAAGAACAGCATGCAGGCATCAGTGTAGTGGCCATGTCTAAACATAAATCCAAGCAAATGCTGACGAGCATACTGCAAAGTCCAAAGAGGCAAGGAAAATAAGTATAACAGACCTGACCACCATGAAGAGATAATAAAAATTATTGTGTATCACATGACCAAGGAGCACTGGAGGTGCAACTACACAGCACACAAACTAATCAACAGTTTACAATGAGCACATGGATTCAACACCCTATGGAACAAAATATAACACAACCACACAACAAAATTTACTCATGAAGCATCGTTCATTTTTTTTCCTAAGAGGTTTGGTGTATGGAAATCTGTGTTACCACACTACACTACTTGCATCTTGAGCGCCATGGCAAATCTATGATGATTTTGCTTTTTTTTTTATTAGATGAAAAAATGACTAAAGAAATAAATTCCATATGCGTATTTGGTAATAAAGTGGTAGACACTACGTAATGCATATTATTTTCTTAATAAACAAAAATTGTTGACTTGTCCATAATCATGAATAATTTGTGCTTGTATATTCACTATCTTACATAAAGCCAATTGCTTTATATTTATATTTGTTGAATGGGATGAGATTAGTCTCCTAATTACTTGCCATAAGTAAGGTGAAAAAATAATTCAAAAATAGAAAAAACAGAAATTAAATTACTATGCTAAAAAAACATGACTTGTTTAATTTCCTAGTACACAAACATATCCAATAATTATTTTTTTGAGAACTAAGAATTTTCATTTTATTTTATTAAAAAAACAATGTTAAAGAAAAAGTTGTCATGTAAGAACTCACCAGATACTCATTATTGATTGGCATTGAACTAACTAGTTAAAAAGTAACATTCTTGGCGAGACATTACATGCATGTAAAATGTTAGTGCTTTTTCTCAAATAAAATTTGAAATTACTTAAAGTAATTATTCTGTAACTGATAAGGAAAGTCAGTTTTATTTCAGAAGCAGGATTAAATTTCCTTGAGATTTTAGTTTATTTCATATTTGGAGGAGCCATTATTATGATTTTAAACTATACTCCACATGATGTACATGACATTACAAAATGTTGCAGTATCTTTTGGGGAAGGAAAGAGGAGGTGTATACATGCCACTTTGGTTAGTCATTTGGTTGTGCCTACATATGGGCGTTTGAAAAATAATAATATATTCACCAAAACCTGAAAGAGTCTCAAAGCTGCCAAGAAGAACGTCCATAAAAAACTAAAGAATATGCTTACTCTGGAAAGGCAGTTCAACTTACTTCTTGTAAATAATTAACGCACTCGACATAACGAACACTGTCCAAATTGCTGCGAGGTCCATCTTCAAACTCAGAGCTGTAAGCTGAGTTATTATTTGCAGATTCTTGATAACGCCTGGATCTCTCTGAACGTGGAAATGTAGATGGCATGTTCAGAACATTGAGGTATGAATCAGCAGAAAGAGAATCATCCAAGATGGTCGGTGCACTTCTAGCCAAATGTTCATACCTGCATTATCAGTCCTATTAGAAAGATTTTACAAGGGAATCATTGGAAAGTATATCCCTATTATTCTTTTACTTCATTTTCTACATATGAAACAAAATCCTTCTCAACTTGTGCATGCCAAAAAAACAGTATTAGTTCCTCTACATTAAAACAACACCAGTTGTGCCAGAGTTGCAATATTAACAATAAGATACTGAAAATTTCCTTGCCAACACATCACAGCAAGAAACACCACACTATCTCTCCAAATGGAAAGACATTATAGTGAAATGAGAAACTGCTCCAGGCCTGAGTCTTTATACAATGCTGGCTCAACTTCTAATCGCTAGAAGCCCCACGGAGAATTTTATGCACAAAGATACTTGTATTCATAATCATTAGAAGTATGTATAAGAAATTTCCATGCCATCTTACATAGAACGAACAGCTGACACATCCACCGGTGGACCTCCTTCAATTGTATTAATAATTTCTTGAATGATGGGTGTAGGGTCACCCTTGTGCAATTGAAGAGCTTGCCTGAAACCATCAAAGGAAGAATAAAGAGAAGGTCATGGTCACCATTGAAGAGAGAGAGAGTGAGATCATACTAATGGACAAAAAAGGGCAGCAGAGATAACTTACTTGAATTTCACTCGAGCTTGCGCATAGTGTTCCATCCGAATCAAAGCATGTCCCCAAGCATTCCACACAGGGAAAACATCAATCTGACAGAATCCCCAAAAATTGAGCTCAACATGAGCAAAATAGAGTGGTAGCATATTTTTAGAATATGACAATTACCTTACACTTCCGGCAAGTATATACAGCCATGCTGTACTGTTCATCAACAATCAACCTGTCACGGAGACGGGCAGATGACTCTTTATCAGCAATATCATCAAGAGAAGCAGCAATTCCTGAACCCAAAAGGCTTTGGAGCAACTCAGCACGTCCTAGCCAAATGTCTGCCTGTGACAAGATTTCAGAAGGTTCATCTGTGGACTGACTGCCTACACTAGAGTTGCCAGCATCTGAAGAGGCATCATCAGCATCCCTACTTCTTTCAGAATTACTAGACAAGTCACTCCCCCCAACAAGCTTCCTCAGCAGCGATTTAGTATAAAGTAGCCCCTGCAAGTGCAACATGAGAATCAATGTCACTATCCACTTAACAGGCTACATTGCAGCGGGTGGCAACTGAACAGAGGTAATATCTTGTGCAGCAATGCATGACCACATGCTGCTCTAGTTGATGTGGCATTTTTAACCATCTTAATGGAAAACAGTTATTCACGTTCTGTACAAACTGGGCTAGGCAAACTCCAATACCTGAACAAATGTCTCTGTTGCATGATATGCTCTACCAATTGTTTCTGTAGATGCATTCTCCGATAACTGTCTTTCACTCAAAACATTCTTCATCTGATTCATGCATAAATCCAGAGCACTTTTGGCAGCCATCAATTCATCAGAACACAATGATAGCAGCGCCTAGAAACAGAAGACAAAAATCTTCAGCAGATCAACAGCATAGTCAACAATAAAATCAGTCAAAGCAGGAAAAGCCACTATCTTCTAAAATTCAGGACCATTGCACCAATAAGAAAAGTGCTTTATTAAAGCAGATATTATTAGATTCAAGTATAACAATTAATCATTATTTTTTCACATCACAGGAAACATGCTAAAAATCACCTGAGTGACAGCAATCTGCACAAGTTCAAAATACAAGACTCGATTTTTTACAGTGCTGCGCTTTGAAATTGGTGGTAAATCTCATATATAACAGGCATGAACACAAATTCAAAGCATGGATTCACTTATTAATAAATTATGATATGGATAATAGAATTCAATGACCAAACTATCTAAAGCATACCTTAAAAAGTATAATGTCAGGGGCACTTTCATATCGGTGTGATGCACGAACAATTTCATCCTTATTAGAATCACCAGTAAGCATCCATTCCTCAGCAATTGAAACTGATGGGAGCCGTTCCTGCCCATCTGCAGAATATGGCGATGCATGATCCTCTTGAATTCCAGTCATTGCCTCCCATGCCACTCTTTCATACGGTGGCAAACCAGAACTCTTTCTTTTGCGATAAGAATCTTTTGTAGCATTCTTATCTCCGTTATTTCGTGGGGCCCAAGAAAAGGCTCTGCGAGCCTCTTTTTGCAAGTTATTTAAACTGCTAGTAAAAGATGACTTTGCAGGTACACCTGTTCTCGTTTTAGGTTTTGGTCTTGTTCCAGACACAGAGATCCGTGGTTCTCTGGCAGGAGAGTTAATAGTAACAGCAATTGCTTTAGCAGCATATGAAACAACTACATTGTTGTCTCTCAGTGAAGGAAATTCTTTAAGGATCTGCTCGCAAATATTTTCCAAAAACTCAATCAGGATAGCATAAGGCAAGTAAGAAAAAACATTTATAGGAAAAACAAGGCATGATCTTGAATATAATTGCATTCAAGGAAACACAAGCATCAGGATTTTTATTCAGATTTTATCATGCAGTGACATATAATCATGATAGTGGTATTTGTGATAAATTAGCAACTCGAAAATTCAAGAAGTTGTAAGCAAAAATGAAGACATCTGAGTAATATCAGTCATTTTATAATACCAGAGCAGCAGACTGCAGCTGTTTCCTCATCAGAAGAACCTCAAATATCAAATGTGGGTGCTCATGCAGGGAAGAACACCTTTGCTGCCACGGCAATGGCAAGGCAGCAAGAACACGAAGGCCCAAAGCCCACGAGTTAAGCCGGGCAACCTCGACATCTGATAGATTCCCATCTCTTCGTTTAAGGAAAAAGTGCACCTTCAATAACAAACAAATGGAAAGAAAAAACTCAAGTTCTAAAGAGCATATATGATCACTTAAAACATATTTTCAGAAACAATTGATTACAAGAAGTTGCTTTGAACGCAGGTTGGGTAATAGCTGCATTGCACCCATTGCAACCGGTAAAGCATCATCTGAATCACGTAGTGAAGAAAGAAAGCGTGAAGCTTCTGCAGGACCCCCTCCATTGAGTGGGTCTGCAGTAAGAAGTTTCACAAGTTGCCGACCCTTGAGTTCTCTCCTCAAGTCTGTTGACAGTCCTGCACTCTCAGCCACTTCCAGGGCAGCAGAAACAGCTCCTTTCCCAGCTAATCTGAGTGCCAGGCCTTCAGGATCTTCCTTGCACTCTTCCTCAACCTGACAGCTCCAGTAAAAGCATAGAGTAAAATAGAAGGTAACAATAATCAGAAAAACATTTAAAATTGAAAAAAATAAATATATATATAACATTGACTTTCCCTATTGCAATGAAAAAGAGGAGAATTATGACCTCTTGCCAGCTGCTATAATGATCATCTGCGGTTAATATATGGCTGTACCTATGCAAAGCCTTTCTCCTTTGCAAGACCTATGACCCAAAGAATAATGTAATTGCTGAGAAAATATGATATTGAAAAATAAATCATGTTGCTTGAAATATCAAACTTCTTCAATGACCAATAATATAAATTCTGGAATATAAGAACAGCAACCAGACGTTAAGTATAAGAACCAGCACCTCATTCCTGATAGGATCACTCTCAGGTAAGTGGCAGCTGCACATGGTGAGTACATCTAGAGCAGCATCAAGTTCCCATCTGTGCATATACCTGGAAGAGATCTTCTGATTTGAGAAAAGGATAATTTGGCATTATTTATCTTGATTGTGAAAACAGATCTTATGAGTTAACATACTTGAGGGCAAGTCTAGCTGCCAGTTGTTTATCCTTCAATCGCAAGCAATACTGCCAGCTATTGCTCCAGATATGATGCCCCCCATAACCTTGAGGTCCAGAGAATTGATGGTCTTCTTCTCCGTGTTCAATGAGTAATTGAAGCAAGTGGTTTGAGGCTCCATCGCGTAAAAAGCGATCCGAAAGTGCAAGAGCATCCATTAGTTTTCCTTCACTTATCAATCTTCAAGAAAGAGTAAATAAGTCAAAATATATACATAAATTAGAATAGTTTTTGAAAAATGGCGATAAGTTTGATTTGTTGCTTCAATTTTCAGTCAAAAGAGAAATACACTGCCAGTATATAAATTTTTCAGCCCTAAAACAAGCCTCTAAAATATATGGAGAAGAAATTGTTGGGAGAATTAGTTGGAATTGGAATGGGCATGTATTACACTTGCATCTAAGAAAGGGGATTGTGCTTTCTTTTTACCAAACTAAACTTGCATAACCGAAAACTTTTCCATGACTTAGAAACTACAAACAATCCTTTTGAGAGCTTATGGAGTATGGACAGCTTTCCAATCGTGTTCTCGCACCTAAGAAAACTGGTTGTTTATTATTTCTTTAACAGTACCAACAGCAATGAACAGAAAAGTTCACATGCAACAGCTACATAAAGAATAGAAAAGGCAACTATAGACTGATAAGACAAGGGAAGAGAGGGAAAGGGGAGGAGGATGTGCAAAAAAAAGTGTTAAAAGGTAAAACCTCTCCACTGCTTTCTCATAAGGTTCTTCATTTTCCCAATCTAGGGAGAGAAAAGCTGTAGTGTCAAGTTCAACTGTGTCAGATTTTGAGGAATCCTCTTGTGGTTCAGGAGCTGAACCACCTTGACTGCCAAGGTCTGGCAAAGTAGTTGAAATAGCACTGCTACCAAAAGTGTCATCAACTTCAGATTCGGTATCACTATCTCGATCACGAAATCTCTTAATAGCAACCCTTATGTCAGCTTTAACCTCACCATCAGCTTTTTGTCCAGCTGTTACAACAAACTCTGAAACTCGATGGAGGTTCATCTGCATTTGTATCCACCGGTTTAAAGTCGGGAATCTGTTGACATTTAATAAATAAACTAGGGATTTGAGTAACATTATGCAATCATAATGTAAACAAGTTATACCAGTTGTTCAATTCTCAAGCAATGGATGTTACCTCTCAGATTGATCAAGAGCAAATTCATAAAACAGTCTGTCATTGTCAGGTTCCTGCAATGAACCATCATCCATGGAGCCAGTTATTGGAGATTCACTGCCACTGTATAAGATACTCCTCCCAAAAACACATGCTAGCACAGCCCTCACTGGGGATATTTTAACAAGATGTTTTACAATATCCAACTGGAGGGGGTAAAGTGGAATTCCAGGAGTTGCTGAGAAATTACTGTAGCAATTAGGCTTTGCTCCTTTGCAGGATGGAGACAATACTTTACTCTCCGAAAAACTCTTGCGCAAGGAAGCAGCAACAGGAATGCAAGCCCATGCATGACCAGACCGAGGTGGATAAACAGGAGGTACACATGCTGAAATAACTTCATGGACAAAATCAGCATACATAATGTCAGCAACCTTTCCAGCTGCATCAGTGCTGCCCCGGTCAAAGACTAAACGAGTTAGAAGCTGCAAAATAAAATAGCTAAGCATAAGCATTTACGACAAAGTGCAGTGGAAATTGCATCATCAGGTTCAAACCACACTCAAACTGCAAAATTTTAAGAAAAATGACAGTTGGTTTCAATGCCAATCTATGCATTCAAAGATATTGCTGGCTTACACCACCTAAAAATCAAAGAGAAAGGAAATTCTTCACTTAAGGAAAAATATGTAACAAACTCTCAATAACAGTAAATCAGATCAAAGTATCGGCTTATTCCTTAAAAAATCACATTGCATAATGCTGCATGGCAAGATTCCCTCCAACTAATACTGTCAAATCTTAGTGTTCACTACAAGGCCTTTTCCACTTGGTTTTTTTAAACAACCTCTTCTTATTCCATTGCCATTGTTGATGGATCAATGGTACCCAAACACTCTGCATGCCCTCGGATTCAATTCTACTATGTGCTCAACTATTTTTCAGTACAAATGAATCCATAAAAAGAACAAAAAAGGCGATACCGTTCACCTCTAAGAACATATGTTATGGAGGTCAGCCAGATGGGAATAAAATGAACAATTTCGGTGGTAAATTCTACTCTCCACTAAAATTTATAGTAAACATCCCATGAAGTGCTCATGGACAAATCTACAGGGTTCAGAATTTGTGTGGTGTGTGAATGTCTATTGGCCTGAAAGCAGTCACCGCATAGTACTAACCTCACATGTTGTACGAGTTCTTCCTAATGTTCAAAAAACTTGAATGTTGCAACTTAATAATATTTCATAAAGATTTCACAAAACTAATCCACCTGTAAGACAATCAAAACACGACTGGAATTTTTATTTTAAAAACACTATATGCAATCCAAAGGTCAAAATAAATGCATTGACAGAAATAAAATGAAATTCGATGAAGACGATCAACAGCTTACATCTTTAGGCCACTCGTAAACAAGTGAGAAAAAGTTGAAATCATGAGTTGTATCGGTGCCATCAACTATGTCACCAATAGCAGCAATATGGAGAATAAATTGTGAAAGATAAGTTGTTGGCTTTGCACTCAAAGGACCAAACAATCTCTTCCCTGCATCTTTTATATCATAACCAACAGGCTGCATGCTAGTTTCTACACCAGCAGAGCTTTTGGGTGTCTGTTTCGCAACTTTCAACCCAAGTCCAAGAACACCTTCCTTGTCTAAGTGAGACAAAAGTTTACGCTCCGCATACAAGTTGTCACCTTTTACTGTATTTACCTCTGTTTCTTCGTCGGCAATAGCTCTTGCAAGATTATGAAGCTTACCTAAGATTTGAGGTGAAAATGATGATCAGAATCGTATTGAAAATCTTCCCAGTATGATAAAAGCAAAAACACATAAATCCCCCTCCCACAAAAATGTCAAAGAATAGGATACCACTCAGAAACTGCCGCTTTCCCTTATGAGCATCTTCAATCATCTGATGCAAAATAGCAAGAGTGCGTTCTCTTTGCCCCAGACGAAGCAGCTCCTTTGATGATGATATAATAATCTCCCCGGACAGAAATGCCTGGAGGCCAGGACCATCACCCTAGAACAATATATAAAATCATGGAATCAACAATAAGACATTCAATCAAAATATCATACACTAAGCGGTCATGATAAAGAGGATAAATTAGTTCAACAATTTCCCACTATTTTCCCTCCCTCAAAGAACTAAAAACTTTTGATTTTAAGAGTACAATTCGCTCAACAATTTTCCATTTCTTAAATATCTCCCACACTTTACCTTCTTGGTGTTAGAAGTATCCAAATACCAAGTTGGTTTTCTATACTAGAAGTCAAGTATAGGTTTTCTATGAGAAACAACTCCTTAGAAAGCATTTTTTTTCATTTTCTTTTGCATTGAATTAGGGCACCTTTAGAACGCATTTTATTCTCATAGGCGGTGATGATTGAAAATTGATCAACAAAAGAAGAACCAGGCCATGGCTCGACTTACAGCCTGTCTAGACTTCCCAGGCTTAGCAGGAGCATTTGATCTTTTATAAATGGACTAAAGGAAAATTTACAAGGGAAGGCATAAATGCTAAAACAAAAGATGAAGAAAAACTTCATCCAGAAAGTGCTCCATGTTATAGAGGTCCTTGTGGAAGTTTTCAACTTTAGATAGCATTTGGTTCATTTGCAGAGTAGATAAAAGAATTTTGAAAGAAAAGCAAAGATGAAAGAGTAAAACAATGGATACATTAATGCCCAGAGCTTATTGTGGGCAAACGCTATAAAATGAGAATCAATCAAGAATGATCAAGACACATCTCATTTGTGACAATTGTTGATCTAGTAAATGAACTTACCTGTTCCAAGAATTCATGTAGACGCTTGAGCACACGTCGTGATACGGAAATAATTCCCACTTCAAGAATCTGATCCCAGTAAGTCGAGCCTATTTTTGGAGATGCTCCTGGATATATCTCAGATAGCATAACTTGAGCCTGCACAATGGCCAATGTAAGAGCAAAACTAAGCCAAGCCATTATTCTTGGCACATGAATTGGGACCAAAATGCCAAAAGAGAAAATTTTAGAGTACAATATACATGCAGCAAAATTAGAGAGATAAGATGCATTTCGATAGTTGGAAATCCCCCAAAATGACATTTTCAAGGGTGTTTGCTACGATGACTTAAGTTGCAGTAACACCAATTTTGGTTACATAAGAGGGAGTGTGATCACCAATTTGCAACATATACTTTTGTATTGTAAAATCTACAACCTTCTTACTCAATTTTTGTAATTTTTTTAGGATTATGTGGCGAAATTACCATAATTGTGGTGTGTGAAATCATATTATGATTCACATTTTTGATGCATATTATTTAAAAAGAACATATAAGCTCGATGACAAAACCAACCATGTTGACAGTAAAGATAAGGATGGATAAGCTTAGACTTTTGATGGCACTCAAGGCGTCTTGCTTGGCTTCGATGGTGCATCATTTTACTCCTAAAACCCCTAACAGCCCAGAGAACACAAAAGGTCCAGGAAGCATCACCCAGATCACTAAAATTTCTACTCCTGGTAGAAGAGCCTTCCTTTATAACGCTAAAGCTTTATTGATAGAATATCATATCAAGTAAAGAGGTCTAAAAACCATTAGCTAAGAGTCTGAAACTCTAGGCTTGCTTCAGCTCTTCAAGTTCCACCCTTGATCCCATGATATAACAAGAATGCCACGGGCAACTGATTTCATCCTTGCTAATGCTCCAAAGAAAATTTGGAAAATAATGATTTCTATTTAGGCCAAACCAGCTACAAATTTGAGAAGTTAATGAAGTTGAATCACAATAGTGGTGAGAGGAAAGGGGGGGTCTCAATACCATGGTGTGCGCAACTAAGACATTGCAAATGTTGCTCAAAACAAGAAAGAGAGAAGTGTGGGGCATAGGGTTAAAATAGCAGGAATTACAAACTTCAAGTTCATGCATATGTAAGCACTACCTGATCCAGGAGTTGTTGAGACATATGTGCCGACCTCGCGGAAGTTGCGGCAACATCAATACATAAAAGAATCTGAAAGCACACAGTAGCATCCCTGCCTTAAATAACCCTCTTACTAGAATTGAGAAACACGGAATGCAAGTTTTACAATTAGAAGTACTTACTGCAGCCAAAGAACCCAACTGGGAACGTAAAGAAGAAAAATCTAGGTCTTGCACTGCTGAAGTCCCATCCACAGCACGGGACACTGCATCTTCTACCTGGTAAAAAGTAACGACACATAAATTTAGCTGAGACCAATTGCAGTGTGAGAGTGACAAAAATTCTTATAACCTGAAATTTGAGTGTAAAGTTCCTTGTCAACATATATAGCTAGGTTGAATACATGATCATGATCATATTAAACAATGGTAGATGGGAAAAACTCAATGTTTACAAATACTATAATTATTTATTAAAACATAAAAGAAAAAGGTAATGGACTGACCAATCTGGATTCAGATGCTCTTCTAACAGCATTGTCAACCCATTCAGCCAATTCAAGGGTAGCTCTATCTTCTGCTGATAAAGAAAATCGATGAACTGCCTCTTCACCAATGTCATACTTTGATCTTTGCATGCAACTGCAATATAAAATGTCATCAATGACAATACACTCGCATCAGTTCATATTGAAGGAATAATGGTTTATGTGACAAAATAAATGGCATATTCTCAGTCATGTTTGACATAACATACATAATCTCTTCAGTACATATAATCTACTAGTGCATGACATCTAATTAGGGCAGTGATGCTTATTCCAGCTCTTGTCTGCAGTCAAAACATTAGCTGTCACAAGATGGAAGGTGCAAAAAATAGATCATTCCCCTGCCATATTGCAGTAAGTCATCATACTTCAGCATTGCACGGCAAACATGTTACAGATGAACCACAAGTGCGAACTAGTTGATATTTGCATGACTAGAATGAATTGCCAGATAAAAGGTATATCAAACTTACAGGTTAAGCAACTTGGATGGAGCCGCCCGTAGGACAGTCAACGCCTCCTTCCATCCCCATTCGCACTCAGATAATGGTAGAAGACGTTGCAAAACTGACAACCGCCACTGCCAATCCTCGATGAAATGTCTAGCTATTGATATTCTCCACTCTAAGGCTTGTCTTCCATCTATACTCATACCATCATTTGGTGCATGCTCTTCAATCAAGTTTGGTGGAAGATTGCGATTTAGAATATCAAGTAGCAATCCTGTGAAAGAAATAACCATTTCTTTCCCTCCTTCACAAAAAGTGACATCAGTATGGTCCCAAGCACAGGTGGAGGATGATTCAGAATTGCTCCCTGGTGAGGCACAATGCGTCAAATTGAGAGAGATATCATCCATATGTAAAAGTGAAATTATAACATTCACCATCAATATCTGCATCATTGAATAAAATCAATGTTATGTAAATGTTCCAAAATAAACAGTACATAGGAAAGAACTAGATTTAGACACTTGATACCATTGCTTACTAAGTACATGATTGGAGAAATAGGTAGCCAAGCAAACTTAAAGGGATGATACATAATAAGTTATGTTTAATTGTTGTCAGTTTTCTAGGTGTCAAGGAACCATCTCCATGACTAGAATGAATTGTCAGAAAAAAGGCATCAAATTTACAGGTTAAGAAATTACAGTTACTGCATGTTAATGGAAAAATAGCTTAAGCTTTTAGGTGAGATGGTTCCTTACCATTAAGGTCATGAGTGGTCACATTAATTCCTTCACCAAGAATCTCATCTTCATTCAGCAGAGGATAAAGTTACTTCTATGCACCTGCTTTGTTAATTGAAAGCTTGCTTTGATCATCCCTCAAATCACTTTCCATCAACTGCTTTTCAAAAGGCTTATTGTATTTTCTAATTATCCCATTTAACCCTGGAATTGAAGGGACTTCATGAGGTTCATAATTGTCAATGAGCTTCTTCTAAGCTTTGTATTGGTGGCTCCCCTTCTAAGTTTATCGCATAAGCATTATTGTTGTCTTCACCTTGTTGATCATCAAAATGGTTTTTACTGACCGCAACTCCAAGATATTGAGTTAGAGAAACTCTTGATGCTTTCTGCTAGAATGCGAATCCCGGTTCCTCTCAACACCACCAAGGATATTGCTTTTCAATTTATCCAAAGCCAAAGCAATTTTGTAGCTAAGCCATGTGTGCGGTAGACAGGAAAGAAGCAAAGGTGCTACTCTTTTTCATGATAATATTTTTGAGAGAAATTAATTAATTTCTTTGAGAGACTAACTAACAATAACTGTAGAAGAGGAGTCTATAGATCCTACAATCAAGAAAAAACATTATCATGGAAAAGGAAGATACAAAGTTGATGAAGCTTGAAAGAAGTGAGTTACTGCTCCTTGCTCTTTGAGCTCTTCAGGGTAGTTATCTTTGTCTATTTTTTAAAGCTTCATCAACTTTGTATCTTCCTTTTCCATGATAATGTTTTTTCCCGATGCTAGGATTTTGAACACTCTTCTTCTACAGTTATTGTTTGGTTAGTCTATCAAAGAAATTAATTAATTTCTCTCAAAAACATTATCATGAAAAAGAGCAGCAGCTCTGCTTCTTTCCTATCTATTGCACGCAAGACTTAGCTGCAAAATTGTTTTGGCTTTGGATAAACTTAAAAGCAATATCCTTGGTGGCGGAAAGAGGAACTGAGATTCACGTTCCAGCAGAAAGTGTCCAAGAGTTTCTCCAACTCAAAATCAGTTGTGATCGGTAGAAACCATTTTGATGATCAACAAGGTGAAGACAACAGTAATACTGCTGCGAGAAACTTGCCAAAGGAGTCACCGATACAAAGCTTAGAAGAGTCTCTCAAGCTCATTGACAATTATGAACGCCATGAAGTCCCTTCAATTCCAAGGTTAAATGGGATAATTGGAAAATGCAACAAGCATTTCGAAATGCAGTTGATAGAAAGTGATTTGAGGGATGATCAAAGCAAGCTTACAATTAACAAAGTAGTTGCACAAAAATAACTCTACCCTCTGTTGAATGAAGATGAGAATCTTGTTGAAGGAATTAACATGACCACTTATGACCCTAATGGCGAGGAATCATCTCATCTAAAAGTTTAAGTTGCTAGGTGAGACCCTAAGATATGATTTATATTATTCTCTAACAGTAGAAAAAAAATTAGAACTCATAATCTAAAAAAAGGCAAATAAGAATAATCTCAAATTTTCTGTTATATCAAACCCAACAACCCCAACGCAAACAGCAAGTAGATAACCTTGCGTGGAATATTGGTAATAGCCTCCAAGTGGTTTCTTATGTCTTTCAAGTGGCAATGAGCCACTTGATGATGACTCTGTATTTCATCAGTTGTACACCTCTCCATCACTCCTAGTGCAAGAACAGTTGATTCCAGAGCATAACGCATGTGCATTAGTTCAATATCTTGCATTCTATCATAAAACAAAAAATAAAAGAAAAAAAAATCAGCATCTTGAAAATAAGAAATCCTAATTTGACAAGAATATGCAGTACACGAAAGTAATTGTAACAAGAAATAGGGAACACATCACCTGCGGGCTTGGCCTTCCAAGTGCCCATATAGCATAATTACCATATGTAATGGGAAGGTCCTTTTGAAGCTAATGACCATCATAGACAATCATCGAAATTTACAATGACTTAAGACATGAATAAATCAAACCAGCCTATCAAAGAGTAGTATCAATATTTTAAAATAATTATTAAGGTCCAGCTAAAGTGCCAAGAGAATCTGTCTAATAGAGTGGGTGAGTGAACACTGAGCACTAGAAACACCAACCACGGAGTAAATTTTAAGCATACAACAGCCTAGCAAGTCAATTAAAATGCCATGTATGGTGAAAACAACTATCCACACAACACTCCTCAGCAGCATAACAAATACATTTCTAAATGTTTCCAAACTTGTTTAACCTAAAGTAGGAAAGATATAGAGTAAAATTGGACACACCTTTTCCAGGCTGCTATGTCAGAACAAATTGGTTGCATGCTAATTAATTCAATAGCATCCTGAAACTTCATTGTTGGAACAACATCAAACAATACCTGCAAAAAGGCATCTAAAGTGAGTAATATATATATATATATATATGAAACTCTACTTGAATGCCACTAACAGCTGAAATATTTTCCACCTTCACAATAATCACTCAAAAGAAGAGAAGGCAAGGTTCGATTTTTGTTAAGATTCCCAGAATATAACATTTCAACAAAGCATGTAATCAAGAAAACTATCTATATAACCAATAAAACAGGCAAAAACGAACTTGATTGTGTAAATGCAGACTCCTTCCAAAAAGATGACACTATGACACCATTTAATTTCGAAGCAGTCACCACAAACTTGTTTCTTTGAGCACAAATTTCACTGTGACAAATTAATGATTGTATTGACAAATTCTATAACCAAACATATCCATGAATTTCGCGAAGAACACCTTACATGAACACAACCATTTAAGTGCAAGAGACTTACGCGAAGAGGGCTTTGAACAGAAAGTCTTTCCAGCACAAAGTTTTCAACAAAATGTTCCGAATGATTATCTTCACTTGCAGAAATTATTTGTTGGTTTCCAGACAACAGTAATGATGACTTTGAACTCCATGATTGACCAGAATTGACACAAGAAACAAAAGATGCAAGATCAAGCTGATAACATAATGAATCACATAGCTGCTCCACGCAAGACATCTGTCAAAACAATGAGAACAAAAGAGAGGGACTTACAAATTCAACTCTTCCTTTGGACAAACAAAAGCATTATGTAAGAGATTTGGAAAAAGAATAAAAGATTACCTCATCCAATTGATTACCATATGTTGAAGACTCTTCTAGTCGAAGTATTTGCGACTTACTGCTTGTCCAGAGAAGTTGCATTAATTTCCTCCGAGCAGTTGTTTTACCTGACAGCAAATCCCAGCCCATGGCAGCTACTAGGGGCCTAAGACGTGGAAACAGCGTGAGAACCTACAACATCAATGAAAACAATGAGATTGTCTAGAAACATTTTCAATCTATGTAATAATGAAATGTCATTTTCAATTTGAGTAATAACGAAATTTCAAACTTGCATGTTCCATATAGATGGAAAAGTGAAACATACATTGCTAGCCTCTTGAAGTTGCTCCTTCTTGACAGCCGAGAGGGTTGTATCCATGAAGCATTCAAGTACATGTACTTTTGAAACACGAGCATAGTGGTACATCTCTCTCATGCAAATACCGACAGTCCTACTCAATGAAAAAGATGGGTCATTTAAATCTTCATCCAGTTTCATTTCCATAAGATACCCCTGAAAGTGCTCTAAAGGGGGTGGAATTTGTTTGTCAACATTTGCTCGAGACATCTCAATCTCTTGACGGAGCAAGTCATCCTGGATAACCTGCACAAAACCAAATCGAACAATCAACATACCTGATCACAGAGCATTACATAATAATATTAGATGATTCAAATTTCATGAAATCAAACAATATAGTCCCTTACGAGGACAGTAGATGATAATCATTTATCTTTTCTATTGAAAAAATTGAGCCATGTAATTCCGTAGCAAAATCAATTGCATTCTTTACAGTTTCCATTGGTTTAACAAATGGTAAAAAATCCAAACTAACTAAGGGACCCTTTGAGACTTCTTTTTGTCATATGGAATCCCACGCAGACTTTGTCAAATTTTGGACTTTGAAAGGAAATGTTTCAATAGAAAGTAGAAGCTCCAAAGTTTTTTCAAGACAACTAATAATAGAAATTGCATTTTATTCATTAACCAGATTTTATGGTTTCCCCTGCAGACCACCAATAATTAAGCAATCCCAAAATCGTTAAACAAAAGTGTTATGAGCATTGCCTGAATCATTTCAACAAGACGTCTACAATGCGATGAAAGAGCCTCTTCATAGATCCGGAGCAATTTTTCTTCCATGACATGGCATGAGGCTCCATATCCTTCCCTTGTTGACAAAACCCTCACAAGGAGATCTTGCAGAACAATGCTATAAAGAAACAACAAAACAGAAGGCGGTAATTATTCAGAAGAGAAAAATGCATACAGCATGCAACACCTTTTATTTGATTCCCTCAAACTCAAAACATTAAAGAAGAATATCAGAAATTTCTGGTGGCGATAACTCATCAGAAAAAGTTTGTATAAGAATTTGGGGGCATGATACTAAATTACATCACGAAAAAGATGACAGCAAATTTTAATCATGGACCTCTTCCCTCTCTTAGGGCGCTGCTTGAAAAACAAAATTCCCACAACTGCCTATAGGGAGGAAGAAGACCTCAAGCTAAAATTTAAAATTTAGAAGGAACTTTGAGGAAACAAGGAAAAAACAATAACAATTAAAGCATCTTTGATGGCCCTAACTTTAGATTTATATAGTTATTCCGTCCCTGCAATGCCCTTAATATTATACTCGAATGGGACAAACGACATGAAACAAGGAGGGAATGCTCTCCAGATCATCTCAGGTAGACAGCCCCATGATTAGTAAAACAGTGCAACTTTTGCACTAGCAGCAATACTTATATCTTACATACAAAGGTAGCTGGTGTAACACATGTTGGTTTTCCACTATATGAGCATCCTCTGCACTGTTGTTTCAATAGCTATATTTTCCTCTCACCGAAATATAAATAATACTTTCAACTCATGCAAATGACTACTGAAAACATGTAAGACCCCAATTTGGAAGTAAACAACAAAAAACATGCATAAAGAACCCTGGAGAATAATATCGAAGGTGTTTCCTTCCCTTGAAAAAGCTATTCCAAAAGCATAACCATATTAATAACAGCTTTACGCTTTAAGCAGCTTATTCCAAAAACCAGCAGTAACCAGTCGAAAACCTCACAACACTCACCTATCAGTACCACAACACTTCATTTCAAATAACAGAAACCCAAAATGCACGTACCGATACTCACTCTCCTCCAGGCCACGATCGAGATGAAGAAAGCGGATATGTGAAAATACTCCTTCATCTGCCTCTTTCAAACACTCTTTCATCGCATCCAAATGCGCTAGCTGCACACACTTTCTAATCAAATCAAACAACTTCACACCTTCCTCCTCCACCACTTTTTCACACTCCTCCCCCCTCGCCGTAATCTCCATACCTGAATTATCGTTCTCAAACTTCAGCTCCTTCATTTGGCTTTCTACATTCCAACACAACGCATGAAAAACATCCGCATTATCCAAAATTACTTTCCTCAAACACATCATCTCCCCTTCCTCAATCGCCACAACGCCACCCGAACTGGAACCCTCCCCTCTCCCACTCCCTTCCACTTCATTCCCGTCCAAATCCACATCTCCCTTCAATCTCTTCACACCAAACTCCAAGACCTTATCCAAAACCTCTAACTCACCACTCCCATCCTTCAAACCCTCAAAATTATCCAAAAACCCTTCCTCCTCTTCCTCCTCCTCCTCCTCCTCCTCCCTTCGTCCAGAACTCTCTCCCACACCAATCTCCCCCTCCTCCTTCTCAAACCTACCAAGATCGACATTCTTGCGCAAACTCTCCGTCACGCGATCAATCAAAAGTTGAATCAACAACAAAAATTCTACACGCAACCGAAGCGTAACGGAATCGAAACGCCATGTATGCGAAGTCGGATTATTAAATTGCAAGAGCTCTAGGGTTGATAAAAATGTGAGGAGTGATGGATTGGGGCAAGATTGGGACCAGAGAATGTTATCGAACCTGCCTGAATTCGATACTATGGTTTGGAGAATTGCGAGAGCGAGGTCAGGGTTTTTGGTGCGGAGAGATGCGAGGATGGCCCGCAATGGCTCGAATTGAGCTAAGTGGAGGTGGTTCGCTGCTAGGCGAGAGAGAAGGTCGGTTTCCTTGTCCATTACAATGGAGGATATTGTTGTTTTTCAGTTAGTTAAGGATTGTTGTCATTCATTTTTTACCTTCCTTTTTTTTTCGGGTTTTTTAAGTTGAAGAATTAGGGGTGTTGCCGGTGCAGATTTCAATTCTCTTTTTTTTTTTTTTTTTGATTGTGGGGAGTTTTTGGTTTCTGGTATGCGTGAAGTGCAGCGCAGTACCGACACATAAGCGGATCTATGGGGTAACGGAGATAAAAAATAAAAAATAAAAAAGGGGCGGGGGGGTTAATGTCAGTTAAGTCCCTGTACTGTGTATGGATTCTCGATCGAGTTTCCAGGTAAGCAAGTATACCGCATTAGTCAATTAAATCCCTGATGAGTCTTTTTGTAGACTACTATCATCTCTCTGTTCGTTGTCGGTTTGATTTTATAGGTATTTTACACTGAGTTTGAATTTGTTTGTATTGAAATTTGAAAAAAAATTCTTCAGGTTTATTTTTTAGAGTTTTTAAATTGGTTTGATATGAATATTAAAAAGAAATTTTAAAAAATAACATTTTAATATATTTTTAAATAAAAAACACTTTGAAAAATCATTTTTTAGCACTCCAAGTAGAAATTGTTGAGGGTATTTTTTATAATATGGTGAGGTATGATTAAGACTTTATTTTATTTCAATTATAATTTTTAAAATATTTGATTAATCAACCCAGGTTATAATTGCATGTTTTTTTGCTGAGAAATCTTTTTATTTGAATTTTAATTATGAAAGAATTATTATTTTATTTTATTTTACTTTGTTCAAAAAATAAATTAACGGGTGAAAGATTAATCACTAATCAAAACATCATATTTTAGTATCATATATTGAATATGTTGATAAAAAGTCAGTTTACTTCTAAAAGTAATTTAAAATATCTCAATTCGATCATTTTTTAAATATATTTAATATTAAAAATTAAGAAGCCCGTGAAAGGTAAAAGAAAAAGAAAACGGAATGTCCTAAAATTCTGTGTAGTGCCCTGCGAAAATCCTATCATGCAAGTGTTTCCTGTGATCTCCAAGATGTGTTGAATGCACACGGTCTTATCTGGCTTAAATGGTTGATGAGTGTTTTTTATTTAAAAATATATTAAAATTATATTTTTTTATTTAAAAAAAAAATTATTTGATATCAGAAAATGATCTAAAACATAAAAAATAAAAATATTTTTTTTCAATATGTTTTTTGAAATATAATGTAACATAGCTAAACCATGCTAGTCTGAGCAGACAACACCTGAGAGCTAATAACACGAGACTATTACGATAATTAGTGTGCCAAGTATTTCATTTGATCAGTTATAATGTACGTAAAATTCTAATATTTTTCTTATAAATACCTGTTATTTTTATAAATTAAGGTAGAACATCTCGTGTCATGCTATTGATTTTGGACTGACTGTTTGCTATTTAAACATTTTTTTTCTTACTGGTGGTAATTATCTTAATTTGTATAGTTGAGACTTGACTGGCCGCATCAACACTCGAATTAAGTGCGTGTCTGTATTGTTGTTGTGTACAATATTTTTTCTAAATGCTTTTTTAGATATATTTAAATATTTTTTTTTATTTTTTACATTAATAAATTAAAAATTATTAAAAAACAATTTAATATATTGTTTAGGCAAGTACACTCGTAAACAAGTTTTGGACAGTAGATTGAAGGCTACATGTGCTATTATTCTATGTGTGATAAAGAGCGTATGATTATCGTCGTGCAGGCCTCGCAGCAAGATCTACGATTGATTCACCAGGAAAAAGGCATTCAAGGTTTCGTGCTTGCTGCAAGGCTGATTGTGGAGCTAGTTTGTAAGCTTCTCATGCTTAGTGTTTGCAAATGGGTTCGTGTCCCAAAAGGCCTGTAGAATTTGTACAATAAATTTAAATTTGAGTAAATAATGACACGTTTCAAGATAATGATATTATTGTCATGAGGATCCATCCGATGATTGTCGTTTCTTTCATGCAGAACCGTGTAGAAGCTATCAATCACACATTAAATCAAGATATATTTATCTTATAAAAATCTAATATAACTAAATTTTCCTCATTTAACATGAATCTGTAATAAAATATCTAAATTAGATAGAATTTTTAAATCCAAAAAAAAAAAAATGACACTTGTTTCCAAGAAAAAATAAAACTCTATTGATCAGCATAAAAGTTGCGCTAACTTAAAATGTTATGGTTGTATCATGTACGGGGGTGGTCTTTGCATGCAGTTCATGTTTGTTTATGTGGGCTGGGAAGTTAGAGTACACAATATGTGAATTTTTATCCAGGCAATTGACAATCCACGTACGTAATAATATATTTATATTTAAAATATGAAATCAAAACTAAATGAATTTTTTTTAATCGGCTTATTGTTTATATTATTTAGAAATCTCAAATATTTGCATAAAAATATGATTTTTCTAACACAAAAATGATCATATATATGTGTGTCATTTCCTCGCACTTCGCCATAGTCGAGAAAAAATATATATATTATGAGTATAGGGTATTAAGATTGTCAGATTTTTTGTATTATACTATAAATTTGGACAAAATAATCAATTGGTGCAAAATTTATACGGAGTGCAACTTTATAATAAAATATATAAATTTTAAATCGATATAAATTTATTTGTTCAACAGGTTTCAACAAAATCACCAGTAAAAAATTAAGAAGATTCAGATACTTGAATCATCAATTCACTGTTTTAGGATTACTTTATTTCATAATATAATTTAAAAATAAACATTGTCCAGTAAAACCGAAAAAATCAAAGGAATCAATATCAAATAAAAAATTAAAAGAACATGTGTCAAAATAATACAGTTAAATGATAAAATTACAACAAATCAAAACCTTGGGACCGAAAAACAATAAAGATATTTTTAAAAATAAAATGCATTGTAACCAACATAAATTAAAATTTCAGAACAAAATCGAATAAAAATAAAACTCTAACAAAAAAATAAAACTACAAAAATCAAAACAAAAGCTAAGAGCATAAATGGATAAATATAGATAAAAAAAACAAACATTGTTCAAGAAGGACAAAAAAAAACTAAAAGAATCAATGCTAGATAAAAAAAAAGAATAAGTGTCAAAATGAAAAACATAATATATAATTAATTCAAATTGAATGACAAAAGTGCAACAAATCAAAACCTTATGACTGAAAAACAATAAAGGGATTTTCAAAAATAAAATGCAGTGCAACCAACATGGATTAAAATTTTAGAACAGGATTTAATAAAAATAAAACTCCAGCAAAAAATAAAACAATAAAAAATAAAAACTAAAACTAAAAGCATAAATGCATAAATATGAACAAAAAATAAATAATGTACAGGGAGTGCAAAAAAACAAGGTAATTAATAACAAATTAAGAGAACAAGCGCCAAGATGAAAAAAAAAATAATTATATACAATCAATTCTGATCGAAGGAAAAAAAATGCAACAAGTCACAATTTTAAGACCGAAAAACAATATAGAGATTAAAAAAATGCAACGTGATTGTTTTAAAATTAAAAAAATAAGGGTTGAAATGAATAACAACATATGTAACCAATTTCAATTGGAGGACAAAATCAAAACAAATTAAAACTTGCCAACCAAAAATATCAGAGTAACAAAAAACAAACCAAAAATAAAAAGATTAAGAATTGAAATGAAATGTACCATATATGATCTCTCTTAATTGAAGTGCATAATAGAAAACAATAAAAAATTCCATTGAAGCAACTAGTAGAAAACAAAATTAAAAGATCACGGACAAAAATATAAAAAATATGAAGGACTATATTGTCTTTTCCGGCAACAAAATAGAGAAAAAGGGGAAAGAAAAATCATCTATCAGTGATTCCACGACCCCCTTCACATGACACGTGCTATACCGGGAGGAAAAGAACACAACAACGCACGACGATGACACGACAATTGAACATCTTCCACCACCTACAAACACGTTGCATGCCGCCTAAGTAGCGCTTTCATGTGCAAAAATGATGGCATGTATGTACGACATGCATGCGGTAAATTAAAAAAATACAGAATTACCTAAACACCCCCAATCACAGTGATGACCATGAAAAAAATAAGTTGTGAAAGCAACACTGTGCCCACACCCACAAAACTTGCTTTTCGTCTTTCATGGAGAGTATACAAGTAATTGTACCGTGCAAAAGTATGTGCAAAATCCTAAATACCCTCCATTAGCCTTCGTATTTTTGTCAACTCTCAAAGGTAAAGACATAGTTTCACCGTGCAATAAATATTGAAAATAGCAGAAAAATACTCCTGATACCAGGGCTATTTTTTGGCGATTCTAGAGATAAATTAATAATTTTACTGTTGAATTTCACAGTAAATGGTGTACAGGTAAATATTATATATATCTATCTATAATTTTACTTTAATTTCTCGGTCCAATTTTAAAAATACGAAATCAAAACTGAATTAAACCATTTTTTTTAAGAATTGGCTTATAATTAATTTTGGTTTGAAACCTCAAATTGTTATTTTGATTAATTTCAGATCAATTTTTATAAATATTTTGAGTAATTCAATCATTCTGATCCGTTGTATTTACTGAAATTGCTGGATAAAATACTGGTTAAAACGATTCCGTCTAGCTATCAAAACAACACAAATGCTGCGTTTTACGAACAGTCAGATAAAACAATGAAAAATTGAAAAGAGGGAGCGAGGGTGTCCCGTCCTGTGATCCTGTCCTCCTCCTAGTAAAAAATTATGGCCTGAAATTAATTAACTAATTAAACTAGAAAAGGTAAAGTAACCTGAACCTTAACATTAACCCAGACACGATCCCTACTCAGGTCAGTAAAATTCATTCAGGCGGGAAACAAATCCCCTAATTTTTTACCGCCTTGCCACCCCCTCTCCCTCCATATTCCTTCCCCATCCAGGCTCCCAGACTTCTCATTTTCTCTCACTTCAATTTCTCTCTCCGCAAAATGACAGACGACGAGAAAGCAAAAGACGCCGTCGTTTTGGACGACGACTCGTACTTGAAAACGGAAATCGAGAAGATTCGTGGACGATGGGAACTTGCTACGGTTCTTAATTTTCTGAGCGTAAAATAAATAAACTTTCCTTTTTTAAATAAATAAATAAATAAATATTCTGTTTAAAAAAACTGGAGGTTTTTTTTACAGGTTTTTGAGCCAGTCATTGAAGTTGACTTAAAGTTAACAGCAGAGGAGATTGAGAGTGCTCTCGTTAAGCCTAATAAATCACTTGCTCAGCTTCACATCAAGCTATTAAAGGTTTTCTATTTTTCTATTTTTATCATGCTTGCTTTGATTATTATTATTATTATTATTATTATTATAAATACAATAAAATTAGCTGAGTAATTATCCGGTGGTGCACATTTTTTATTACTTAACGAAATAGTGTTTTTGATTATCATGATGTTTGCAATCATTTGATTCTTATCACGATGTATAATTTATTAATTGGGTGAAAATCATGACACGTATCACAACATAAGATAGTGTTTTTGATTATAATGATGTTTGCAATCATTTGATTCTTATCAAGATGTATATAATTTATGAATTGGGTGAAATCATGGCACGAATCACGACATAAGATAGTGTTTTTGATTATATTGATGTTAGCAATCATTTGATTCTTATCACGATGTATAATTTATGAATTGGGTGAAAATCACAGCACAAATCACGACATAAGATAATCACAGGTTATGCTTTCTGGGCTTACGAAGTCAATGGCTATGATTTTTTTCCCGTGCCGAAAACATGTTTTTGTAATTTCTGGTGTAAATGTTTTAAACGAAGGGAATGCGTATTTTGGCTATTATCACACTGCATGCTTATCGAGTATTTGCTTGCGTGTTTTCTTAATTTTATGCATCAATGAATGTATTTGATGCATTGAGGTAGCTGTGCTGATATTTAGCATTGAAAATCATTGGCATGGATGTTATGATAGACAATCGATCCCCATAAGATATTATAAAAAAGATAACGGTACATGACTTAAAAGTATTACATGAAATCCCACATGAAGAGACAAATCCAGTGGCTATGGACCTTTTGTGCAGTGACTGGTGTCATTAGTTTTGTGTATGTAACACTTTGCAAAGTGAAAAGGAATAGCTTTTCCTTTATGTGGTTTGCATTGCCTGCTCTCTAACTTGGATTTTTTCCCATGTGGATAATATCTTTTAAGTTTTTATGAATCTGGAATTTTCAATAGGGGATACCGCCCATGAGTAAAACATTGAATGCATCTGATGCGTGGGTGACCGAGCTTTGTAAGAAACTATCCATGTGGTGGCCAGGTGTAAGCAGTTTTCAACTTTCAACTGTGTAATTAGGGTTTTCGTACAGTTTGGAATTTGCTCTTATTAGTTGTGTTCTATTATATTACAGGTCGCTGAAGGCAAGTTACCACTGAATGCAGCCAAAGGGTATCAAACTACTGAAAATTTGTCTCATATCATTTCCTAAAAGATAGGTTTTCAATTTTTTTTTTATTTAGACTTGCTCAGGTCATGATGGTCTATTGCTGTTGTGGCTTGTGCAGAGATGAGATGTTTGGATACAAGGAACTAGATCCAACTAATAGATTGCTGATTTTGAAAGCACTCTGTGAACTCAGAGCTAAAGTAATATGCCTATCTGATTATACATTTATTTTCTCAAATGCTGGAAGTTGTTATTTGTATTTTTTTTTACTGGATGATCTTCTAAATGTTTATATATCTGATTTCTACTTTTGCATTCGGTAGGGTTTTAGAGTATTTTATTTTTTTGCATTTTTGGTTTGTTGAAGCCTTTGTGTTTGTATCTATAAGTGGATAATCGAGTTCTCTATATAGGTGGATACATTTAAAATGATGAGTTGTGCAGCTTTTTTTAGGTTTCCTTGTTAAATATGTTGTAAGCCTTTCTTTCTGTTTACAGCAAGATGACATTGCTTCATATGTTAATGATTCTCTGAAAGATGGAACTGAAATTTCTTATTTCCGGAAAAATAAAATTGGGGGAGATGGAACTGCAACTTTTTACTGGTAATTCTTGAGCATGCCTGAAGTTTATATAATTTGCTGTGCAAAGTATTTAAAATACTAACCGTGCTCTCAGGTATGATGGGAGTTCTGCCATTGGCCATAGATTGTACAAGCAAGTATACAAGACTGGGGCAAATAGTAGAATGAGGGGTAAAGCATCAAAAAATTGGCCAGCTACCTGTTTCCAATGGGAAATACTTGCAACCAATCTTGAGGAATTTCAGAAAGTTGTGGTAAGTTTAGTATTCCTCTGTTTCAACAACTGGAAATTTTAGTGTAATTTTTTACTTGTTGGGAATGGCAGAATGAACTCTCTTCAAGCAAAGTCGCTGCACAAGTTGCAGCTGGCAAAACCATTGAAACTGATGTCCTGCCTATAATTCAAAAATTTCAGAAGGTAAGCTCATGGATTTCTCTTATAATTGTGTCCTAGTAGCGTGGGTGTGGTCATGGTTTTCTTATGCTCAAGTTTATTTATCTTTCACGTTGATGATATAAAGTAATCTGTCGCTGTCACTGTATTCAATAGAAGAAAGATAGGGCCCTCAAACAAAAAAAGCGGCAAGAAAAGCTCCTGAACAGTTTGAGACCCTGCACTTCTGGGGTAACTCGTTCCTGCCGCAGTCGCAGACCTATCAGTTATACATATGGTATGATGTTATCTTGTCTGTATTCATTTTATGATCCGGTTGTTGCATAATCATGTTTTGTTCATCTTTTGCTTCTATTTCACTGTCTTGCTGAACTTCATCAAATATCTAATAATCATATTGAGCCAATTGAACATTTTTAGAATTACGTAACTGCCTCCCTGTTGTCAAGTGCGTTACTGAGCTTATATAGGATCTCAAATCATGGATGAGATGGAGAAAAAAGTCACAAACTGAATGATAATTTTCTTAGATATTCGGGTTTCTGTTCACTGTAGTTTCTTGCTTGATTCAAACAGTTTTTTTTTTTTTTTTATGTGAGTAACTTGATTGTACTTGTGCATTATTTATAATTAACTTCTTGATTTGCAATCCAATATTGCAGAGGATTATGATCGTGCTATTGATGAGGCTATAAAAATAACAAAGTAAGACTTGATGAAATTTACTGTCATCACTGCATTTCTATATTTCAAACGTCCCTACAACAATCTTTGCTAAACTTGTTCTTAAATCCTTCGACATCTTTGTTTTATGCATTTGTCCCTCATTGTGAAGGAGAAGTCGTGACCTTTTCTACTGCCGACTTCAATTTATAATCCAGGAAAAGGAAAACAATTGAGAAAGAGAGCAACAATGGCATACATGTTAAGCAGGGAAAAATTGCTTCTAGCGGGGCTTCAAATATGGGCACAAATTCAAAAGAACGTCTTGGTGAAATAGGTGATTCAGGCATGAGTGCAGACTCCAAAGATAATATTGAGAAGGGATACTTCTCAGAGAGTGAAAATGAAAGTGACAAGCCTCATGAAGTGGATGATGATGATGATAGCAAAAGGGATCATGATAATGGGAGTGGACCTGACAAATCTGACAAAGAAATTGAAAATTTTGGTGACAAGAAAAATGCTCGGAAGTTTGGTTCTCGTTGGAGTTCAAGACTGGCTGGAGTTGCAAGCCATGCAGCCCCGGAAGCTGGAAACTTGTGTGCAAAGAACAGGTTGAGACAAAGACCCACTCCTAACTCCGCCCTTGACTCTAATAGCGTGCTTGATTCAGATAATGAAACTTCGTCGAAACATACAAACAAAGAGATATCTGAACATGAAGACTCGCCTCCAATTTCTAATTCAGAAGGGGTCGGTGATAGTTAAAGCTATCAAGTGGGGTCAATATGAAAGTGCTTTTCCTTGAGATTTTTGTTGTAGCATGGAAATATCTTCACAGGAAGATATATTGAAGTCAGTGCCGGTCAACAGCAAGTTTTGAAAATGTGCTAATCCCTGTATTCCATCTTGGAATCCAAACTCTAGCTTGCAGCCTGCCTTTTGTTTGAATTTCTCGAGAGGAAGATGCCATGTACAGGTTTTTAAAGCTACCTCTAAGTTGGCAATGACAGATTTCATAACTTATGGAAGTTAATTTCTCTGTTTAAATGCTATCGGTTCTCCGTTTAACTGGGCCTGTATAATGTTCTCTCTCTAGTATCCAAGAATAGCCTATGTATAATTAACTTATCGAAGGCTTGTGAAAATAATAATAATAAAAAAGAATGTAAGAAAATTGGAAACATGGGATTTCTCTAATTTCAAAGCTTTCTCTTTACCTTTTTGACAGGCTCCCAAAAGCCCTCCTTCCTCTTTTTCTGATAATTAGCAGGGTTCAGAACATCACGTGAATGCAGCACTCACTCTACTCCAAATAGAGACAGCAATACCTTTTTAACAGTGCTGAAGGATGCCAGTTACTTGCATTATATAGCCAAAAGGTTAAACTGACCTTCAAATGAACCCCGAAAAAGGGCCTAATTGTAAAGAACAAATTTAAAACGATGGATAAGAGAAATGATTCAATATATCAAAGAAAGACAAAATGGTTTGATACAAAACTTTAATAGAGTAGAGAAACGGTGCCAATTTGCTCGGATCTTAACTGGTAATTATTAAAAAAAAACCTGAACTAAAGCACTTATCTTCTCTTCCCAGCATTCTGCACACGCCACTGAGCCTGACCCTGTACAGCTTCTATCTTCACGTTTTTCAAATCCTGCCCGATGCCTGTCAGATTATAGCTCCTTGAATTCAAGCCCAGCAAATCAATCAACTGCAAAAACAAAGCAAAAAAGAGCATGTTAAAGAGATGAACAGCTGAAATACGTGTTTTTTGATGTGGAGAAAAGAGACATGGATTAAGAGTGCTCTCAGTAAGACTTACGTTTGGATCAGAAAGTTCATGGGATATCTGATCACATTTTATTATTAGTCTCCTAAGATTAGGCAATCCCTTGAGGAAGGATGCTATGATTGGTATTTGATCCGCAAATGAACCATTAGTTAGCAGAACCAAGTTCTGTAGCTTCTTGAAAACTATCGGAGAAACATTCTGCATAAAGAAAATCTGCAACATCAAAAAGCCTATGCTCATCAGTCCTGACAAAACAAAAAACAGAAGGTAATGCCATGTACAGAAAAACAGGAACAGGAACAAAAAGTTAAAAGGAAGGACCTCAATAGGCCACGTATTAATACTCAAGAATCTGGCTTCACTTAAGCATTGGAGGAGCTTGGCAGCACAATAAATTAAACTCTTTGAATACTTGCACCGACGATCAGATTCCTCACTTATATGCTGACAAGTAGGCTTAATATGAATTCTTGCGTTCAATAGTGACACCATGCCCTGGTTCAAATAACTAAAATCTATAGGATCTCCAGACCACCATAAATCCTTGAGTTTGGGGGCAGAAATTGACAGAGGAAATTCATATGAATAAGCGTCTGATGAGCTTACATTCAATGTTTCAAGGTTTTCAGCCTTCATAATAATGCGTCTGCAGGGACCGGTACCTACTTTGATCTCTTTTTTTGGCTTGGAGTATTGGGACCCAATTTCTAGGGAGCTAAATTTGCACTCGGATAGAGTTAAACCTTCGAGGGAAAAGCTTTTGATGTTCAGAAAACAGACATTTGCAAACCTGCAGCTGCTAATCATGGCATAGATAAGAGATGGACAATCAACCAGGAGTTGGCATGCTTCAAGGAAATTAGACCCACAGACTTCAAGAGTTTCAAGAGACTCACAATCTATCTTACAAACAAAAACTCTGCCAAACTCAGAGTCCTGGACTGTCAAATTTTCCAGAGATAGACAATTAAGGTTAACATGCCACAAGGCTTTAAATTGGCACCTGGATATTGTCAAAACCTTAAAAGATGAACCAGATATGCTAAATTTCCCACCAGAAAAACTACTTGGAAATCTGCAACCACTTATTTCCAGCTCTTCAAGAGATGAATTTGTCAAAGTGAAATCATTAATACCATCAACATTCTCAAGAGTTAACCTTTTAAGACATTTACACCAATCGGAAATTCTTTGTCCAAAATATTTATCCCCTATTGTTACTGAATCCAGCCACAAGTCCTTGAGCCAGTCAAACCCTAGTATATGAAAACTGAACCTTCCCATCTGCAAATTCAATTTCAAAGCCCTCAAAGATTCACATTTATAGACACAATCAGGCAAAGAATAGCCTCTTAATGGATCTACATGTACTAGCATGTCAAGTTCTTCAACACCACACTTTGTAGCAATAGTAACCCATGAATTAACAACAGTCCCTCCAATATCAAACTTCCTTTGCTTGCAAAACCAATGAACAAGCAAACGTACCAACCCTTCTCCAGTCTTTTCGCGCGATCGCAGCACTTTATCGACATAAGAGCAGAAATCAGTATACCTTGTTCTTAAACAGCTTTGATCAGAACCAGAATCAAAATCTGCAACAAAATTCAAGTAAGGGCTAGAAGAGCATACTTTTTTAAACCTTTTTGATACTAAACCAAGACGTGCAGTATCATTAGCTCCAAGGAAGGAGAATATATGATACATAACTTGGTCTGGTAGACCACTCAATCTATCATGTGTACAAGCAAGGATATCCGTGTCTTGATCAGAGCTCATTGCCATGAACTTCAATGGGCTTTCCATGCACTTCAGCGGACAGAATCAACAAAGCCAACAGCACCCACTGAATTAAAATAAACGCCAATCCTAACTTCAGTAAGCAATCAATACGATGAAGAACAAGATACAATAAAACAATCAAGTTCTATATACACATAAAAGAGATAGTGCTCTAATTTCGTCATATTTTATGAGAGAAAGAAGAGAAGAACCTGGAGATGCTGGTGTGGACCTTGTTGGAGCGAGCTAAATTAGTAAGATGGTGATCTTTGTTCGAAAGCTTTCGTGTTTTAGCGCAACCCTTATACCCTTGCGAGCTTTTTGTTCTTGTTTAATTTATTTTTTTCCTTTTCTAAGAGGTTAATTGCTTTGGAATATTCTTGGGATAGAGGAGGAGGCAAGGGATGTTACCCTGAGGTTTCTAGGATTTTACCAGGAGACTTGACCAAAAAGCAATTTTTTATTTTATTTTATTTTATTTTAATCTAACATTTAATATATATCCTCTGTATCTATTTCGGTTATCATATAATATTAATCTAAAACAATTACATTTAAAATATGCAATTTCAAATACATTAGCAAAACCTTAATTCATCTAAATTTAATAATTTGTCATGCCTGCTTTTATATATAAATATAATTAATTAATTAATTAAAGAGTGAAAAAATGTACTTACAATAATTGGAAGCATCGCCAGCCCCAATGGTTAACCGTATCTGAACGTGTGTACCTGGAGAATGTAAAAGACTTTGCTAGTAACTAAGATATTCGACGCCTGCATTAAATTATCCTGATTTTATTTTACCAGAAATTAATAATTACGAGTCCCTTTCAATGTCCGCTCAGCAACTCGAAAAGAACTCATTAAATAGTTCAATTCATACATACCGAGTAGATTAATTAATATCAAAGGAAAAATGAAGTTTTTTCATAATTAATTACCTTTCAAAATTTAATGTAAATAGACACTGTGTGGTGGTAATTTTCTTCGAATCGGATACTTATATAATAAGGGAGAATAACTACAATACTTTTTTAAAAATATTTTTTTATTTAAAATAATATTTTTTATTTAAAATAATTATATTAAAATACACCAAAAAATATCAATTTAAATCTTTAAAAACAAGAATATTTTTAAAATACACTAGAAAAAAGACCATTCTTCAGCGAAACCCAAAATAAAATCTTAAATTCCGGAATACTTCACAAAGAAGAAAACCATATTATACTGTTATTAGCCTCGGGAAAGAAAAAGCTTCGATACAAAAAAAAGGAAAAGAATTCAAAGTAAACGCCTTTTGCACTAAGTTAGAGCATCCACCTCATTTCACTACCCATCTGTCTCCCTTCTATGGAACGAATTGCTTCTTTCATATTGTGGTGACATGGGACACCTGTCGCTATATGATTTTACTTCAAAAGAATTCAAGTGAATTTTTGGGGAAAATTCTAAGATTGTTTATTTATGCGGTAAATCTTAATTTTACGAGTTAACATGAATAAATAAAATTTTGGTTGTTATGAAATTGCTTGCGTCAAAACGATGAGTAATTTAAATTTAAAAATAAAAAAAATAATCCTCGAAAACAATATATATATTACTCTCCATCCAAGATTCACATTCACATTTGGTTTCATGCTCAAGATAATTCCGCAATTTTTATTTTACACCAAATATTTTTTCTAGCCATTTAATTCAGCAAAATTCTATGCAACGTAGAGTTTAATCTGCGAGAATGGTAAATATGATACACATGCACCAGGTGTTGAATTTTAAAGAGTCACGCCAGAAAAAACAATACAGATACGTTTCTGTTGGCAGAGAAATGGTTGGTTTGCTCAATGTTTTTAGACCAACTTGTGTATTCAGCCAGAAAAAGAAAGATTAGACTATTAAGCCACGTGCCATCTATAAATTAACATTGACGTGGTTGTTATCAGAATATTAGATTTTAGATATTTCCGAAATTTGACGTGGGTCATCGGGTTAATACATGGATTACCGAGTTATTTTGAATTAGTTTTTTTAAAAGTTTATTATATTAATTTGATTGCGAGTTTAGCTATACCAATCAATCTAAAATCTAATGGAATTTGATAAATTAATATATTTTTTAAAATTAAGAGAATACTCATCAACAAATTCTTAAATAAACTCACCAAGTAAGATTTAATAACTTTGGGGAAGCTCACTAGAGATTAACAAATATTTTTTTAGATTTTTAAAACCAAAAATCTCAAGGTTTTCATAGCCCAAAAGCTTAAAATTCGTCGGCCCAATGCAAGAAAAGTTTACTTGATTTCTTGATCCAATCCAATCCAAGCAAGCAAGAAAAGAAGAAATAAAGTCAAGCATCATTACAGTCAATCACCGGTCAGATCCATGCCCTCCAACCCAGTGATTCATCTCAACCGTTCATTCCCAGGACCCACCTTTTCCTCTCCGATCAAATCACCAGCGCGACACTCCTACTCTCTCCTTCTCATGTTATTTATAGGAATTTTGAGAGCCAACAAGAGCTGCAAGCTGTGTTTGTTTTTGTGTTCGCAGGTAATGATGCCACCCAATATATTGCCGCCCAAATAAGTCAGTGGCGTGGCTAAAAGAAAATGTCTTGCATGTTTTTGTTGAGGGGTGGGGGTATTTGAGGCGAACTATGGCCTGCATGTTTCCATTTGTTGAGGGGTGGAGGTATTTGAGGTAATCCGTGGCTTGGATGCTTTTGATACCATTTTGGTTTGCTGAGGGGTGGAGGTATTAATTTGAGGCAATCTAGTAAACCTAGAGATTTAATTTGTATTCCAGTTTATGCTGATGGAAAAGATGGAGTTTTTGATTCCACGTTCCTAAAACACGAGCCCACCACCATTGCTGCTGGACACGGTGGAAGCACTGCTAAACCATCTTCACGCGAATTTGAGACAGCCGCGGAAGCATCCATAGCTTCTTCTGCGGAAAGTAGAATCATCTCTGGCCAAACCAACTAGGTCTATTTCAGGAACAGAGCAAAACTTAAAACCACAACGATGGATAAGTAGTTTTGTGAATCCAAATCAAATAACCTCTGCCATTGCAGCATCAGAGAAATCCCGTCATCGCTGTTCTGTAGCTGTGGCCCTTTTGGTTGTCTTATCGCATCTTGGATTTCCTCTGCTGGGCTGCAACTTTACAAGGAGCGTTATTATTTCCAGGCCTCTTTATCTAGATTTGCTAACCAATGTAACGCCTGTGCTTGCGCCACTTCTCTTCAATAACCACAGAGGTTTTGAAGGGGCTGAAGAAGCAGAAACAAGATTCCTTAAACTGGTGGAAGTGGAACTGATTGGACTGGGCAAGCAGGTGATGCTCTGGAGTAGCTCCAGAAGGCAACTGACGCAGCTAATTGATTTTATATGTTATTTGTTTTGATATGCTTCAGCTCATTCTTTCTGGAACTATCTTTGCTTGCCGAATAATTTTATGATGTTTTTATTTGTCTGCTTACCTCTTGCTTCATTCTTTCAAACACTGCAATCGGTTTTTTTTTTTTGAAAACTAGCACCCTTTAAAAACAATTTTGGCAAAGAAATTTTTAAATAAAAAAACAACTTTAACCACGTATAAAAACAACTTAAAGTAAATTTATTAGTTTAATTTTTTGCTTTGAGAGCATTAGCATTGGATTTTCAATATTCATCTAATGTTTTAATTTTACTTTTTTTATATTTGAAATTTGTCTTAAAATGCGCGCTTCCTATGATTTTTATCAAGCCTTCGGTCAGTGCTAATTTGAAAGAAAACAAATTCCAAACAATGTTATAAAGTAAAAACACCCCCCTGTGAATTTCTCTGATTATGGCACTCCAAGAAATCACCCCCTTCTTTGTACATTTGATGGGAAAATTTGGCAAGTTTGACCGATGCAGCCACATTTGGCATGCATTTCAATGCCCACAATTTGCATTTGAACACGTGTATCCCTGATATCGTTGTTGTCTAAGATGCTATAGTCCTATATGGAATTGAATCAAACGAAGCTCTTGCCTTTCTCATTTGACCCCATCTAGCATTCCCAGAAATAATACTATTCCATGAAATTGAATCTCTTTCAGTCATTCCATCAAACACCTCGAGTGCATGTAATAAATTATAACACTTTTGCTTACATATCAATGATAGCATTTTCTATGGAATTAGACTTTGGCTCAAACTTGCATAAATGGGTATGGGCTTGCTTACCCTGATTATAAAAAACAAGCTCTGAATTGGATTTCATAACACATGGGAATGGGAAGCTTTCAGGGAAGATTGAGTCTTCACTTTGTCTCTCTTTATTTTAGCATTTCCTTATAAAAGGGATGGCTCCCATGTAAACTTCATTGTGGGCGTAGGCTCTTATCACTGCATTCTATAAATACTCATTTGATTCCTTCACTTGCTTAAACAGCAAGGTTGCGTAACCAAGACCCTCGCTTTATCACACACATCTACCATTTTTGTTCCCTAAAAGTTGCTCTGTGAAAGTGAGTACTTGATAATATGAGCATGGATGCTCTTCAACTCTACAATGTTTTTGCAGGCCTGCAAAACGGGCACAAATAAATTATCTAGCTTTCTGATTTTAAAGCCACCAATTTTCTTGTTGCCATTGCTTGCGGTATTTTTGCTAATCAATGAATAGGGGGCTGTTTTCAGTGTTAAATGAGAGGCAGAAATTTGCAAACTTTTTGCGGTTTTGTTCAAAAAGTTTGTTACTTGATCAAGGAATGCAAGTACATGGAGCTTTAGTGAAAATGGGGTTCGGTTTTGATTCAATGTTAAGCAATGATCTTATAGTTATGTATGGGAAATGCGGTAGACTAGGTGTTGCTTGTGATGTGTTTGATAGAATGCTTGAAAGAAATGTGGTTTCTTGGACGGCTCTAATGTGCGGGCACATTCAAAATGGGAACCCGCTAGAGTCATTATTGCTATTCTCCAAAATGACATTATCAGGTGTGAAACCGAATGATTTCACCTTTTCAACTAATCTTAAAGCCTGTGGTTTGTTGAATGGCCTATATATTGGGAGACAAATCCATGATACTTGTGTGAAAACAGGATTTGATATGGTGAATGTGGTAGGGAATTCAATCATTGACATGTACTCAAAATGTGGAAGAATCAATGAAGCTGCCTCTATGTTTGAAGTTATGCCCGTAAGGAACCTTATAAGTTGGAATGCTATGATAGCAGGATATACTGTTGCAGGATTTTGTAAGAAAGCTCTAGTTTTGTTTCGAAAAATGCAAGAAGGCGAGGAATTCCTAGATGAATTCACGTTTACAAGCACGTTGAAAGCTTGCAGTGATCTTGGTGGAATCAAAGAAGGAAACCAAATTCATGCTTTCTTGATTACTGGTGGTTTCTTGTATTCTGTTAATACTGCTGTTGCTGGTGCGCTCATTGATTTATATGTAAAATGTGGGGAGTTGTTCATGGCGAGAAGAGTGTTTAGTCATATTGAAGAGAAACATGTGATATCATGGACGGCACTCATTCTTGGTTACGCTCAAGAAGGAAACTTAGAAGAATCCATGGACTTGTTTAGACAGCTTCGAGAGAGCAGCATTCAAGTTGATGGGTTTATTCTGTCAAGCATGATGGGCGTGTTCGCTGATTTTGCACTTGTTCAGCAAGGCAAGCAAATGCATGCATTTGCAATTAAAGTCCCCTCTGGTGTAGACATCTCAGTACGCAACTCAATTTTGGATATGTATCTGAAGTGTGGAATGATAAATGAGGCGGAGAGACTTTTCAGTGAAATGCCTGCTAGAAATGTGATTTCTTGGACAGTTTTAATCACTGGTTATGGAAAGCATGGTCTCGGCAAAGAGGCAATTCGTCTCTTTGATAAAATGCAATTAGAAGGTACTGAGCCTGATGATGTGTCTTACTTGGCAGTGCTCTTGGGCTGTAGCCATTCAGGACTGGTAGAAAAAGGTCAAGAATACTTCTCAAGGTTATGCAGCGACCATAGAATCAAAGCTAGAGTAGAGCATTATGCATGCATGGTTGATCTCCTTGGCCGTGCAGGGCGCTTAAAAGAAGCAAAGAACCTCGTCGACAGCATGCCTCTAAAGGCAAATCTAGGGATATGGCAGACATTGCTTAGTGCTTGCAGAGTACATGGAGACTTGGAATTGGGGAAAGAAGTAGGTGGCATTCTTTTGAGGTTAGACAGTGAAAATCCTGCTAACTACGTGATGATGTCCAACATTTATGCTGATGCAGGCTATTGGAAAGAATGTGAGAGAATAAGAGAATTGGTGAGGTCAAAGAAGTTAAAGAAAGAGGCAGGATGTAGTTGGGTAGAGATTGCCAAGGAGATTCACTTTTTCTATGGCGGAGATGATATGCATCCCCTCACAGAGAAGATACATGAAATGTTGAAAGAAATGGAGAGGAGAATGAAAGAAGAGTTAGGTTATGTTTATAGGGTTAAATATGCATTACACGATGTGGAAGAGGAGTCAAAGATGGAGAACTTGAGAGTTCATAGTGAGAAGTTGGCAATAGGGTTGGCACTGGTTTGTGGGGGTTTAGAGGAGAGAAAGGTGATTCGTGTATTCAAAAACTTGAGAGTTTGTGGTGACTGTCATGAGTTCATAAAGGGCTTATCGAAGATCTTGAAAATAGTATTTGTGGTGAGAGATGCTAATAGGTTTCACAGGTTTGAGGATGGCCTGTGCTCTTGCGGAGATTACTGGTGATTTTATACATTTTATCAGGTTAACAAAAGAGCAGAGTTAGAGGCGCGAGCTCATTCCAGCTATTATTGTACACCTTCTGTCCAAGTCATCAGCACCAAATATAACTGAAATTCTTTCGTCTAAACCAAGTTTTGAATTTGACTATCTTTTTATGTACAACGAAGAAAATCTTGACCCGCATGGAAACAGCTGCCACGCCAAATCTTCATTTTTTGTATGCTCAGAAGTATTACGCAATGCCATGTTCAAAATCAGGGTTCCATTCGACTGAGAGAAGACTTTAAAGAAAAGTGGTATTTCCATTGATTTAAATTGTACATGTACAAGGGGATACATATAACTCATGGTCAGAGCCAGCCATCACGTCAAACCAGGACAACCATAGATTTACTTTGAAGTGCAGTTTACTTAAGTTGGACACTTGAAGAACGGATGATTAAGAGCTTGCCAAGCAGTTAGACGTTCGGATGGATCATATTTTAACAAACCATGCACCAGGTCAATGAGTGAAGATCTTGAGCTGTCTCCGTTTTGAGATATCATAAGCTGTGTTCATCGATAATCCAATATCAAAATCATCAATAACCCAATATTCAAGGTTTAAGAATGAAATCCAAACCAGAAAAAATAAAAATTACCTTCAGTCGATCAAGCTTCTTCACAGCTCTGATACTTTCCCTAGAAACTGCTCCTTCAGGCCAATTCAACCTAGATCCTCTCCTAAAATATTTCTCAGCTCCGCGACTGCATGTATCCAAAGTGGATGAAATTTCAGTAAAATTGGACGAGAAGTGGATGAAATTTCAGTAAAAGTGGACAAGAATTCTATTTTCATCAATAGTTTCCCGATCATTATGGGAGTGGCACGTGATGCCAAGGAAGACATGGATCATGAGACAGAAATTGGGAAAACAATAGAAATTTTCCCAAAAACTGTACCAAATCAAATTCGATTCACTCAACCATGTCCCCCCCTCAAACATTAGAAAGGGACTTACTTAGCCCTTGAAATCATTTGCTCTGGCAGAGGTCCCAATACCCTCTCCATCATAGCTAGATGTTCCAAGTTCTCATGTGTCTGGAATAGAGCTTCTCCCTGCATAAATTTTCCCACAAATTTAAATATTTCTTAAAAGTGATTCAGAATCAAAGAAAGGTTATTATACAGCAAGAGATAAGCAGGACTAACCGAGCAGAGCTCAACCAGTATACAACCAATGCTCCACAAGTCACAAGGATATGACCAACCTAGACCTGCAATGAAATTGTAGGCGGCAAGTTAGAAAATAAGATTTAATTATAGAATAGTGCAACCCACAGACAGTTAAATTTCAGAGAAATCTTCATCACAAATGCACATTTAGGTAGGGAGAACAGACAAAAAAAACTACATTAATCAAGCACAAATGATTTCACGCCCATTTTTTTTTTTGTATTTTCAACTATTCAAAGGAATTTTATAAGCTTTAGGGTGGAAGATATTGCTAGAGAAAAGGAAAAATAGAAAACCTGCACTTGACAACCATGGTTGAAAAGGAATTTTATCAGCCTCTCAAAGGAAAAAAACAAGGGATTTTGAAATTAATGGTACGGTAAACATGGGATATAAGAAGGCCATGCAGAGACAATGAAAAAACAAATTCAAAAGCAGATGGAAAACACAACCCTTACGAATTGAACCTTTAAATTTCTCTAATACTATGCATTTCAGTGGAATCTGTAAGAAATTGTCCCACTACAGTTGTCTTGGGGAAAACATAACACATTGAGCGTATTATCAGATAAACAGTTGTAAATGATGTAAAGTTCTAGAAACAAATGTATTAGCTACCCAATTAAGTAGAAACAGATGGTGTTAGGTTCTAGAAAGAAATGAAAATAGAAACTATTTCTGTCAATCTAAGAATTGTTTTTTTTAAGGAATTGAGTGTCTGATCTCAAAAGAACATTTCTGTGACCTATTTGTCCAGATTCTCTACCCAATTCAGAAACATCTAAGCAAATTCCTACACCCATATCCCTCTACCAACCAAGTTTTTTTTGTACCTTCCATGAGAAGTCGACACACTTAGAAGCAACCAAAGAGGAAAACACATTCTCATTTGCCAACACAGTAACTCGTTACCTAGAATGACCTCAGGGGCTCTGTAATGTCTCGTTGAAACAATGGAGCTATGGTTCTGATTTTCAAATGCAGTACTACCAAAATCAATCAGCTTAATGGAACTTGACTTTGGCAAGCACCTGAAGTGCATTTCATCTGAAGAACTCCTCTGTACCATTTCAATCATTTTTAAGGTTATAACCAAGCCTAAACCCAAATCTTAAATGGTATTATTTTTCAATTGTGAAAGGCCAAATACCTTGGAGCCTGGAAGCTTTATATATTCAGAAGACACAAGAAGTATATTTTCTGGCTTCAGGTCAGTGTGAATTAAGCGTAAATCATGCATATCTGCCAAATATGACAAGTCATGGAAAATAAAAACATTACACGGGGTAAAAAAGAATCAGAGATCCCTTGCTTGCCCTGAATAAACAAAACAGGCCAAGAAACAGATCCAGGTGACTGGTTAAGAAATATAAGGAAAGTAACAAAACATGAGCCAAGAACAATCCACACACATGCTACAGATTCCAAAAGCTGACGTCCAAATTCCCGAACAAGATCCACAGGGAATGGGCTGTATTTATTTCTCTTTAGAAAATCAAACAAACTTGGTCCAAGCTTCTCAAATACCTGGTAACACCATTAAAAATCCATTCAAAGGAAGTTTTCTGTTTAGTTCCCACTTTCATGAATGAAGTCCTGGCAGACAAATTGCTATTAAACATCATAATTGATTGAAGACAAGTTACATGTTTTGAATGTATATTAGTGGTAAATTGGTCAAATTTGAACACCAAAAAGTTCAAATGATTCACATTTGGACATAAGCAACATAAGAAAATGCACAGAAAATGAGACAAATAAATCTAAGGCTCATAGTTTCCAGCCACTTCTTTCATCATTTGAAAGAATGGTTTGCAATGAATCCAACACAATCTTCCTATAAAGACAGCACGAAACAAGAATTACTTGTAACAGAGATTTAATTGGAATACTTACAATACAAATGTGATTGCGGTAATCAAACCAGTTCCGAATCTGAACACATCTGCATAGAGGAATCAACAAGCACGAGCATGAGAACATGTCGCATGATGGGTGAAGACTGGAGACATGCAAGCAACTTTTCTCTCAGCAGAACTCATAAAACATATACCGTGAGCTGGCCTTTTCATTCTTGGCAATAAGCTGAAGTACATCGATTTCAATCATTGCTGCATCACGATACTTGTGAATGCTACGAACAACCTTGATTGCCACATACTCTCGTGTTTGGCGATCCCAACATTCCAAAACTCGCCCAAAAGTGCCTACAATACTAGCAATTTGCTGAATGGCTCAAGCAGAATCACAAAAATTTAACATCTTGTAGATATCAAGACGCTTGACAGCTAACCTTCACCCATTTTGCTCAGTATTTTATCTGCCAAACAGTGCAAGAAGTTCATGATCAGAGATTGGGCCAAAGATTTGCACAAAGAACACAATTAAAACAAAGATTTGCACAAAGAACACAATTAAAACATTGAATGACTCTTAACTAACAAAATACTTAAACATACTTTTTTTTCTAAAAACTTGGTAGATACAATTTATGAATTCCATGCCCCCCACCCCCCACCCCCGGATCTGTTCCAAAAAAGAGTTCAGTTTCAGTTCCTATTCCTTATTTCATTTCCTTCTCGGTCTATTCTTGATTCCCTTTACTTTCCCTTTAAACAAGAGGACATCACTAAAACATTCCAAATTTCGAGATTTCACAATCAGATTTTATAGTCACTAACTAATAAATTTGAAGAACTTCTTACATCTTGGAGTTAAATTCTCGCCGAGAATAAATATGTAATGTCCTTCACGATCATCCTCCCTTCTCGGCGGGGAAACATACCTAGCCGCCACCGCCATCCCCTCATTTCTAGCTGCAACCGGAGTCCGTCCCTACAAATAACAAAAACCAACACCAATTTTAACCCCAAGCCAGTCTCCCTGTACCAAGCATGATTTGCAAGATCTCTCTAAATCCTAATCCCCCAGATCTCGGGAAAAAAAATAGACCTCTGGTTGTGCAGGGCCCACGTCCCAAGCGAATCTTGGCCGTTTTCTGACACGCTGCTGCTTCTCCATCCTTTCGATATCGACAACTGCTGCTACCATTCGAGCAATCAAGATTTCCCTCTGCAACACAAAAAAATCCTGAATTCCAAGAAAGTTAGGGAGTTTAACTTTACACTGGCAGCTTATGAAACCTAGTTGGGGTTTGCTTGTGATGATCACGGGAAAGATGAACGAATAAGGTGTACGGGTGGGAAAGGGGGTTGATAGGGTTAGGGTTCGGTAAAATTACAAGGAGGCTTTGCGCTAATTTATTTATTTGGTCGTGTCGTCCACAACTGCCAGGTGTGTTTCTTCCGCTTTCATTGATGATTTCCTTAGATATTTGGGCTTGGGTCGTTGTACCCTGGCCTTAATCTATCAATTCAATTGGATCTTATTTGGGCCACAGGAGTCGAATTTATTAGAAAAAACAAAGAAGTGAAGTTATTATACGGTTTGTCACAAAGATATTATTTATTAAAATGTTATTATTTATTTTTTAATATACATTTTTATTTAAATTTAATACGTTTATTTAGTATTGTATTTTCATAAATTCTTTCATGAATTTGTTTTAGGCTACCGATAATTTAATAGGATAATTCAGTTGACTACTATATATATATAATTGATTTTTCTTAAATTTATTGTTTAATGTTAAATTTATTTTAAAAAGGAGTTTTATGAATTGTTTTAATTGATTTCCTATTATCATTATTTGGCGATTCGCATATTTTTCTAATAAAAAAGCATTCCAACTCACAAAATATTGCTTGGAGTTGAGACGATAATTACAGAGAAAAAAAAGAGTGAGTGATATTTTTTTTCCTCCGTAAAGCGTTGCTCAGGAGCGTGTAGAATTGCACCATGATTTTATTTTTTCGAATTGTTTTTATTTTAATGGTTGATATTTAAAAAAATATTTTTATCAAAAACACTTTGACTGCAATTCAAAATATTTTTTAAAGTATTTGGTTAAAATTGTGGTTGAGTTTAGAGTTAATAAAAGTCAGTTTCAAGTGTTTAGCTACTAAGTTTTTCATATTGCTTTCAATTTGTAAAAATACTTTAAAGTGTGTATATGTGTGTGTGTGTACATATATATATATATACATATAAATGTATTGAATAATTCAACTAAATTAAACACTTATTTTTATCCCCCATCAAACTACATGTAATTTCATCATGAACTATAAATCCATACATGAAGACCTATGTGATCCCGGAACAACATATAGTAAAATATCATCTAAAATAAAATCAAGGTTGCGAGACAAAAATTATATTGTGATCTCATTCTAATATATTTTTTTATATTTTGATTAATTTAACATTAAACATATAATAAATAATAAACTATAAGATACTACCACTCCGCCCCATGCTCCCCTTTGGTAATCGAGGTTGAATGTGATTTAAATAAAGCAAGACGCATAAAAAACATCTAATAGCTGCTTTTCATGCAACCAAGTTTGTTTCACTTTTTGAGATGAGACTCACGACTATTTTTTAACTTTTCATTCATTACTAAACACTCAAACCACTCAAACAATAGCTTTTTCTCAAACTCTTTTGACCATACTCTCAAACACTTTCTCGGAGTTGAGACTAAAACTATTGAAATGTACATGATGCACATGTAAATATTATGTTTGATATTGCATTTTAAAAGAGTTTTTGAATAAAATTATTTATATATATATATTTTTAAAAAACAATCTTTAGAGTAACAAACGTGCTCAAATAAGATACCTGTCTCATTCTTCATTCAAGTTTCGAGATTGGCTAATATCTTGTAAAATATAAATGTTTGATTAAAAAAAAATATAAATATGAAATAAATAGATTTACAAGAAGTGATACATACATACATACATGCTTCACTTTCATTTCATGAAAGCCAAAATCCCTTCGTATTCCGACCCGAATCAAATAAATAAAATCAGATCTCCATAGAATTGGATATAATTATAATCTCAAATTAAAAACTAGATAAATAAATGTCAACAATATAGCACCACAATGGCACCATTCGGTCAATCATCACCGTGGTCCCATTCCAATTTCAAAGCATTCTAAAACCAGGGGAGAAGAATCATCCTCCCATAGTTTTCCATCCTCCCCACTCTTCCAGCCAACCGAAAATCGCCAAATGTCCAATTCCCTTCTTCTCCAAAAACGAAAAAAAGGGCGTATAAACCACGCGACGACGACAAGCCGGCTCCTATATTTGTACGAACTACAATCATCGTAAGCATCAGTAAATCGAGACCAAACTCAATAAATCAACCCCGTTTAACGGAAGAAATGCAGTCATTGCAAGAGAAAGCCTCCGAGTGGAGTGGAGTTGACTCTGCTGACGCGTTTGCTATTGACAACACTAACTTGTTTCAAAAGCTTGGCCTTCAAACTTTCATTAACCTCTCCACAAATTTTTATAACAGGTGAGTATTTGTTGTTCGATTAAAGGGGTGTTTGTGTTTTTTTGCTAATGATTTTTTGTTTCCAGGGTTTATGATGATGAAGAAGAAGAGTGGTTTAGATCCATATTTGTGAATTCCAAGAAAGAAGAAGCGATCCAGAATCAGTATGAATTTTTTGTGCAGAGAATGGGAGGGCCTCCTTTGTATTCTCAAAGGAAAGGTATGCTTTTTCAAGTATATAAGATTTTTGTTTTTTGTGGCCTCATTTTTTTATTTAAAGAGTTTTTGCTTGTGATTTATGGTTTTAAAGGTGTTAGTTTTTGGTAATTATTAGCAAAAAAAATGATAACGGAGAATCCTCAGGATTTTTTCTTTTAATATAGATTCAATGTCAGGATTCAATATGATGTTAAAAATTAATCCACTGGATTAATTAATTTCTTTACGTGATGTTAAAGCGAGTTTGTTCTCTATATGTTTTAGCTGATTGCTCTCTAGTTCAATGATTAGTGAAATAATGCGTGTTCACTGAAGCTGCTGTGGAGTAAAACCTGGTAAAGTGGATATGTTGTTTTACTTAGCGCAAGTTATGAGCATAAGTTAGCCTTCTTGGGGCAGCATTTGCATTTTAAAGGAGATCAGGATTATCAGCATGGGCCATTCTGTGCTGGGTTTGCCAAGGAAGTTCATATAGATTAGTTTTTTTAAGTTATTCCATGTGGTTTCTTCGGGGCAGCATTTGCATTTTAAAATCCGTTGGAGGGGACTGTTTTCACGAGGATACTGATAGTTTATGGTTGTCAGCTTGCTTTTCCTTCATGGGTTAGCAAGAGGAAAACATAATGTTAAGTTGCTTTGATTTGGATGATTTGATACTACTTGTGTTCATGCAGAATAAAATGTAACAACCGTGTGAAATAATCACCTTTCCCTCTGTTTTTGGCAGGCCATCCTGCTCTAATTGGACGCCATCGACCATTTCCTGTCACACACCAAGCTGCAGAGAGGTGGTTATATCACATGGAGAAGGCCTTGGACAGCACCCCAGATATCGACGAAGACTCAAAAATCAAAATGAAGAACTTTTTCAGGCATGAATTCCACCAAATTACTTTGCCAATTCTAATTAAACCCATCTTAAATAGCATTACAATTCTCATCGTTTATTTTGCTTCACGGTGATGAGAGATTGTGTATGCTCTTCTGCTCTTCAGGCACACTGCATTCTTTCTCGTCGCTGGAGATGAATTGAAGAATCAAAATGGGCGTGTTCCTTGTAAGCATGGTGCCAGCAAGTGAGCTGCTGTGTAAAGAAAGGATTCATCGTGACAGAACAATGGAGATAACAATTCTTTTCAATGCTCATAACGATATCACAGCTGTCCAAAGGCAAAACTATTCTACAGTATTTATCAATAAATTTTGGCATTTGCAGCTACATTTATTGTGTTCTGATGCAAATGCAAAACTTTAGTGAACTTAATGTAGCTTTTTCATTAGCTTAGCTGCAGTCGAAACTGTCCGAAACTCAGAATAGGCAGAACTCAGGACACAAAGAGAACCAAATATTGATGTATTGGAAAATCTTTTAATTCCCTAAAATTCCTGTGTGGTTGTTGAATTTGTTTTGGTACATGGATAACTGAAGAAACTCCTAATTCAGTAATTTGTCAGATTCTGTTCATAGTTCCCTCCTCCTGTTGATCTGAATTCTAAAGATTTTTTTTACTGGGAAACAATTAACGTAAAGGGCATGTTAGATTAGATATTGTACAAATGCAGGAAGAAAGTAGGATTGATTTGTTACATAGAGGATCCTTGAAATGACACAACGAAATTCTGAACTGCTATATCAAGGTTTTGGCGATGGATGGAATGTGTATCATATAAAAAACCAGAAAACAAGGCAGGCAATTCCGGGTCGTTTCAATTCTAATCTCAGTTCTCAACCTAACCTTCAAATCTAACCTTGTGCATGAATTAGGAGACTAAGCTTTTTATATTCTGGAACTCAATCGATATTGATCTAGATTCCACTAATAAAGTGTCATTGTAGAGCATCTTTCCTTGAAAATGAAATAATATTCTTAAAGAATACATGTCAGTCGTACATAGTTTTATAAAACTATCACGTAAGAATGCTGAAAAAAATAGTGTTTGTTTTTGAGAAAAATCTGTCTCAATTTCCAACTCTCACTTGGTAAAATGCAGAGGGATGATTAGTCCATGTTAGGAGATCATTGCGAAATTTCATATGAGGAGAATCTCTGCTGTGTAATCTGCACTCATAATTAAGCCTAGAGGGTGGAAACAGTGGGTGATAATTCCAGCAACTTCAATCCTGTGAGTAAAGTAAGTGAAGAAACATCCAATCCTCTGCTTTTGTCTTGTGTTATTTCCTTGTATTGAGACCTCAACCTAGGCTCAACTAATTGCCAAAAACAAGATGAAGGAGTAGGAAGAACATGAACAAGAATCATGTGACATGCATAGAAACAGAGACATCTTTGTGAATCTGGTTTCTGAGATAAAAAAACAGAACTTCGATCTTGTGATTGAGAAGCATTACAGGAACAGAGTAAAAAACCAGGAAGAGGAAAACATTAAGAAGGTGAAGAATCTGGTTTCTGAGATAAAAAAAGAGGAATTGAAAACAACCTTGCTTGAATTATCTAACAGTCCTGCTCTTTAGCAAAATTCTTGAAGGATCAGCATATCTGGCAGTAAAGGACCTTGAAAGAATTTCTGGCTCAGCCCAATCTGTCCCTTGATCAAAATTCTGTGAGTATTCATCTGGATCATAAGAAGCCTGCGATGTAACAGGAGACACTTTGAATATTTTCTGCTTGCCTCTATTTATTTTTCTCCAAAACAGTTTCCACCTTGGTTTTGGACCATCGTTCACACCTGGAGTCCTACCCAGATAGATAGTTTCTCTGCCGGAGCCACCCCATTTCTTGAACAATGCCATTTCCCTAGAAAGACTGAGAACCAAAAGAAGAGCCAAGTTTAAACTGCAAGGACTTCTGGCTTTTGTTGAGAGTACATATAAACGGCTCGGAAAACTATTAAATTTGGCTTTGAAAATGCTATATTAAATATTTAAGTTCATGCCCTTTTCACCTAAAAATACATAAAAATCTTTTGACTTTATTGAAGAGAAAATTAAAAAATACAAGGAATGGTTTGCAGGTTATGTTTTGGTGCCAAAAATTAAAAAAAAAATGTTTTAATACAATTTTAAATGAAAACTATTTGTATCACAATACTAATTTACTAAACACACAATAAATCTTAACATGGGATATAAAAAGGTTTCGGGTTCAAGTTTACCCCTGGATAGTTTACAAAATTCTTTTTTTTTTTAAAAAAAAGGGAGATATTTTCTATCTGGTAAATATATTTTAATGTAATTTTGAATAAAAACTTAATATTAAACGAGGGAGATATATTCTTCTATTTGGTAAATATATAGGGAGAAAACTTGGGAGATGAGAGAATATAAATGGGTTAGCCATCGAAGCAAAACAGTAGAAGTCTAGAAGTGGGGGCCCATGCCATCAATCACTTTAGCAAGCAGGAGATAGAGCTATCAATTTTTTAAAGGTCAAAGTAAGAGCAAGGCCGCCGAAAGTCTGCCAGCCGCGTGCCTGCCTTTGTTTACCGAGTTCTGCATTACATAATCAAAGATAAAATATGAACAGTTTGATCATAGTTAGTCATCTTTTAATTTGTTTTAAAAATATCAAATTAATATTTTTAACAAATTTTAATATGCTGATATAAAAAATAAAAATACTTTATAGTACCCTATCATAATAATTATTTTTGATACTTTTCAGTTCAATAATGTTTCTCGGAGGGCAAAGTTGGATGGTGTGGCTGATTATTTTTTTTATAAGTCTTAAGATGTCGTGGGTAAATTTTCAGGTATCCATCCCTGAGTTTTCGAGAAGGTTTCAATTTAGCCCTTTGTTTCCAAATAGTTACAAGAAAAGGACCACATTGAAACTTTTTATAAACTATGAGGCTGGTATTGGAAAAACATTTAATCTCAAGGGACATAAATGGAACAACGCTGAAACTATAGAAATTAAAACTTTTTTTTTCCTCATCACCACCTAACAAGATGACATGTATCCTGCTGAACATGCCAAGACTCTTGTCATTGCAAGTTCATGCTAGGAGATCCTGATAAGATAGAGGAAATACTGGACTTCTAAAATTCCATTGCCACTGACATTACACGTGCTTCAAATGCATTTTTCGTTCTGAAATGTACTAGGATGTTTTTTATATATATTTTGCATTTATAAAAAATCATCTTGTACATTTTCCAACGAAAAAAGCATTTGAAGCTATATATATCGAAAAAAGCATTTGAAGCTATATATATATATAGCTTCAAATGCTTTTTTCGTTGGAAAATGTACAAGATGATTTTTTATATATATCACAACTCTAAGGATCATGGGAGGCTGGTAATTGTTCATTTTAATACCCGTAAAAATAATCAAGATATATACAAGTTAACCCGAAAACTCATTTTATATATAAAAAATTGATAGAATATGACCCGAGAAAATGCTTAGATACCTGCATGTTTATAAATAATATAGAGGAGCTCAAATTACTGAGAGATGTGGTTTTAGCTCAAGTTTTTAGTTTGATTTATTTGAAATTTTAGTAGAAGCTTTTTAATTAGATTTTATTTATTGAACTTGATTTAACTATTGTTTGACCAATATTTTATTTATAAACCCAATTGTTTGTTTTAATTAGAACTTCAGTATTTATATCTTATTTTTTAAAATATTGAAGCTGCTGATGAATTGAATAAAAATTGCAGAAGCAGCAGAAATTTTTAAACTTTTTCTTCATTGTCTTTGGTTTTTTCTTACAAATTCATAACAATCTGTGTTCATTGAAGTGAAATGTACTCGAACATAAAAACCACCATACTACCAAACACCAAATGTTGTGCAGCAAACAGTTCTAACTAGCAGATATTAAAAGAATTGCAGAAAATTTCGCCTTCTTGGTGACATCTCTAATCCTAAATCTTTACTGCCTGGTCAATAAACAAAATTTTGGCCAAAAGCTGCTAAGTCTCTCATCTTGCAATTAGTAGACAGTCAACAGCAGAAGTAAATGTCATCAAGTTAATTACATTATCAACAACATTCCCTAAAACCTCCAACTAGGCTAACCATATGCCCTTCGAATTAACCACCAGGGAAATATAAACAAGAAATAACTGGCGATCTTATGCAGGATCACCCCTAGGTGCATACATGCATTTAGAGGGATATAAAACCAAATTCTCTTCACAGAAGGTGCAAAATAACAGTAGCCACTCACAACAAGACCTGATTGTCTCGTAGAAAAGGTACATTTGGCCGAGGATTAACTTAAAATAGTAATTTCACTAACTAAAAGAAGCTTCCATCATTCTGCGCGACCCTGTTTTGAATTCTGCAACTGTGTGATGGACCTTAGTTTCTCATAACAACTAGAACAGGCACGAGCATAGTCTGACATTGCACGGAATAGTTCAGGCAAGCGAAGTTTGAGAGTTCCAACTGATTTCTCTCTTACCTGAAGGCAATGTTTCCTGTGAGCTTCTTCTTCCTCCTCCAGCCTCTTCTTTAAACTCTCTACTGCAAACTGCCTCTCGGAAACAGGATTGGGATTTGTGTCTTCACCTCTATCAGCACCTGTTTCATCAGGGGTTCTCCGCTGCATGTATTTTTGGTACCAATCATCAAATGCTTGGTTCTTGCGCAAAAACTCCTTCCTGGTTTCCTCACTCTTCTCCTTTAGCTTCATCTCTTCTTCCTGATGGTGTACTATGGTTTCGATCACAGCTGCAAATGATGAGATCGCAGATTTGGCAAGTTCATCTGGAAGCTTTTCCAGATTGTCGTGCCATGAATGGAGAAGGGCTTGGATAGGGGGGCTCTGGGCTCTCAGTGGAGATGATATTTTCTCTTTTAAGCTGCTTTCAATGGGGATCAGATTTAGCTTTAACCAACTAGTAAGTGTGTGAATGTATTGTTTCTGGTGGGTCACAAGCTTTTCAAATTGCAAATGCCATCCTTGGACAACTTTTAAAAGTTGGATTGTGCGCTCATGATGGTGTTTGGATGTTTCCTTGATAGCATGGTTGACTTCAAGGGATTTAAGGTCTGTAACAATCTTCAGTTGGCTCTCATGATGTGAGCACATACTTGCCCACATTTCCGCCATCCTGTGACATTGCATTCAGAGTTTTAACAAGTATGCAAGTGGAGAAATAATACGATGTCATTTTTGAGATTATGGTATTACTTCAACAGTTTTTGTTGGGTGATCCATAAAATCAATCTCCCTTGATTAAAAAAAAGGAGAAATCACCCTCCCATCCATGTTTAGTATTTTACAGCTATAGTTTAGTATTTTTTACACTTACCCTCCATGTTGTGAAAAATTATAGCTTACCGTGAGTGTAAACTAAACTAAACTATACAATGATATAGGATGTACACTATTACATGAGTAACAAAGTTTAGAATGTAAACTGTAATTTTTTAAAACACGAAGGTTAAGTGTGAAAACAACTAAACTATAGGATGGTCAAGCAATTTTCCCTTGAAAAAACTAACTTTCAGACAGCTAAAGGAAACTGAAACTTAACTGCTGTATCAACACAAGTAAAGAAAAAAGAGAGCAAAGAATACCTAAAAGCTGCAATAATTACCCATGGCATATTAGGGGAAAAAAATAAAAGGATGAAGCTGCATGTAGCCAGTGTGATGATTAATCTAAATTTTCTTTAGAAACACAGACTAATTAACTTCTGTACTGTACTTGCAAATCAAATGGGTACGGGCCACCTATTATTGTCTACTTTAGACATTAGATTGCTCTACAACAACTCAATGGGCAAATTCATGTATGGTTCAGCATTTAACATCTATATTTCAGCAATGGATAAATCCAATCCCAATCCTAATGATTAAAAGGAATATATTCAAATCCAGATTTTTATATAGTTCACCAAACAGTTTGTAAGTGTCAAACTTTTCACTCCACTCCACTCCACTCCACTCCACACAACACTCTTGTTGGGATAACACGTCATAGAGCGATCAAAAGTTTAATTTAAAACTTCCAATCTTTTCCGAAAAATACTTACCCGTCAACAAGATAAACAAGTTTTGGATACAGCTGCTGATCACGTATTTGGTTCACTTCTGAAACAGTTGAGTCCATGGATTGCATGTCAACTATATATCTTGTATGCAGATGACTCACAGCTGCTTTTGTTTTCTCCAAGGATTCAGTGCTAGCACCACGTTTCTTCTGCTTATTTAGCAAAACAACCTTCTTCTTGTACTCCAGCTTCATGAGCTCCCCTTGCTAATCAACATTAAGCAAACTTCATTAAGATCCAGTGCAGGAAATAGACAAAATGACTTGAGCATTTCCCCGGAAAAAAAATGGAAACAAAAGATAGAAAGATCCAGCCTCGCACCATTGCTAAGATTTACAAGACATGTCAAGCATCTATAAAAGTCTGTTTAGAAAGCTTTCAATCTAATCATAGAAGGAAAGTGAGCATTTTCTCATAAGATAGAGCAGCATAACTAATAGCTGGGATGTGAAACTCAACACGGGGGGTAAAAACAGCCAAAATCAAAATGTACCTTCACTTCATCATAGAGTTTCTTTTCCCATGCCAACAACTTATCCAAAATAGTAGCGTGAGTTTCATAATCTTCAGTATCAAGCCCATCCTTTCCACCTTCAGCACCAGACACACCTTTGAATGACGTATTCCAAGTGATAACACGCATAACCCTAGCGGAATGATCAATATGTCCTGCAAATGTTAATACCATATCAGCAAAAAAAACAAACAAAAACAGAACATCTTCTTTCAAGAAAATATCTTAGCAGAATAATCTTGCTTCCAACTTTTAAAGAAGAATAACAGATCTTTCTAGGTACAGCACATCCGAATATCATAATTTTCCAGTTTAACTATTTTTGATAAGAGAGAACCAATAAGAGCAATAGGAAACCTGAGGCTCCGAAAAAATCTTCAACAAAAGATGAGCATGCCATAACAAAGTCTAATTGGGGTAAAAAGCTGCCACTGTCATTCAGAAACACAAATCCAAAATGCTTACAAATTTTATATCATTAAATAAAAGCAAAAATGCTTTCAGTTTCAATTTTCCACATACAACAAGCGCACACATTTTAAAAACTTACATTAAAAATAAGATTGCAAATTGGATGGGCCCTAACAAGCAACTTCAACCTCAAGCATGCAATAAATTACAGTTAAAAACGTAAACAGCCAAAACACAACATCGAGTAAATAAAAAATTTAAACACAAGCAACCAAGGTAAGCCAATTATACCTCGATTGTCGGCATAATTAGAATGGTAATGCAAGCGAGTGGCCTCAAGCATCTTACAAACATCTCGTGCACTTTCTGATGCTTTTATGAAATGATCATCAATTTCGTTTAATACCTGCATCAAATTCACAGTAGGAGCAGACCCCCCTCTCCTCCCCCCCGCCATAAACTCTGATGGTGCCGTTTGTGAATGCTCAATTTGCTTCCTTTCCTTCTTCTCCAAACCCCCTTCCTCCTCCTCCTCTTCCATCACAGGATCCATCTTCTCCCCCGCCTTCTCCGGCGTCTTTGGCTCAACTTCATCAATCTCACCACCACCACCCCTCAAATCCCCAAACCCAACACCCAAATTCTCAATATTCCCAAAATTACCCCCATTCCTACTCATATCCTCCTCAGGATCCAAGGACGAAACCGGCATGTTATCCATCGAAAGGAAATAATCCCAGGTCGTGCTCTTCGCCTCCGGCATCGGCGGCACCACCGAGGAATAACTCTCCACCGTCCTCGGACGCGTATCCTCTCCTGGCCCTACATTCCCATTATTCTGTGGGCCCCGCTGCGAAACCTTCTCACTATTTTCATAATCCTTATTCTTCCTCCTCAAACTCCTATTCCGCAACTCTTGAACCTCCTCCTCCTCCTCCTCCTCCTCCGCAATTACATCAGAATCACCCACCTGCTTCCCGTTTATCACAATCTCAGGCATACTCATAGCCCTCTTAATCGGACTGGGAGAAAAGATAGGAAGCGGCGGTGGAGGAGGAGGAAGATTGTCCATCAACGGCGGAGGCGGCGGTGTTGGAGGTTGAGAAGCAGGGTCAAAAGAAGTAGGCTCTTGAAACTGAGAATCATGGCTAGCTTCTCCATGTCCATAATCACTCAAAGCGGCACCAGTATTCTTTAAAGAAATAGCATAGCCTGCATGACCAGCAGCAAAAGCATGTCTTGCTGCCACCGCTTCTTTCATCAAGATTTTCCGCTCTTTGCATCTTGAAACTGATTCTTCGTTATCCACCTTTGACTGTGCACACCCCATCACAGTTCAAGCAAAGATTCAACAACAGAAGAGGTTAAAAGGAAGAAAAAAGTTGTGGGTTCTTGATGATAGTGGAGGAGAGCATGTTAAGACAGCCAAGACAGAGAGAGATATGGATACTGACAAGGTTGTACAGAAGAGGTGAGCGTGTTGTGTCACTTGTGTGAATGGTGTGCGGAGAAAATCTGATAGTTTTTCTTTCTTGTGTGTTTTTGGGCACTCAAGAGAGTAGGGAAACCTGGTGTACTCGCTGGGTTTGGAGGAGCAGGTGCGCTTGTTTTGTATTCTAAATAAACGGTCACTTTTCCAAGGTGGAAACTATGTCGTTTTGCGTGGATTAGATTGTGGGCAGATATAGAATGCTTACCAGACCATATGATTTACAAGCAATCTTTCTCATCCCTAAAGCAAGACTTACACGATCAATCCAACACAGAGATGGAAACCTGCAAAATCCCTGTGCCTGGAATTGTACTCAGCGAAATGTGTTTTTGAACTTGGATTCATGTAACCTCGGTGGCTGCTAGAAGTTGTTGATTGTTCATATGATATTAATCCTCTTTTTTTTATAACCAAGATGTTCGAGTCAACTTGCACGAATCACAATTAATTCTCAAATTCATTGCACATTCTGTAAGTCCAATAAACATGTAAAGCATCGCAGAGATGAAAAACATTACTGCCAAAGTTTGAATCTGGAAGGAGAGAAAATGAGAAATTATTCTTGACCACGACCACCGAAACAATTCCACCAGGACAATTCTCTAATGGCATATGATATTAATCTTATTTGATAGGCAAACTAGTCGAAGATCAAACGTTTGACTTGTGGCCCAAATGGATTGCAGTTGTAAAGATTAATTTCAAAAATACTATTCAAGGCCATTCATCTACTAACAACAGCAATGCCTAATCAAACTACTCGATAAAAACTAAAAAAAAAGTTTCGGTTTGATGAAATGATGACAATGGATGGACTACTACAACTTTTTTTAAAAATTAAAATAAACAAAAAATTCAAATCACGTTTTCTGTTCATGGTGATAACGAGAGTCTCAAGCTTTCGGCCAAAAAGTGGTTGATGCATAATTGAAATATGTCTTCTCTAGAAGAAACAAGGGGCTGATAGACTGTTGGGGCATTTTGCTTGGCCCTACAGAGGACATCATCAATCAAACCGTGACCAATAAATATGTTTTTTCACCAAGACAATGAGAGCGGAGCAGAAAAATGCGTGCGCGTTTGAAAATGTAGTTACTGTTTTTTTATTAAGTATTTTTCATTTAATAATATAACAAAAAAATTAATTTTAAAATTTTAAAAACACTAAAAAATATATTTAATTTTTTCAAAAATAATTTTGAATCGCTCTACAAAACACCCCCAAGGAGTTTGAGGCTGCCACAACCTCAGTCCTCTCCGCTGAATTTTCTACAAATCTCTAATTTAAAACTTTGTAACATTATTGATTTGAAATCAACTTAAAAGAACCAGTAAAGCAAATCCACTATTTCTGAAGGAAGTTTTTCCAAATTTTGAAAAATATATTTTTTTTAGATTATTTTTTTTAAAATATATCATTTTAATCCATTTTTCTTTCAAAAAGTTAAACACCATTTCAGTAAGCAACAGCTCGCTGACATCGAATTGATAACCTTAACAGCCTATGCCTAGTCATCCATTCAGGCCAATGAAATTTTTTTAACGTAAACCAGACCTGTTGACACACCAATATGATTTTAATTTATTGTACGGATGGCTGGCCCGGTCCGCCAGGCCAACATGATATTGTTCTTCCCCAGAAAATCTAGCAATTTATGAACATGAGGTGTGCTATGACCAGAGGCAACGGTCTGGTTCCTTGAGATTATTGAACCAGTGCCAAAAGGAAGGGAAAAAAAGGGACGTAGTTTCAAGATGCCAATAGTTTAGCTCATGCAGTTACTTGGTAATGGACTGAATGGCCTAAAATAAAACGAGCCCATGCATGATATGCTAGTGGAAGGAAGAATCACCACCGTGTAACCCAGCCGCCGGAGCAAAAAACAGCACGAGAAACTTACAAAACTCCTAGCTGGTAAAGGTAACTAATAGAATGGATTATAATATTTACATCAGCCATACGTAGGCCGCCTACCGGGTGAACCAGTCAGCCTAGAAGTTGTGAAAGAACCTGATTTCCATGTTCTCGCAACGCCAAAAATCTGATCCACCAAACGTATGAACTGCCGCACAACAAAAATAGTGTCTTGCTATCTAATCAGTGGAGCTCCGGCTTTCTGCATATACATTCCTTCTACCCTGAAAATAGATCACGAAGAAAAGCATTTCAGAATTCAAATGCCATGATCAATAACATACACGAATTAAGGAAACGAGTGCGTGCTTGTGTCCAATTTCAACTAATGCCAGTTGACAAAGGCATAAACTTATGGCAAAGGGATTCACGCGGGATTTTCTTGAACAGATTTTTTCAATGGTTTTCACGCTGTTTTCCCTACTACTCTATTGAAAAAAATAAGCTTACATGTTTGTGGACATGCAATTGTGCATCTCTTTGTATAAGACTTGAAGCTATGACTATGGAGGTAGGCAAGGAAACGATTCCAACACAAACAGAAGTAGCTGAAATGAAGTGACACCAAACTTATAATCCAGTGTAATAGACAAACCCAGACAGCACAAGCTATCCCCAATGACTTCTGATGATTGACGGAATTTACATCCATCTAGGGGCTTGCCTCTAAAAGAGTGTGTGTGTGTGTGTGTATTTTGAAAATGGAAAAATCAAAATTCATGAGCAAGGACTGGAACTTACAAATGGTCCTATATATTCACATAAACTAAAAGGATAGTTAGAAGGCACAATGTTTTGTACTGTAAGTGCTTACCCTATAGGACCCTGCCCTTTTCTCCAAAAAGTGTCAAGAGGTAATAAACTGAGAACAGTATAGTTCATTTAGACTTCAAAGTACCCCAAAGTTTTCTCATCTCTTGCCTTTGTTGCTGAAAAAAGAATCGACATACCCAATTCAGCAAAGAAAACAAAAATCAATACCAAACAGAGAAGAAAAATTAAAATTACAGCATTCTAGCTGATATTAACAACCCAGAGATTAATAAATCCAGATGTTGAATTGATTATAGAGACCTGGCGTAGCTTTCTCAAAGCTTGATCTGATCTTTCTTGTAGTAGGCACCAATCCATTGCCATTTCATACTCGAGTGTATTGGGCTGAGAACAATGTGAAGTAGAAACTGCCTCTTTCTGGGCAGAAAACATATTTTAACCACAACAGGCGGGGAAGCTACAAAAGAAAAGTTTATCCAAGTATTGTCTGCAGTGTGTGCAAGCATAAGAAGGAATAAAATGTACCATCACACGCTGCCTGTGGATTCTAAGTTTAGTGATAACAAGATGACCAAAAAAGGTTGACTGCTTTCCTGGGAAACAAGGAGCAGCGATGCTGCCAACCAGAGGCCTGCAAAAATGAATATGACTAGAAGGATAAGCAGCAGTATTATCTACCAGCTGATCATCTTAGCCAGTGTGTAACAGTACAAACAGAGCATCAACACATTGATTGATACAATACAATGCCATCCTGTAAAAAACATTAGCCAGGAAAAAGGGCTACAATCTCGACACAAGAAAGGGAAAACAATAGAAGATTGGAGGGATAGTATAGATGCCATGAGGGAGATGCTCTATTGTCCCAAGTCTAACATGCAAGATAGCATGGGGCTTGACTTCATAATTTTTCAGTTGAGTAATATTGATAAAACTAGAAGGCTTTGGCCAGAATTTTTACTGGTAAAGTAGAACCGCTGAGCAGGAAATATTTAATCGATGTGCCTCAGTGCTGAAATAGGGTGAAACCATACCTCCCATTTGATAGCATTAAACAACCTTCATCTAATTTTGCAACTGCCATCTCTGCTACTTCCCTTTTTTGGAATATAACAAAAGCCTGACCTGCAGCATAAGCAACTAACAAAATCAAAGTCCAGTAATAGGTCATTTTTTTACAACAGAAGGAAGCATGTACAGAACAGCACCCCCTCCCCCAAAACACACACAAGAGCGCATAAAAGGAAACTGTGCTTGCTTAACAAATTTATGATATTTAATGAGTGATTGGTCCCTTTCATTTGTACCAGAGTGAGGGCTGGCAAGTGCAGTCCTTTGAATCATCTTGACAGTGCAACTTTGCTTGAAGGCATGCCAAATGATATCCTGATCCATGGCAATTAAATTATGAGCCTCAACACATTCTTAAGGAACAGTACCACGCAGCAACCACTACATGGAACATGAAAGAAAATAAGGATAGCAATCATATACTATAAGAAAACTGCACAGGAAGTGTTTTACTACAATGCAGTTGTGATGTGAAGCACAAAGGAAACGAAGAGAATAAACTAGTAAAGAAAATGTACTCTAGAATTAGAATCACCTCTACTTCTGCTGAAGTATAAGACGGAGCCAAATTCTGTAGCAAGAGAAGAGTTCCTTGCTCGTGAGCAGTTTGCATTCTTTCTTCCCATGGCTGGTAGGAATATACAAGGCAATTCAAAAATTAGACTACTGGGTCCTATTTTGATTTGTTACTAAATAGCATCGACATTTTGCGACTGTGCCTAGGTTAAAAAACACTCTTTGTTTTATTGATGGGCCTTTGGCCCAACTAGATCATCCCTGGGGCTGGAGCCTCCCTCTACAGGACAGCTCCTACAATTCCAGGCTGAGCAAGCAGCCAAAATCAGATTTTGTGGCCAGTGGACATTGAATCCTACATCCTTAACGAGTATCGGCAAATGTTGATTAAATAACATTATTTCATTGGTTCTAGAGAGTTTTTGAAAGAAAAATGTCGAAATAAATATTTAGCTAATTGAGATTAATAAATCACTTAAAATCAGGAACCACAGCAAGATTGAGAAAGAATACTTACAAGTCCCTTAAACCACTTGCTTCTATCCTGACAACATATCAATAACAAAGATGCAAGTATTAAATATCATTTTCACCAAAAGTTTCTCTTCAACAACAACAAAACAAGCACTATAATACATCATTGAGCCCAGTAAAAGCAAGGAATATAAGACATTAACGAGCACAGTAAAAAGAAAGGAATATAAGACATCAATGAGCATAGTAAAAAGCTAGGAATATAGGACATCAAAGAGCTAAAAATGAAGAAATTCAGGAAATCAATGAGGCTTGAGCACATCATTCCTTTTGTTGTAATCCAAATCACAAACATGTATCGTTTAGAATTTGTCTAGAATCCACCCTTTTATTCTGACATCACTGGGTAAAATTCTAAATGGTACAGTACAGGAGCTACTTCAAGCATGTTTGAGATTGTGGTAAAAATTGCTTTACAAAGTGTTTTTCGCTTGCAAATACATCAAAATAATTTTTTTTTTTTACTATTTTTAAAATTTATTTTTGACACCAATGAATTAAAATAATCTAAAAATACCAAAACAAATTGAATCAAATAAAAAATTCATTTTTTTTCAAAAGCACAATGCACCCGCCAAAACAAACACAGCCTTGATGCAGCATAAGGAAGAGTTGATCAGTTTCTTTTTTCTGTAATTGTATTATGTTCAGATATTTTATAAAGTGTTTATGAGGTTTGTTATTTAGGTTATTCATTGACATACTGTTTCCATTGTAAGTTTTATTCTTTCTCATTCTTTGGAACTGTCTTAGGGCTTGGTAACTAGCTAAAACCTTATGTTGTTTTTGATGGACACTTTCCATTGTTGCGGATTCAACTTTCAGATTTGTATTTCGGTGTTTTGAAGACAATTACTCCTGTTCAAGGGGTAGAGTCTTGCTTTTCATCTTCCATCTTTTCTTCGTTCAACATTAGTACTCTTACTCTCTCTTATCCTTCCGCCTCTTCACTTATGTTTTGTTTTTTTCTTAATAGAAGTATTGCTGCTAAATAAATGGCAGTGCAGCACTAACGCTATTCAACAAAAGAAAATAATAAATAAAGGGGAAAAAAGAGACTCCTGGCAATGCAACTTACAGCTTCTGGCCTGCGAGTGACTTCCTGTATTTGACAGTTTGTTTTAAAGCCCTCCTTTGAACGCTGTCTAAGAGATGCTTCAGGAAACTTGCCATTAGCAAGTCTAGTAAGTGCCTCATCAGGCCTTGGCCTCTTGGAAAGACTGCTGTAGTTCTCATGAGGATCTTTAGTGATATTAGGTTTTGATTTATCTTCAGAGGCAGGGGTTGTTTGGGCTATAGACTTGGAGTTGCTGCCATTGGAATCACGACATACTTTCTGCAGACCTTTCACCTTGTTATCATAAGATGCTTTTGCCAAATAATCAAGCTTTGCTTTCTTAGATGTTCGGTCATCTATGTCACCAGAGTCTTTGGCAAGTTTTACTTTCTCTTCAATTAGAACCTGATCAACAAAAAAGACTTCATCAACTTTACTTTCACTGCAGCCAACATCATCTTTGGAACTTGAAGTGATGATGTAACTCAATATGCTTTCCTTTTTATCATCTTTAGTCATTTCACCTGAGCCTAAATTTGATACAGAATTTTCTCCTGGTGAAGATTTTTGGTTGGCCAATGAAGGTTTTACATATGAAATTTGCTTAACTTTAGAGCTTGAACTTGCCATTTCACCAGAATTATCTACCAGCCAGTCATTTATTTTAGTCACTTCATTAAACTTTACAAATGAACTACAAGTAACCTTCTCTCCAAGATAAGATTCTGTCCTGGTCAAAACCCTTTTGTCATTAGTAGCCACAACATTTCCGCTAACTTCTTTCTTGTTCAAATCAAGTTTTGGAACACCACTGGAATTCTGATTACCCACTCTGTTCAATAAGAACTTCACTGCAACAATTGAAGACAGCAAACAGACAGAATTTAATGAGCATCAAGCAACTGATAAGTTAATGGCAAAGGAGTATTGAAGGCAAAAAAACACATACCTTCAATCCCAGCAATTATGTCATCTATCTTATCCAAGATTCTACAGTTCCCAACATCAAAAGTGCGGTAACAAACAAAGTCAGCCTCTTGAAGTTCTTCATCTGATGACTGTGGATTCCTACTATCCTTTGAACTGCATACCACATTGCATTTTCCAGCAATTGCTTCCTGATATGATGTATGAGGAATAAAGATGACTAGTTATACCTCGAAAGCACCAACTATGTTTCCAATTCAAAAAACAATAAGTTGAAGTCCAGCAGGAAGATTTCTAAATTTCATTATAAAATATCAAATTAATGTTTTAAGGTATTAAGAAATAACACCGTTTCATTTCTGTTCAAAAGTATTCAGTTTATATGCATGATTGTCAGTGGACCACATAACATACCAGATGCACCTATTGAAGATTTGACTATGAATTTAGAATAAAATAGATGTAATCAAAAGTGTAAGTATTAGCACATTGGGTTATTTTCCTTGAAAATGCCCAAAGAACCCAAGTAATACAATCCAAACAAAAAACAGAAACATCATCAAAGAAACCTAAAGTTAAAAAAAAATGTGGCTTTTCTCTCTCCCCCTCAAAGTGAGAGCAGGCAAGGCCCCTCAAGATGTCATGCCTGAAGTTTTTCACAGGTTGAATACAGATAATATACCAGTGTGTGATTCATGTTACATGACACTGATACCACCACGTAAATGATGAGTCCAAGCAACAAAGGCCCCAAAATTTTTCAAGAAAATTAATAGCATGCCTGGCCACTAATTTTGATAACTTATGGCACCCTATTTTTCTCTCTTTGCAAATATACAGCCCTCTGGTTTTCGCTTTTTATTTTGCCCTATGAAATCCTTACACCTTAATTTTACACTTTGTGAGGTTACCAGATGAGTATGCTGTTATGAATGCACTCCTTGTAGAGCTTAAACACGCAGCACATATTTATGTGTGTTTGTTCTAACATATTAAACATAATGTTATTCCAATATCAATTGTGTCGCAAAATTTACACTAGGCTTCCCCACTACCCCAGCCAAATAAATGTGCCATCCAAGCAATATGTCATCATAGTCATATAATAAGCCACTATCAACAAGCCAAAAGTTATATTAAAGGAAGTAGTTTAAAATTGATTACCAAAGGATTAATATTTGTGCTACCGACACCCTCGCCAGATGCCAAAAACAATTCATTCTCAGGAGTCTTCTCGTCTCCAAGATAATAGGAAATCTCCCGAGGGCGGAAAAACCATAGAACCTTCACTTTCTTTGTCATGTCAGCATTCTCCCATATCTTTATGAGCTTCCCAATATAAGGCTCTGTCTCACCTTCCTTGTACATGTAAACAGAATCGTAAAGAGCATACTCCACACCATCATAGGAGAAAGTTTCATAAAACTTGACATCTTTCTTTTTCCCACCAACTCCTCTCTGTTTACCCCACTTAAATTCGATGTTCTCAACTGTTTTTGCTTCTACCATACCCAAATAACAGGATATTCCAAATTTTTGTATTCAGTAAAACATGTAGAACCAAATCTGGAGAGAAACAGAAAAGGGGAAAAACATTTCAGAAATAAGCAAGAAAGTTAAAGCAACATCAGAAGATAGCTAAAGTAATTTATACAGATAATCATGAGGACAATAGGAAGTAAAAACACTTGAATTATTTCTAAACCAAACCTTACTAAGGTGGAACCAGTAAATAGCTGGTCCTATATGTAAATACCAATAATCAAGAGACATCTATAAACACATGCATAATTTATCAGCATTCAGAATCCACAGGTAATATATTCATCAAGATTAATCATGCAGACTGCAGAGTTGGTTAGCCCCGGGATAATGCATAAAACTATAAGCATTATGAAAACACAAAAACTTTGACAAGGATTATAATACATGATCGTATGTGCGGGAAATAACATTTCACTTTCAACTGTAAGCTATCAACAACTTAACTATCTACTTCTATTCATGAATGCCGCAGCCCTCCCTGTTTTTTTCCAAAATCAATCTTAGGGTTTTGCCCCCTACTTTTGATGAAATGAAATGCTGCTATGGTATAAAACACCAACATTGTAATGCTCGGTAATGTTTTACATTATTAAAACAAAAATCAACCCTGGAAACCCTAAATTTATAATGGCGTGCTATTGCCACAGTAATACTCTAATCTATGTATAATTAAACAAAAGTGGTACCAAAACAAGAGCAAAATCATGTAACATAACCCTGCATTCATGTATTTGAACAGAAAATAAAGTCAAAACAACTCATTCCGCATAAAATAAAAATCATCGATTAAAATCATGCAAAACAAAAATATCGACAAAAACGAACTATGAGCTCCTCTCGAACTCGGGTTACGTGATCATCGAAAGATTTCAAAAGGAAACGGAACCTGAAGTCCAGTTGTGTGCTGCATGTTCCAGGGAAAGCCAGCAATGCCGTTTGGGACACGAAGTAAGCCGTCTTCACGCTCAAAAGCGTAGTGATGATCACAATAAGACAAGGAATTCGCCTGGAAAAAAAAAACCGTGAAGAAGAAGAAGGAGATTGAGAAGGAGTGGGAGTGAGAGAGCGTTTTTGTTTCTCTGTGAAAACTGAAAACCCTAGCAAAAGCGCGCTTGATTTTATTTTTGATTTTTCTCTGTTTGTTTTAAAAACAAACAATCTAGTTTGTTGGTTTGATATGATGCAGGCTCCAGAATATGAGTAATGGCGGACAGAACGCGCTACTATCTAGGGCCTCTCAGCCTCCTGATTGAAAGAACTGCATGATTTGTACTTTAATGCGGCCGAGTTTTTTTATTTATATAAAAAATTAATTGATTTTTTATGTTTTTATTTTATTATTTTAATATTTAATCAGTAAAATTATTATAAAAAATATTTATTACATATAAAATATTTTTTTCATTAAAAAATTGATTGAATGTTATTATTGTCAAAACTCTTTTGATAAAATCTGTTAAAAATATTTTTTTCTATGTATAAAATTGATTGTAAAATTTATTGCTCATATTATTATATTAAAAATATTTTAGAATAATAATTAATAGGTCTCTCACACACACACGAAGATGTTGATATTAAATAAATATCAAAATATATAATTAGTCTCACATTGATAAGAAAAAAATATTACAAATAATCATTGTCATTATTTTGAATGTCTTATTTATAATAAAAAAAAATTAAGACTTTATAATATTAATAGAAAAGCAACTAAAAACACTAAAGAAATGAAAAATAAACAATATTATTAGATTTTTAAAATTTATTTGAATGGAAGAATAAAAAAATTATTTTTGAAATGATCAAGAATAAAAATTGAAATGTAAATATTACAAAAAAATAACCTTGTTAATAGTGGAAATAATAAAAAATTGGTGAGACTATAATTATTGTTATAGAAAAAAATCCATATGTTTTTTTTTACTTTTATATTATTATATTAAAAGTATTTCAAAACAATAATATTAATTTTGTTTTTTCAAAAACACTTAGGTAATTTATATATATTAAAGCTCTAATATGAAATAAATACTAAAATATATAATAAGTCTGCAGAGTGTTTTATAATTATTTTTATTTTTTATTTTAAATTATTTTTTCATGTTTTTAAATATTATTATGTTGATGTCAAAATAATTTTTAAGAATTAGAAAATATATATATTTGGGTTGAGCACTTGTATCCATGGATATTGAATTAATTTTCCATCCAAAGAATTAGAAATTATGAAATGTTATTTCTGAAGGTTTTATATATATATATATATATATATATATATATATTGAAAATCAAATCAAGTGTAAAATAAATTGTTAGACTTCAAGTTGATGATGTAATTCTAAAATGCACATTTGGATGAATGTGTTAAATAAAATTAATCAATCATGATACACGTTAAAAAAGCTTTATTTAATTAGTTGTCAATATATTTTCTTATAAAAGAAATAAAAATTGAATTGAAACAAAATAACTGTTTCTTTGCTTCTTCTTTTTTTTGTTTATCTAGCGTTAACTTTGGCTATAAAAAGAAAAAGAAAACAAATGAAGATGGCTTAAGCTTCCATGGATCCTCCATTTCCTCCACTTAAAAATATTGTTAGACTACTCTATTGTTTGTAAATTTAAAAATATTTTATTTAAAAAAAAATATTTAGAAATATATCAAAATAAAAAAATCTCAATTTTATTTATTTAAAAATTATCAAAATATCTATTTAAAAAATTTTAAAAAAATATTATTTAAAAAAAATATTTAGAAATATATCAAAATAATATTTATTTTATTTTTAAAAAATTATCTTTGATATCAATATATAAAAATATCTAAAAATACCAATTAAATTTAATTGTGAGTAAAAAGTAAATTATTTTAAAAAAATAATATTTTTAAAACACATGCAATGAAAAAACATGATCTCAAGTTCTTTCAACTCCTAAAACCTGACTTCATGGTTAGATCTGGCATGCTCAAGTTTCTGGCTATATTTATCGACCCAACAGCTTCTCATTATTTGATTGAATGTTATTGCTTGATCTCTGTTTAAAATCTCAATTCCTAACCTTCTGGGATCGATTGTCTGGTGCCATTGCTCATGTCTAAGGAGTCAAGGCTCTAATACCACCTGGAATTAACAAACCTAATATAATTTTTCAAGCCTTAATTATATGACGAGAGATGCAAATTTGCAGTTTATGTTATGTTTTTTTCGGATAATAATTCATTTCTTGCTGTTTAGTCATAATTTCGACCCCACCCCACCCAGTTCTTTTAGGGTTTCTCTGTGTGTTCCTGGCTGTCTTTTACACGCTAGCTAGGCTATGGGACATGTTAAAAGTATAAAACTCACACTGAAAGAATAACAACTGTTGGCCTAGTTTATCTTTTCAAGGAGCTCACCCGCATCGACAACCTGTATTCTGTATCAGATGAAATGATAACTATAATCTTCTTGAGATTTACTCTGCTGGGGAAATGGTCGACGACTTTTTTTTTTTGCTAGAATTTTAGTTTTGTTATATATATATACTAGCTACTTACCCGCGCCGACCGAAACTATATATTTTTCAAGGTAAAAAATATTAATTATGTAAAAAAATTTATATTGTAATATAAATTTGATCAAAATAATAAATCCGTATAGAATTCTTGTGGATTGCAAATTTTCTATAAAATATATGAATTTTAAATAGATATTAATTTATCTGTTTGGTAGATTTCAACAAAATCATCAAATAAAATTATCAGCGTCATTAGAAAAATAGGAAAATTCAGATACCTGAATTATCGAATTCACTGTATTAGGAATAGTTCATTTTATAATTCAATTTAAATTAAATACAACAAACAAAATACAAATTGTGAAAATATCTACAATAACCAAATAATAAAAATTAGTTCATTTTCTATCTACAAAAAGAAGAAAACGTCATCAAAAATTCATCTTCACGTTACCATCATTATCATGATTATAACAATTAAAATTATTATCAAAATTATTGTCCAAACAATCATTAAATTGCATTGAAGAAGAAAAAAGCAAAATATTTTTACAAAAAAAATAAAAAATAATCAATAAAATTATCATTATTATTGCACAAATGATAAAACCATAAAATCATATAATCCGAAAAACAGATAAAAATAACAAAAATACCAAAAAAACAATAAAAGAAAAAATAGATAAATATTAATTTTAAAATGATCACCAAAATATATTAAAATTTTAGGACTAAACTGAATAAAAAAACTCAAAAAAAATAAAACAATAGAAAATAAAAATAAAAAATATAAATAAAAAATAAATATTATCTAACAATAACAGAAAAAACAAAATAATTTTTATCTGTGTGGGTGTTTTAAATGTTAAGGGTATAAATTGTGTGGGTGTATTAAGAAAAGAATAAAAGGAAAGATAGATAAATAAAAAAAATTAAAAATTATTCACCACCAAGATGAGTATGACGTGGCATTCAGAGTTTCAACTTGGCAACCTCTACTCTCTCTCTCTCCTCCCTTGGATTTACAGCTCCAGTAGTGTCAAAAGCAAACGACACACATGCTTAAGATTTTGCCTGGAAGTGTCAACACAGCAATGGTAGACGTTTTCAACCAGCGCGGTTAAGACAAACAAAGAATGCTCTCAGTAGGTGTCACAAATGGACGAAGAGCTCAATCGTTAACAATCTCTCCACTTCGTCCATCAATGACCTCATCTCCATTTCTTAAACTTCGTGACACTACTCGGCGTCATTAAGTTTTCATGAAACCCCCGTCATCTCTCTCTCCCTCTGCCTCTCTTCATCCATTTATACATCTAAAGCCTGGCTTTTGTTCTTAGGAACTTCTGCAAAATACAAAACACGGAAAAAAAAGTTGGGTCAAAATAAGAAAAGTTGTGAAAAGTCAAGCAAAAATTTTCTCTTCTTGCTTTCCTAGAAAGTTAGTTTCCTTCTTTTTGTTGTTTCATTTGTTAGATGCAGATCTGTTTTCGAGACCAGAAGGTTTCTGGGTTTTCCTTAAATCAAGATTAAACTTAAAAGAGATTTATTTGTATTTTCATATACACAAAATAAAAGATGATGAAAAACCAAAAACAACCTCACCTAACAACACAGAGCACCGGGGACATAAAGGCTAAAAGCGTCTGTGCACTATTTAAATCCACGGTAGATCACCTCACATGCTACAGTAAAACACCCACACCATTTATATTTTAGTTAATTAATTAATATATATATATATATATATATATATAATGGGGACATGGTTAGCAAAATGCTCTTAATACAGCACGTACGGTAGTGTTACTACCAAATATTATTGTTTTTCATTCAAACTCAAGAAGATGTGTGTGATCATATTGGACGGCATGAGGTCTCTTCTGTTCCAAAAACCTCAGGTGCTTGACAGATGCCCGTACCTTCACATTCAAACAGGTGTTCTTGTGCTGGCTTGTTCTGTCCTCATGGTTTTCAGCATGGCATGCTTCACTCCCTGCGCCAATTGTGCAGGGCAACAAAGCAGGAACAAAAGAAGTATTTTCTATTAATAAACACGCCATAATTCTCTGACTCGACATCAAGCTTCATGAGCTTTATAATTATACAAATAACCTTTCAGAGTGCGTTTTTAGGTATATCAGTATAAGAACCAAATAGATTATAGCTTTATAACACTCCAATTTCAACTACTGTTGACTGCTGAGAATGAAATGACCGGAGTACTGCAGACTGCAAACTTCTAGTTGTTGGAAACCCACACAACATGATCCTGAGGAAGGAAATGGCAGACTGGTACGGTTCCTGGCTTGACGTTGAGCACCTGGAAAGCCAAGTGCTTCGGGTTCCATGCTGACGTGTCTGTGTGGCACACTGCGACAGCTTTAGCTTCCGTTCCATCGTCTCCCACCAAGGGAACCGTGTAAGCCCTCGTGGATTTTGTTGCATGGCAGTAAAAGACGGCATATGCATAGTTCTGCTTGTGGCACACCACAGATTTGTCTCCTGCCATCTTCTTTACTCCGGTCTTAATTGTATACTTCTGCATCTTGGTTTGGCCGTCTACTTCTGTGGAGATTGCTAGAACATTCTTTCCTAATTTGGAAGTGGTGAAGTCAATCATTGACTCTAGCGAGGTCGCGCAGTATTTCTCCTCCCCTTTAATTCCAGGGCTTTCACATTCCTTGATCGTATTCTCTATCTCCTCAGCTTCCATTGATCCAGGTTTCACTGAAAACTCACTGTAGATTTCTGGTAATTTGTCAGATGAAAATGGTATTGAATCGGCAACTTGGCGTGGTAAGAAAGTCGCAGTGTCGGTGTTTTCAGTGAATTGCAGGTTCATAACTTTGCCTGGATGCATCTCTTTCTCCAAGAAAAAAAGGGCTACATTTGGGTCATCACGGAGCTGAGTCTCAGTTGCAGCATAGATGTAGTTGAACGGGTTTGGCCCTGGGTGCACCCCAACAATTACTGGCTTGCCCTTTTTCCCTGTGTGCACAGATACTCCACCTTTGCCAACACCAACTTTGGTTCTCTTCCCTGGCTTTCCAGTGTCAACACCGACGCCTGGGCCTCCGACGCTGACATGGGTGCCGCCGCCGCTTCCTGGCTTTCCTTTCCCTGCATCCACAACCACGCCACCCTTTCCTACATTCACACTGGTTCCTCCTCCAGGCTTTCCTTTTCCGGCATCAACATTTACACCACCCTTTCCTACATTCACACTGGTTCCTCCTCCAGGCTTCCCTTTCCCTGCATCAACATTCACGCCACCCTTTCCGACAGCAACAGCAGTGCCACCTGGCTTCCCTTTCCCTGCATCAACATTTACACCACCCTTTCCTACGGTAACAGCAGTGCCACCTGGCTTCCCTTTCCCTGCATCAACATTTACACCACCCTTCCCAACAGCAACAGAAGTGCTTTTGTCTTCCACCAAGTCTGCAATTTTAGTGACATCAATTAGAAGTGTTTCTCTCGACCAAAGACGCAGCAAAAGACTAGCAGAAGTTTCACTCAGCGTGTTGCCATAAAAAACCAAGAATGTTTTAGAGAGTAGTTCAGGTCTTAAATTCTCACCTGGGTGTAGAAGATCTCTGACAGATTTTGGCATAGGAGTGTTAGGCAGCACAGACTTCCAGTAAAGTTCAGGAGGCAAGGCAGCGTGGCTTACCGCAAGTGCAAACTACAATCAAGGTAAATACAGACTTTCATTAGATAATAATCAGGAAAGTAAGTGTAGGATTGGAAACAGAGAAGACCATCTGAAACACCAATTTCTGATGTGCTAAAACAAGTGAAGATTCAGAAGCTTACAGCAAGGAAAGCAAGAATGTGTGGAAGATGCAACTCCATTTTCAGTCGCTTGTCCAGGATGAGAGAAAATAACATAAAGCTAAGCTGATATTGTAGGAGATAACGAGTGGTTTGCAGAATTTATAGAGGAATTTCTGCCAAAGGAGGCTGCTTCAATTTGAATAGCAACTCGTCACCTACAATGGCAGCCTGCTTAATAACCAGAAACTGTCCCTGGGTCACTCACTTAAATGCAAACGTGACAGATGTAACAAAAACAAGAGGTGATGGACTCTTGATGTAAGGGTGAAGATTACATGATCAGCATTGTGTTTTTGGAAATGTCTACTCCCTGCAAACATGGAAACAGAGTGGCTCTTCATGTTTCATACGGTGTCGTTTTTGAAATATTTGAAAAAAAATATTTTATATTTTATTTTAAATTAAAAAAAAATAGAGTTTTTATTATTATTTTGATGTTAAAAAATAAAAAAATATAATTTTAATATATTTATAAATAAAAAATACTTTTAAAAACAATCACATCACCATAATTTCAATAACGTCATTGTCGGTTAATGTTTACTGCATTCGTAAAAACTGAGATGTGGAGACGTTTTAATTGCTTAGACTTTTAGCTTGATTTTAACAAACAACCACCATATTTATGAGGTAAGTGGGGGTTGAGATTCTCTATCTTCCTTGATTATACGATTCCAAAATGCAGCATGGATTTCTTTACTCTTTTTTTTCTTCTCCTATTCTCCTATGGTTGGGATGGATTTTGTTCCTTTAGAGATTTTTTTATTAAAACTATATTTTGTTTTGTTTTTAATATCAATATATCAATCAATATCATTGAAAAAATTATAATTTAATATTTATTTTAAATTAAATATATTTTAAAAACGCCATTGAAATCACAAACAACTCATTGGATTTTGTATATTCAACTAAATATATTTTTATCTATTTTTTTATTAATTTAAAATAAAACATATCGAATTGTTTGATTTCAAAACAGTAATTAAATACTAATTTATAAGTCTCAAAAAGTTGGCTCAGCCCGCCTAACCTATTTTTCATCACATATCTAAATTATTTTTGGAAAAAATATTTTTTTTATTTTTAATTGAATTATTTTAGTGTTTTAAGATAATATCAAAAATATTTTTTTAAAATAAAATTATAAATATTATTTTAATATATTTTAAAAAACAAAACATTTTCAAAATCAATCAAATCTATTCACCGAACACGGAATTCGTTTTGCCAGGTGTCAAATCAGCAATGTTCCAGAAGCTTTCATTTATGTTTTAGTTTCACCATGAAAGAATTTCAACTTCAATAACATGTGTGGCCCAAATCGAATCTTCAGTCCTGTCTTTCATTGACTAAGTTAAAATACAGGGCCATGTCCACCTACCTGGCTCGTTTGAATTGAAAGCCTTCATGCCAACCCAGCTCACAGTGCAGGCTAGCTATTATTGCCAGGATGAGACTTCACCACGCAGTGGCCTCTCCATCCCTGAGCATGGGACCAGGGCTTGTGGTGGACCAGATCAGAAAAGGACCTCAAGTTGCTTCACCCATGTCCCTTGCTTTTAAGACCCTTTTGTTGTGTTTCAAGGAATGTATTTGATTTTTTTATTTTCAATTATTTTTTTTGTCATTTTCATTTTTTATGTGTCGAGGTTAAGATTATATTTTTTAAAAAATATGTTATTTTGATATATTTTCAAAAAAAAAAATATTTTGAAAAACAACTGTTATTACATTTACAAACTAACTTTTAATTAATAAAAATAGTTGTTATCATATTATTTTAGTTTACAATATGTATAGTAGATCTCAAATTCGAGTCAAGCTTACATTCTTTGTAAAAACATGAAACAATCGAGATTTTACTCGTTTATCTGAATTTATAAAGTGTATTTTTTTAGAAAAAGAAGTTTTCTCTTACCCAAAAAAATACCCTGATTATATATATATATATATACCTTGATTTATGTTTTCAATTATTTATCTAATATTAATGTCCTCCCCAGTTTGTTCTCTTCTTGGGTGAGATCGTGAGAAAACTGTAGAAAAAAAGAGAGGGGAGATTGATGCCCTTTATTGATTAGTTGATAAACTTGCAAGGCAAGCGACTCTATTCGATAACGTGTTAACCTAAATCACCCTTAAATTATTTTAAGTTTTTTTTTTAAGAATAGTTAAAACCCTTGTTTCAAATTTATTTTTTAAATAAAATCAACACGGTTTGTGGGTTAAGTTGATAGTAGGCTTATTAATCTCGTCTCGTTTCGGCTGAAATGGTCGGAATATTTCGTACCAGTCAAAAAAGAAGACAAAACGACGTCATTTTTGCCTCGGTTTGAATTCTGATCCATACCAAAAATTTCGGTCAAATACCGGCCGAAACACACCAAAATCATGTTGGATGTGCCGTTTCGGCTATGAAAAAAAAAGGATTAAGCTAAGCCTGACAGCTTACCACAATAACACCCGAACATCTCCTTTTCCCAAATCAATTCCAATTAACAATCAAAATTTCAAATCAAATCCCTAACTCTTCTCTTCAAAAGAATTAAGCTTCCTTATTTTTTGTCTAGTTTAATTTAAAAGTTGATTCATAATGGGTTATAACTTGACTAATTATTAGGTTAACTTGTTATGTTGAGTTTTGGTTAACATTTTCAACCATATTTTTAAAAACATTTTAAAAAAAACAATGAGCTTCAAATTACTTTTTTATATATTTTTTTGATTGTTTTGATATGTTAATATTAAAAAAATAAAAACAGAAAAATAATTTATTTTGATATTTTTCTAGAAAAAAAACACTTTAAAAATATTTACTTGATAATTAGCAAGATACCGCTGAATTTTATATATACTTTGCAATTCGATTGAAATCACAAAAAAAAAGAAGAGCTAATTAGCAAGGAGGCGTTCATGGATCAACAAAGAGCTAATACTTGAGTTAAATATTATATATGTTGATAAACAAATTTAGTTGATCTTTCGATTAACCTCGGATTTATTATCGATTTATCATATTTTCAAACTCTAATTTAGGTTGAAAATAATTCTGTCCACATAGGAATTTGAATTTTTTTCAAGGCTATAAGGAAGATTATCAATGATGAAAAATAATACTAGGCATCTAGATATTTGGAAAAATAAAATAAAAATGAGAGACTGGGAAAGAAATAATTTTGACAGGGAAGAACCTAGAATTACATATTTTCCTATTTTTTTATTAGTTCTATGGATATGAATTATACAGACCTTCAATATATTTAATTTTGTACTATTTCATATGAACATGTTCCACTGTGATTCAGATTTTTAAAAAACAGAACTTAAAAATAAATGTCCATGTCACAAAAAGTTATTTAACATTGTTATTGAACTCGATTTAAATAGTCAATTTTAAAACCTCCCAGCCCAATTCTTTATCTAGTTTAAACTCAAAATTAGACCACAAGCACGATTTGATTTTGAGAAGAGAGATTTAAGATGATGATTTCTTTAATATTAAGATTAATATGAATTTCATGATTTAACTTGTCAAATTCTCCACTGAGTTTTAAAATTTGTTTTTCTAAACAATGTTTATCTAATTATAAGATAAAAAAATAAACAATAGTCACAAACAAAGTAAATCAAAATAACTAAGAAGAAAAATTAAAAATCAAATAAATATTGTAGATAATCACTAACTAGGAGGGTTGGTTAGAGAAATCCATGATCTGAAGCTTAATCTTAATAGGGTTTTAATTTAAATTAAAAAATAAATCAGTGGACCTTGTTGAGTTATTAGTAACTTAATTTTTTTATATATATATAAACCATGTGTCTTAAATATTGGTCAAGACTAATCCAGTATAAGTATTTTTCGCTAAAATTAAAACGATGTTGGTTTAATAAATAATTCAATTACCAGAACCTTTCTTCAGATCCGTCTTCGAACCGGCTGACAAAGACCGGTAGGAACTCCCGGCAAGATGTTCAGGCAATTTCTCTCGAGCGAGGAGGATCAGATCATCAGAGCCGCCGTCAAAGACCGGCTGTTCATTTGACCTAATTTGGACCCCATTTTTCTTCCTTGGGCCAAAAGCCTATTTTTAACAACATTCTTCGGCCTATAAGATCCAGCGCTTTCCATTACCAATTTTAAGTGTGCTAGCAATCTAGGCTTTCTGAACCACTCGGATCCACTGTATATATTAATTTGGGCTGTACCAATACAAGCCCATATCACAGATTCAACCTATGTTTTTCTGGTAAAAAACTATTTTTCTTCAAAAGATAAAAATAAAATTATTTTTTTAATAAATTACGATTTAATATATCATGTAACTTTGAATTAAATTTTCTTACACTCGGTTTTATTATGTCAATCAATAGCTTTTTCTCTCTCTCTCTGGGGCGAATTTCATGTACAATTAACTAGTTGAGCTTTAAAATGTATTCAAATTCCTATTTTCATCATTTTCTTTCTAATTTTGAGTTTATATTTAACATTTTGTTTTTTTATAATTCTAACATAATTGAAGTAATTTTCTCCCGGAACGTCAATGAGAATTGGCCTGCTATCACCGACCTGTTCAATAGATTCTGGGTCCTTACTTTCAATATATATTAAACAACAAAGCTAGCACCAAAAAATAAAATAAAATAAACAAATTTTCATGCAAGATGGCACAAAAAAGAAAAGAAAAAAAAAGTGGTTAAGCCCTCTTTATTTTCTCTTTTATATATGAACTACTACTATTCTTTAAATGCTATCCTATGGTGGGCACTATCTTCTTAATCTCTCTGCTCAATCATGCTAGCCATTTCATCAAGTGTATCTAAAAACAAGCTTTTGTCCACTAATCTGTTCCTTTTTTCCTACTAATCTCTTTGGTGGGCACAGTGTCTTCCACTCATTAAAGATAGTTTTTTTTTTCACTCCAATTTTCTATTTTCTTTTACTATATGGGTCAATCCTTGGGTGGTAGTTTGACATAGAAACATTGGTGGGGCGGTTTGCATTTCCAAATGCTTTTGTTGTTCGGGAATTCAAAAATGGTAGAGGAAAATGATTGAAGCAACTTAGAAAACATCTAGATTATGAAGACCATTTCTTCCACACACGAACTCGCATGGCATTATATCTCAACTTTCACGAATTTTCTATATATTATATATATGTCATGTCCCGCGTTACGTTTCAAAAGTATTCCTGAAAAAAATTGAATTTTTATTTTATTTTAAATTAATAAAAATATCTTTTTAGATCAATTTCAAGTGTTGATGTAAAAAATAATAATAAAATATTATTTTAACATATTTTTAAATGAAAAATACTTTAAAAAACAATTTTAACCACGCTATTAAATATAAACATGGACACAAGCATTTTGAATCCAATGGAGTTTGATCGTTGTCCTCTCTTCACTTTGCTCTATAATTAATGTTTTTTTTATTTATTTATTGAAGAAAAGTTTCTTGAACTCAACATGCTTGGCTGTATAGGAGGATCACGACCTAATATCTTTCCAAAAGGGTTGTGATTAAGTTCAGCATGCATGAAGAATCTCATTGGCTTAAGCCATCAAGAAAGTCACGAGCATTCATTGTGCAGTACTGCGTGAAGCCATTCACTATCGATTATCCGGCTATCCATATGTATTAACAACATGTTTAATATTGCTAGTGTACTCCACATTTTCTATAAATTAATTTGATTTTGATTTATACCTTTTGAGCTAGCTGTAAGCTGTGATGGGTGACGATTATATTTTTTTTATATAAAAAAACAAGGACACTGTGGCTAGAAAACACAAGGGTAAATTCCCATCTTGGTTACTGGAAAAACCCATCAACAAAACAATAATCCGATGCTCTTGTTAATCATGAGAAGGAAAATAATTAAGGGAATTTGAAGAAAATTGTTAATAAAATTGAGCATTAAAGTATGAAATGATAATGATTTGATGCTCCTTTGCAGTTTCTCAATGTTTATTGGATGTAATGTGTTTTGTCATTAGGGGTAATGCGAAGCAGCACTCACCAGCCTGGTCTCGGTCCATGATTGGTTTAGTTATCTTCTTGCAGATTTCGAGTCATGGAAATGGCTCCCTCAGCAAACAATATATTATTCGTCAAATGTCTTGATAAATCAAGCTACAAATTCATGTGGGATGCTTACAATCTTCGAATCATAGAAGGGTTTGAGGACATATGCACTTTAAATCATGGAAAAGTTATGGCCCCACGGCAGTCTAATCAAACTTTAGACTTGAGTGATTAAAACATAATTAATAATATAATCAATAATTAAAAACCTTGAAAGAGTGGAAGCTGTGCCCACAATAATTCTATCAATAAATATATGTGTGTCTGTATATATATATAGTAGTTGGCCCTTCAAGAGAGTGGAAGAAATGATTCACATAAAGTAGCATTTTCTTCCTCATACATGTAAATAAAAAACCGGGACTTGTAGAATGTTTTGAGAGATTGCTTGGGTTTGATTTGAAAATTTCTTCCTCTCCTCTCATATCAACATGTCTTAATCAAACGGATACATCAATTGTGCTCAATGATACTTGATGGAATATAAAGTGTTCTTTTGTTTCATAAAAGTTCTCTTTTGAACTTATTTTAAGAGGAGGCTTGCAATCATATGTTAGTGAGAGAAGAATCCACAAAAGCTTTCCATGTAAACAAATGTCCCATATGGATTCCAAGCATCATCAAACACATTATATATTACATGTTCGAGCACCAACACCATTAGAAAAAGTACAATGGAATCAACCAAAATATTGCAATATTTACCTAAAAATATAGATTTTCTTGTACCTATAATCACTATTTATAAAGAGCAGTTGATTAAAACATCACTGGCCCATGACACAAGTACAGATCCGATCAATTCCTTGCCATGTATAAATTTGTCTTAAAAAAGAGAGGAAAGGATTTAATGTTCTCTTATTTTTTTTGGTAAGCATGATGAGGCAAGAAATAACTCTTCCCTTTTTTTTATTGTGTAATTTTTTATGTTATTAATCGATCTAAATCTAATCTTTCTTGTCTTTTATTTTAATATTTTTAATGAGCTTAAATCTATATCTAAAAAGTCTCAATAACATAATGATAACTCATTGATAGGTAGATGAGGCTTGCATCCATATTTAATATTCTTAAGCCTTACAAAATATCAAGCCCAAATGACATAAATTTGTGTATTTCTATACCAACATACCTAGGTTTACCCACATGTTAAACCCAAGCAAGAATGAGATTGATGAGTTGCATGATCCAATATCCTTGGATTGACCACAACTCAAGTTTAAGCAAGTATGAGTCTACCGAGTTGCCAGACTCAGTAAAACTTAGGTCAACCACGTGATGAGTCTGAATGGACGTGAGTATGGCAAGGCATCATACCCAACACACTTGAATTTGGTGAGGTCTTGAACCCGGTAAAACATGAGCGTGATGAGTTGATAGATTCAAAATTTCTGGATCGATCACATGTTAAGTCCAAATGAATATGAGTCTGACGAGTTGTCGGACCCATAACTTCTAGGGTTGATTGCATTTCAAACCCATTTGGTTTAGGGGTGATTATATGCCCATATTAGAAGCAAATAACTTTGTTTATTTATTCTTAAGACTTTGAACATGAATTTTCCATATCAAAATATTCATTTCTCTAAATCTACAAGTATATAAAAACTATTCTAATGGTCTATCATATTTCCATCTCGACAATTATGTGTAAGAGATTTATCACTCTTTGATTTCATCAAAAGAAAATTATTCTTCATCCCCCTCCATCAAAACAACAAGGCTTGAGAATTATAAATACTATTGAATTCTCCATGTAAAATGTTCATGATTTCTCTCTTATACATATTCATAATTTAATTCTTCAAGCATTAATCATAAAAAATATATTTTTATTCTTAGAATACAAAATTCATCCAATGGTGTATAAGTAATTTACCACTTTATTATTATTTTTTTTAGAAATACTGCAGGCGTGTCGTATGGACGCGCAAGAAGTGTTTCAGACGACGTATGTCGCGTTTAGCGGTGGAAATTGTTTGTCTGTCATGTCACTTGGTGTGTCACTATGTCATTTGCCTCCCAAAGTGATAGTTTTTGGTGGTCGGTGAATCGCCGATGTACAATATTTAATTTTTCTCCCTTTTCTCTCTCTCACACTTGAAATTACATGTAAGTCTTTCATGTTTGTGATTGTTTTATTTTAGTACTTGTTCTCTGGATTTTGGTTTTATTCTTGATTTTCCAATGAAAAGTTTGATTTTGTTCAATTGTGCTCTTCTTTTGCTTTTTGGTTTGTTTTTGGTTCCTTTAATTTTGTTGGTATGCAAGCTTTACTTGGTTTTAATTTAGTCATTCAATTAAAATAGTCATATATGCTACTTTTCATTTCGATCCTTATTCTTTTATTTTTTAAAACAAAATTGCACTGCAATGTTTTTTTTAAATGTCTTTATTTGTTTTGGTATCAAGGTTTTTATTTGTTTTATTTTGTCATTCAATTGAAATTAATTATATATTTTATTTTTTATTTCGGCCCTTATTCTTTGATTTTTTTGTTTGTTATTAATTCCTTTTGTTTTTTCGGTCCTTCTTGGACAATGTTAATTTTTTACCCATGTTTATGCATCTATGCTTTTTGTTTTTGTTTTTATTTTTTGTTGTTTTATATTTTATTGGGTTTTATATTTTACTCGATCCAGTCCTGAAATTTAAATTTATGTTAGTGATCATTCTAAAATTAATATTTTTCATTTTTTTTCTCTTTGTTCTTTTTTTGTGTGTTTTATGTTATTTTTATTTGTTATTCGGATCAAATAACTTTATGATTTCATTGTTTGCACAATAATAATAATAATAATAATTGTACTGATTATTTTTTATATTGTTTTTTGTCAAAATGTTTTGCTTTTTTTTGGAGCAATTTAATGATTTTAATTTTTTAGAAAATAATGTTGATAATAACTTTAACTGTTATGGTCATGATAATGACAGTGACGTAAAGATAAATTTTCAATGATGTTTTATTCTTTTTGTTGATAGAAAGTTGACTACTTATTTTTGTTATTTGATTATTGCAGGGGTTTTCATAATTTACATTTGTTTGTTGTTTTTAATTTAAATTGAATTATAAAATCAACAAATAATAATACAGTGAATTCAATAATTTAAGTATATGAATCTTCTTGCTTTTCTAATGATGATGATAATTCTATACTAGTGATTTCATTGAAACCTACTAAACAAATAAATTTATATCAATTTAAAATTCATATATTTTATAAGAAACTTGCACTTCATAAGAGTTATGCACATATTTATTATTTTGTCTAAATTTATATTATAAAAAAAATCTTTCAGAATTAATATTGTTTTGGTCGGTCGTGAAAAATCTTTCAGAATTTGAAGGGAGAAAAAGGGAAAGGGAGTAATAAGATTTCAAATTTCCTCGGCTAGCTCCCTAATTTAATAAATAAAATAGCTATATATTGAAGAACAAGACGACACCCTACTTCTTTGCATATTAACCATTACTTTATAACCCCCTCCACACAAGTCAACCAACAAGTTATTAAATAATGTATATATAGCTATTCTTACTCCCACATGAAATATTCCCCATGCTTTCTACCGTCAAACTACTTCCCAAATGTCTGAAAAACATAAAAAGAAGAAAGAATTCTCCGAGTTAAATAAATAAATAAATAATTTAATTGCTTGCCCTAACTTTTCCTCCTTTCAACGCATCCACCTTCGAGGAAGTGGTTTAAAACTTCACAATGAAGTGATCTATACTTTGATTTTTCAACTTTTATTCGCCTTGTCACTCTACACATGTATGGATTAACCTATGGTCTCCCCCATTAACATAGAAAAGAATTCATGTAATTAGTGCTCGGGCTTTTTTTTTTTTTAAGTAGTTCCAAAGCTCGTTGATCTACTTTCCCCTTTCTTCACGACCCCACTTAATTTAGAGATGATTAGATTATTAAATATCCTCAATACAATTCACTTGGAGTATAATGTTAGTAATTAAAGATATTTTTATAGGATCATCCTGTATGCTTTCGGTTTAATGTCTAATCAAAGTTAATAAAAAAAACTTTAGAGCTCTTTTGGAAGGTTAAAGCAGGCGTAAGAGCACGCGAGTCGTAGCTTTCCATTGTTAATGATGCGCTTAGTTACTGATTATTCACCACTGTATTGGGACTAATTAATTATTTAATATTTTTTTTCATCGTTAATGATTGTTTCAACATGGGATTATGCAGCTATTCCTAGAGGATTAGTGTAATTAAAGTTGGATTATTGCAAGCCGTAAAATAAAACAAAGATAAGACTTGAGAGAAAACATACAATAAAGTTTAGATGGAACGATTCATATCATTGCTTTCATGCATCCTAGTCTATAATATATGTGGGGTTGATAAATCTTTCTTGTGATCCTCCCAATTTCTCTTGTTTTAATGTGGGGTTGATCGTAGACCGACGGGCTTTCCCTATCACATCTCAATTTTATGCTGGTATGTAATGAAACCACTATTTTTTATTTATTTATTTTTATTTTTTGGACCTACCAGTTTTATTGGCATCAAGCATACAACCAAGAGGGGAAAAAAATCTTGATGTGGTAGAGGGCTTGTTGGAGAACTGGTTACAACTTGAATCGATGATAGAGATGTGAAGCAAAGCTCTTCGAGTAGTATTATAATGTACGGTCATGATTAAATTTCTGTGGGCTATGCATACGAGATGTATGTATTTTTGTTTATGATGACCAATTAAAGAAGATGAGCACAAGAAAATTCTCTAAATTAATGTTTTATATATTAAGTGGCATGAGATCCTTCTTATGTTCTTATATAAAGTGATTCAAAAAGGAAGTAAATTCTTAATTAATTGTAGGTAAAGGAAGGAAAAGAGAGGAGCATAAATAAAGGTTTTCATTTGTTTTAATTTCATAAATTTAAATACAAATTGAAAAAGGATGTTAGGAATCGTCTCGTCCAATCCCAATTTGTATTCTCCTGTCCAAGTTTTTGTGTATTGGAGAGCGAATAAGTCCCCATCAATCAAATGAAAAATATCAATGTGGTCATTAATTAAATACTTGTCTCAAAACTTTTTATTTTTTAATTAAAAAGAGAGAATATATTCATTCTTAAAAAAATAGAGAAAAAATAATAGCAATGTAACCGGAACAATTTTCGATGCCATGACTATTCCTTTATAATCAATCAAGTGTTACAAATTTATGCTGAAACACATTCATCAAATAATTATTTATTTATAAATAAATAAACGAGATATTAGTGATTTGCATTAGCGAAATCTTGTTATCAAAGCCCTAAAACAACGTGACGTGATGACAAGAAGTATGAAATCTGTCTTGCAGGTCTTAGTTTCAAGTCGGAACGTGCTCACTTGATAAAAAACTTAAACATCCAATATTTTACTCGCTTAACTTGGGCCCACAAAAAAATTCAAAGAGATAGGGTTTTCTTCAATTCAAAAAAAAAAATCTTATTATCAAACTAAGAAAAGAACCTCTTTCACAGTATTGAAATATTTTATGACATTTATTTATTACAATCGTGAAATTAGAAAAAAAAGACCATCTTGATTAAAAAATTTAAGTTTTTAATAACCCTTCTTCTTTATTACAATTAAAACTTGATTACACTATATTACATGAGTTGTGTAAATTTCAAATTTAAAATAACTATTGCTTGAACAAATATCTAAGTGAGGTGAGCACTTCACGGGAGGACAAGTTTCTTAATAAATATCAAGGACGCTCACACAATCTTATCAACATCATAATCGTGGCCCTAGTCTTTCCTTGAAATTAATTGATAAAATAGTTTATTGAATAATACAAATATAATTTATCTTCTAAAATAATATAAATAATAAGACTGGTATACACCACTACTCTAAACAAGAGTCAAAACATTTAAACATGCTTCTAAATTATTTTCATTATATATATATATATATATATATATATATATATTTCATAGGATGATCACAAGTTTTTTTCAATTAAAAATAAATAAATTAAATTAAAAATGATAATGATTGCCAACATATCATGTCCTTACTATATTTATATCTTATTCATAATTCATCAAGCAAAAAATATTATATTATATTATATTCATTTATTTTTAATTTTAAAATACTCATCTAAATACCATTTTCTATTCAATGCATGCTCGTGTGTGATGATTGAGTTTGGATCAAGATTGAATTTGAAAATACTTATTGAAACTAGCTCATCAATATCTATAAAAAAAATTAAAAATTTGTTCATTTCTACTTTCAAAAATATTTTTGAAATAATTTATGTGTTTTGTTTAAATTTATAATATTTTGATATACTGATGTCAAAAATAATATATTTTTTAAAATTAATATTTTAATAATAAAGCTATTATTGCATCATCAAAACGGATGGAAATTTTGATCTTGAATCGAACACTGTTCCAAAAATGGCAACATAAATAGTTAAAATGCGCGCTTGACGTGCCGTAAAGCGTGGGGTAAATAGAAGGTGGACATGATTAGAAGAGAGCTCCTGGGCTAAGAAAGCCTAATCAATGGCTGGTTTGGGCTTTACCAAGAATCTCCTTTTTCACCGGTCCCCATCATTTTTAAATAAATACACAATGGTCCCCATCTTTATCTTCATTCATCATTTCTCTCTCTCTCTCTTGTATATAATTATAGATAGATAGATTGGTAGGCTGGCTGGCTTTTAGCATTAGTAGGCTAAGATAGGCTAGCCTGCAATTGTAGTTCCCATTTGAGAGGGACTCGGGAACGGTTACCATTTTTAGCAATTTAATATAGCACTGGCTTTTTGATCGACCACCTTTTTGCCTATCGTTTTTTTAGCAAGAAAACTAGCTAGGTGCGTTATAACCTTAGCCTAACTTTCTTTTCTTTCTTTTTTTCAATTTAGCAGGCTTTTTTTAAAAATATATATATATATATATATATATATTAAAATAAACCTTTTAAATTAGCATATTAAAAGTACTGAAAAATATCAATTTAATATTTTCTCTAAACAATTTTATATTTACATTTAAAAAATAGATAGATATTTTATCACCACTAACTTTGAAGTAATATACAAACATATGCGATCAATTCTAAGCAAATTTTCAGCTCATTCCTATTTTTTACTTCATTTTACACTTTTCTCCTTTTGATTATTTTTTAATTAATTTTCTTCCTTATTTTAATAATAATAAAATTAAAAAAAAACTCTTCACTTGCAAGTTACATGCATTGAGCCCTTAATCAAATACAATATAAATCGAGTGAAGATGTGTATCCCTCGTAAAAACCTGAAATATTTTTAGTTTACTCACTCACTTGAATCCATAAAATATATTTTCTAAAAAAAATGTTTTTTCATATTCAAAAATAAAATAAAATATAAAAAATGTTTCGCAGATTGTTCTTTCAAGTAGATTATATATATATATATATATATATAGATTGAAAAGAATTTTAAATATATATATATAGAGATTGAAAAGAATTTTAACTAGATGTCCATCTATTTAATTTACGCCAGTAAATTGATTCAAGCTATAAAATACAATTCGAGATATTTGCATAGTGATCAAGTCAAAAAAATAAATGAAATTACTACCCTCAAATCAAATTACCTTTAATTTTGAATCATCGATCATGGCGGGGACAAAAAGCATAATTCTCCCAGCCTCTAAAGAATATATGGCTCTCGACGAATAATCAATGGGTCTTAATTCAAGATTTATATATTTTCTACCTCATAACTCCATGCATGTGTCTTTGGTAGCTAAGTGGCTTAGAAAATTTTAGAAGCATCTATCACGAATGGGACAAAAGAGGATCGATCTAACCATTTATTATTATTATTATTATTATTATTATTCGTATGGCTGGGAAAACACAACGAATTAACCTAAAATCAAAAATTCAAAACCTAATTTATATGTATTTTGACTTAAATTAACATGATTTAACCTAATCAGCCCTATAGATCAATCCACATCCTGGTCAAAATGTGTTTGATTTTTAAAAAACAACATGGTTTTTTTTTTAATATTAAGCCAGACTAACAACTCGACTTGTAACGTAATCTCGTGCTAAGATAATTAATAGATTGGATTTGACAACCATGCTTATGACACGTTAAAAAAGTGTGGAAGTTTAGGAATGATCAACGGGAACATTATTCGAGGAAGGAAAAGTGATGCATGAGGTATTGTAGATTTCAGTGTTTCTCAAATTTCTAATTATTGCTAAATTGAACCTATAGATAAAACACGATAAATATATACCTAAGGGCAAATATGTTTAATTAGAACGACTTTAATAATGGTTTGAACTTAAATATTGTTAGGTCGCTGTCGAGACATCCATCCTCTTCATTACTACGTGCATGGATGTGCAAACTCAGACACACCACTAGATCATATCCGCCATAAATGAAAATAAAATTCAAGTTTTTAATTAATTAAATGACCTATATCTGTATTTGTTTTGGATACAAGTAAACCCGTCTCTAAAAAATATAATTTATGAATTTAAATAAACAATTAAAACCATAGTTGTACTAGATTTTTCACTGAAAATCTTAAATATTAGGAAAGGACAAAAAATTCCTGAAGATTTTGACAGCCATCCCGGTTTAAAAATACAATTATAAAATTGTTTTTTCCTTCCTTCCATGTACTAAAATTCAGTCAAAGGTGTTACCAAAAAAGAGAAGAGAAGAGAAGGTCAACGAGTATTTATTTCAATTTTCGAATTTCCAAAGCTAAATTTAAAAAAGATTGGTGTAGATCCCATGATATTTTTTATTTAATAAATTTAGCTTCTTCTTTTTTGGATTTTTCGTTTTAAATTCTAATTATATTTTCCCATTCATAAACTTAAGTAACTAACACAGATTTAAAGAGCAAGATTCGAAAAAATGATAGCCCCCCAATTTGATTTTCAAGATGCATTTATGATTGTTTTTTAAGGCATGTGTTACTCTAATCGGAGTTTTGGCAATGGAAATTGGATAGGAAAGCAAAAACGAGGGTTTGAATTTTGAGTTTTGCGCATGGCAAGAGATATCGGGAATGAATATCTATTTAAAACGTTCTTATGTACGAATAAATATAGAGTTGAAAGAAAAAAAAAACACAATATTTTAAATAACACTTATACTTTTAGATCATTTTCATTTGCTGATGTCTAAAACAAAATTTTAAAAATAAAAAAAAATATTATTTTGATGAATTTTCAAATAAATTGTTTTTTTTTAAATAACTTCTACTATAATACCACACAATCACTTCGAACTAACAAAAATCTGGTTTTTTTTCTTCCATATTTTGATTTTATTTTTCCTCTCAAATCCCCACGCATGTTATATTATATGACAAAACACAAAAAAATGTTTGCTTGAGTTCATATGTCAGGTTTGAGAGTTCATCATCCATATGTGATTGGGCTCCTTACTCATATAATCTTGGTCTTGACACTTGGCTGATCCCCTAATCATTGATTTGGTGATTCGTCAGACCCATATATTCTTATAATGAGTTTAACAATTCTTCAAACCTATATATGATTGAACCCATGAATATTGAGTCTAATAGCTTGTCAAACCAGTATATATATCTGGATTCAATACTTAATGGATACTCCAAATATATTGGGTCATCACCCTCTTTCTAGTACTTTTCTTTTTTAGAAAGAATCTCGATAATAATAGAACATGCTGAATCATTTCAGTACATGAAGTTGTGTTTCGTGAGAACACAAGTCTTTTGAGAGATAGAGATAGATGCAGCCACAGAAAAAAATATGCATTGTGCGAGAAAGAGAACTTTGAGAGATATAGTCTTGACTATCAAATGTTTATTAAAAAATAAAAAAAAATGGTTTCTTTTAAGCTAATTGTCAATCCATTGAATGTACAACTTGAACTAATGTCAAACTAAGAAAAAATAACATGAATTAATATATAATTAATTACATTATATATTTAATTACACGCACATATTCGTTCGTCAAAAAAAAAATGAAGGACAGATCACTTTATAATATCATGAATTAATAATAAATAACTCATGATCTGTGTGATTAATTAGGATTGGGGGACGAAAGAGAGACGAACCCTTGCTTTGAAACCCCTAACATCACTCTCTAATTCTACGTGTGGGAAATTTCTCACTGTGCAAAGAACGCCTTAATTAGGAAGCATGATAATAAGATGGCCTGCTTTCTTTTTTTCTCCAAGCTTTTATTAATGAACTCCACGTAGTTGTATTTAAAGTATAAAAAACCTTTCCCATTCGTAAGTTTAAGAGGTCAGCTGAAGTTTAAAAACCCTGATTATTTTATTATCAAATAATTATTATGACTCAAGAATTTAATTAAATTGTTAGTTGAAACCTCATTAATACTTTTTATATTAATTTTTTTTAACAAAAACCCTCTTAATATTATGAAGAGGTTTCTATTTCGGTGGAGTGAACAAGATTTATTATATGGTTAATCATTGAAATTTAAAGTTGATGAAGATATGGAATATGGATCCCATAAACCACGTACCAAGTGGCTGGCTCATATATAAAAATATAGTTGGAATCATCCATAGAAAGCACAATTCCATGATTCCTAGCTTATATGACTACTTAATAATATTGCATTACTTAAAAAAAAAAAGAAAAAAGAAAATGGAATTAATTTTCTTTCAATAAGTACGTATGCGCGTCATAAGCTTTGTTCAAGAAACCAAGCATCCGACAGGGAGAAAGAGCGGTCAAGTAGCCACCTCCATTGTCGTGTCTACGGGGTGGTGGCCCTCCCATCCGTCGTAAGGCTGCCAAGCATTTGTGTTTAGCTCATCTCATTGATATTGCATCCGACCAAGTTGAAACCCGGCCAGTGGCTGCACGTCTCTACTCAGTCTGCTTTCTGCAATAAGAACAGGAAATTATTATTAGTTCTTAATAATTGTACTTTAAAGTTTACAGGTCTCAACAGCAATGTTGTTTGAACCGAAGGGACATCCAACATGGCTAGAAATCAGAGGGTAGGCTAATTAGCATGCAATAATCAACTTAATTAAGTGTATATTTGACTGACATGATAATATAAATCATATTTTAACTGATCGTTATTTTTTTATATGAGATAATTAATTAGTATGGTATTAAAGTTTTTTTTGACTTAGCAGTCACGGATTTAAATCCCATTATCTCTATTTTATTTCATAAAAATTAAGCATAAAATAATTTAAATACATGTAAGTTTCAAACTCAAATAACTTTTAATTGAGAGAATATATTAGAAAATAATACAAGTCATATTTTAATATTAGATAAGATAGTCACACTTTACATGTACATGTAAATCGAATAACATGTTATTCGATTTTTAAAGATGGTTTGCCTTGTAAGATTATCATATTGATGTTTTTTAAATGATTTTAATATACTGATTTTCAAATTTTAAAATATATAAATTATTTTAATATATTTTCAAGTAAAAAATATTACGTGTCGCAGTACCAAACACACGATAAGAAAATATAATTGAATATTTATTTAGAGTAGGCAAACCCCACCTTTAATTTGAGATTTTTTTGTTTAGAAAATTCATTGATTAAAATACACAAACAAGTGCAGCACTACTACCATGAGTTATAATTGTATATTCAGTACTTTTCCCCCATCATCATCCTAATAAAATTAATATGAATATAATATATCTTTCAAATTAAATCTGCTAAGATATCATTGGAATATGTCTGATACAAGTTTAATATGCATTATGTTAATGTGTATTTCAGTAGCTAATTTGTTTATGATATTAACTATGCTCATGCATGCATGCATGTATGCATGTACATGTTACCATAAAACATGTAGTAAGGACATGGTGGGAATTTTTCTCAATTATAAAGCAATGCAACGCGAGCGTGATATTTTGATTATTTTCTACACGAGAAATTTGACCTACCTTTTTTTCTCATTTGTATAACACTCGCTCGCTCAAAAAAAAAAAAAAAAACACTTCAGCACTCATAATTTGTTTAATTTTAAAGGAGCATTTCTTTCATATTTTACCCCAACATCAATCACGTTGGTACGAAAAGGAAACTCTCGTTGTTTATTTCCTTGACACGATTGAGGTTCAAATTAAATTAACAGCGAAGCAAGGGGCTGATTTGGTAGGCGTGGTGCTGCCACCAATTCGTCAAATCCTTAGTACAAGTAATTAATGTAAACAACACTATTTTTGTGATCATGTTGTTATTATAAACATAAGAGTGCTGCTACCACCACCACCAAGTTAGGATATATATATATACTTTTATATCAATAACAACAATAGTTATAGGACCTGACACAATATAAATCCAGCTCAAAGTCTAGACTGGAAAGTTAACCTAATTTCCAGGAAAAATAAATCTAATGAAAAATACATGAGGTTGTTTTGTGTGTGTGTGTCTATATATATATATAAAATATATAACATTAACTTCACTTGAATTGGGTCTTGAGCCGGCAAGTGAGTGAGTTGAGTTTTTTAAAGTGAACTAAGAGATCAATTTGTAGGTCATCACAGAGATAATAACGTTGCCATTACCGTTCTCTTGAGGGAGTTTTCAAGGTACACGAACGATGCGATGATAAAGTATTTGTGATCTACATATATAATATAAATTAAATTTGAGTTAAGACGTATATATTTTATAAAAATTTGAGACAATCAATATTTTACTTGCTAATTTATACCAACAAAATATACTTTTTAAAATACGAGATGGAGATAACAATAATTAGAGAGATACTGAAAGAGCGTGACGCGATAATATTATTCAAAAAGTTGCCGGATTATAATTTGAAGTCAAAATCCAAAGTCGAGAGAAGGGTTGATTTTCTAAGCAATGACTTTTTTTCGAAATATGAGGCAGAATAATTACTCGGATCAAATGCACATGAATGGAGATCTCAGATTTTCACTTCAGTATGTTTCTTACCTTTTGCCCTACATATGTCCGTCCATGATCATTGCGTCGCTGCCTCCTGGTTCTTTGTGGAAGACATCGCGGCTGCAATTCACACTCGACAAACACCAACCCACAGAATGACATAGCTCCCTCCCATCGCCAACCCACAGAATCACATCACATCAATTCAATTCCCTTGACATCACATCTGATCGCGATTCAAAAATATTTTTTAAAAATTAATTTTTATTATTTTAAATTAAATTTGTTTTGATGTTTCTAGATTATTATCATGTGTTGATGTTGAAAATATTTTTTAAAAATAAAAAAATATTTTAATACATCTTTGAATAAAAAATACTTTTAAAATCAATGACACGCAGTTACCACCTCCAACAATCAGTATATAAACTCAACATGGAAATCACACCGGAGATTAGTACTAGTGGCCTTCTAGATTAATGACTCTTAAAGTAATTAAAATAATCCCTAATTTGGATCATCACTGGTGCTTTGCTAAACCACAACCAATAAAATCTCTAATTCTCTCTTATGACAAGGGGAGTGACGCAGATCGATTTCTACACACACACACACAGATATATATATATAAAGATCATTGATCCTTATATGGCTTGAAGCATAGCTAAAGCCCTGTTTATATTATGCCGGTTGATTTTAATTAAATATATCGTACACTGTAGTCATACATATAAATATAACCCCACTAGTATACCTGCACTACTTAAGCACTGTAGCCCAGAGATGATCCTAGCAATCTCATATTTAAGTTGTAATTCTATGAACAAAAGGAATGTATATAGACATATCACCATCTCTCTCACTCTCTCTCTCTCCCCCCCACATTCATTGCTGAATGATGATTCTGCCCCGTAGTTCATTGCTCATCTTCCGGATTTAACCACCATTGAACAACACCACACAGCACAAAGATTTTCGAAAAAACAAAACGAAAACCTATTCTCATAAGTGGATAAGTCCTCTTAATCCACTCCAATATTTAAGGAATCCCCTCACAGAGCCTACACAATCTTTCAGATAAGAGAGAAATTCATCACTAAATCTCGGCTTAATCTTTCAACTTAGTCCCCCACGCACGTTTTATTGCCTGATGAGTTCTTTTCGTTTTGCTCTTTATCCTGAACTCAACGGCCAAACCAGCTTTGACTTGTATTAGTTATAGCTAACACAGTTAATCAATCACTGCGTTGATAGCCCCTTTAATCTTCTCTTTCTAACCACACTCGTACATTTTCCTAAGTTTTTGCACTGTTCATGGACTGCTTCAGAGAAATAGAGGGCAAACAAGCTCATGATCCTCTTTTCCACAGGATGAATAAACAGCCACGTCGTGTTTTTGTCCATGGTCCGATTATTGTTGGTGCCGGTCCTTCTGGCCTTGCCGTGGCAGCTTGTCTCCGAGAAAAAGGTTTCCCGAGTCTGGTACTAGAGAGATCTAGTTGTATAGCATCTTTGTGGCAGTTAAAGACTTATGATCGCCTCCGCCTTCACTTACCGAAACAATTCTGTGAGCTTCCTCTCATGGGGTTCCCCAGTGAATTTCCAACTTACCCTACTAAGGAACAATTTATTGATTATTTAGAGACCTACGCACGCAAGTTTGAGATTAGACCACAGTTCAATGAGACTGTATCGCATGCCGAATACGATAAAGTTCTTGGGTTTTGGCGCGTGAAGACTATTGGGAAAAGGTTCGAGGAGACGGAGTACATGTGCCGGTGGTTGGTTGCGGCGACCGGAGAGAATGCGGAGGCAGTGGTGCCAGAGATTGACGGGACGGGAGAATTTGGAGGGGATATTCGGCATACAAGTTATTACAAAACTGGAAAGGAGTTTACAGGGAAAAAGGTTTTGGTGGTGGGGTGTGGGAATTCAGGAATGGAAGTTTGCCTGGATCTCTGCAATCATAGCGCTAGCCCCTCACTTGTTGTTAGAGATACAGTAAGTATAATCATCTTAATCAAGCATCACCCCCTCCATCCCTCTCTCTCTCTCTCTCTCTCAAAAACCATATAGCAAAAAAATCTTAAAAGGTTGATTTTCAAGCCTCTGCTCTGTCCAGTTCCACATGTTTTTGATGGGGAAAATGACTGGTTTTTCCTTCGAGCCTTTGGAAAAATTATATATTTTATTATAAAGTTTCGATGAGGAAAAAAGCTAGTTTTGATTATTCAACAATAACTGTTTGTTTGTTTGTTTTGGAGAATTCAATATGTAAATTCAAACCCCTGGTTTCGTTTTATTTTCTCCCTGTTCAGTCCTTTTTTTCTATGAAAAAGTCCAAATATAAATAAATTAAGAATGGAAAATGTTTTTTTTCTTAATTTATAAAATAAAACGCATTCAAAACTTCTTCTATCTTTGCATGTATGCTGTATTTGAGGCTCATGGGAGTTTTAGAACAATTTGTAATTGGCCTGGTGTGCATAGTGACTTCAAGTTCCAACAGCTTTCTTCTCTCTTTTTTAGCATGATCAGAGCAAAAAAACATAGGGATATTTAGATTTAAATAAATAAATAAAAATTTTGATCTTTCACTTTCTTGGGATTCCCAAGCATGCGCAACATTTGTCAGAATCGTAAAATCTTACATATATTGTCATAATCATACATCTTCCTTTTTTATGTTCCTATGATTAGTTTTATCTCTCTGTAAAGACCTCTAGTCATGCATATTCATTTATGGCCTGGCATGAACTAGCCGATATTTACACCACTAGGGCAACTAGAGGGAGCTCACCAAAATCAAATCGAGCTCTTTTTTAGCCATTCTTTAAGCTTTTTGAGTTGCAGAAACTTCTTTTTTTTTAAAAAAAAACTGAGGGATGGTTTGTGTTTCGAATGAAGGTGCATGTTCTGCCTCGAGAGATTCTAGGCAAATCAACTTTCGGGCTGTCCATGTGGCTGCTCAAGTGGCTGCCCATGCGCCTTGTCGATCGGTTCCTGCTGATAGTGTCGAGGCTAATGCTCGGTGATACGGCACGATTGGGATTGGACCGGCCAGAAAAGGGTCCCCTTGAACACAAAAACGGGTCCGGGAAGACCCCGGTATTGGATGTCGGAACGCTGGCCAAGATCAAAAGTGGAGACGTTAAGGTACTTTCACAATTATATCACGTATCAGTGTGTGTGTGTGTGTCACATCATTTTTTGTTTTGCAGTCTCTGGCATCATATGTGTGTTTTGAAATGGATCCTACTGTGCCAAACAATCGTACCATATGCTTTTCTTGATTTCATTAGATGTGTCGCGTAATTCTAATTCCCTTTTAATTTATTTTTTTTAAAATAAAATAAATTAACCCCCCCTCTTTTTTCCCCTTCCTAGCTAGTTCCCATCTGTCTAGTGACTCTAAAAATTATATTCTTGCCCTAAAATTCCTGGGTTTGCCGGTGCTGTTTTAGGTATGTCCAGGAATCAAGAAGCTAAAACGCCATACCGTAGAGTTTCTTGATGGGAAAATGGAGAATTTCGATGCTATTATTTTTGCAACAGGCTACAAAAGTAATGTCCCATCTTGGCTGAAGGTAATTTCTTTCTTATCCTAGCATCTTGATTCTTAAGATCTGTTATTAATTTTTGCACCAAGCTGATGAACAGAAAGGCTAGAGAAAAAGAGCATATGGGGTTTAATTATTTATTTATTTTGAATTGTCAGGAAGGAGACATGTTCTCGGAGGAAGATGGGTTCCCTAAAAGACCATTTCCAAATGGATGGAAAGGAGAGTGTGGGCTCTATGCAGTGGGGTTCACCAAACGTGGAATACTAGGAGCTTCAATGGATGCTAGAAGAATAGCTGAAGACATTGAAAGGTGTAGGAATGAAGAAGGGGCGTCGTATGATCATAATCATCGGTCAGTATTGTTGATGAAATCATCCTCACCATGAAGTTTTTCTTGTTTTGAGTTAGATTTATAGAGGATATCCATAAAAGTTTTTCTTGTAATGGTGTCATCCTCCAATGGTGGAGAAACTAAAAAGGCATACCATATGAGGGGGGAGGCTTTTGCAATAACTGTCTTTTCAAGATGAAACAAGCCAAATTAAGCCAAGCCAGGGAAGGAGTGATATGGGTTGGTGTAATTGTGCTGCTTTTGGAGGGAGCCTAGTTATATGATCCTCATGTACAGCTTGTACAATACATTTTTTCTTTAATTAGGCATGACTTGTAGTGAGGGAAAAAAAGAAGAAGATGGTAGCTAGATTGTTTGGCATTTGTTTGCTTAGGTGATGATATGATTGTGTTTAACCTTTTTTTTTTCTTTTCATGGTTGGGTTTGGGATGATGAGACTGTTTAACCTTTTCTTGAGTTTTTTCTCTAATTTAGCCCTTAATTCTTGTATGCTTCATTTTAGGTTCTGTTTTGGGATGGATGTATGTCATGGTGACTTTCAAAAAGATGAATTGATGACTTCTAATGAAATCCTTACATATATTATGTCTCTCCTTTCTTGGATTTGAATTTCATATATAAGGAATCAGTTTAATTTATTTTTTTCTTGAGGTCTAATCATATGCCTTCTTTTTTTGTGACTTTTGTTATGATCTTGATTTTCATAATGTAGTAATTTTCATAATGTAGTAGCAAGACCATCAAAACTTAAATGTATGCATTCGTAAGTCATCAAGATCTTATTAAATGTTAAAGAAACACCACACCATTATATATTGCTTTATTTTATTCCTTGTTTTTCCACTACAGGCAGGCGGCTAGCTGCAAGCTGGTGTATGCATTTTAACCTTCAATGTCCAAATGTTTGATTTGGCTTTCAAGTTAAGTACCACATAAAAATCCTATTAAAGATGATGAAGAACTTATTGAACAAGTCCAAATTAACTCCCGGCTATTATTAATTACCCTCAATATGTAGTCTCCAAACAAAAAGTTCTCTCAATATTTCTATGCTCCATCCATTTAGAAATTTTCCCGATCAAGTCTTTCAATCCAATATCTCCCAAATTGATAACACATCTTTCTAAGAATCCCAAATGATCATCTGTATCCGGTTGTGTTCATTTGTGAGCAAAAGCAGTATTCGTGCATATATTTCACGTTATGCATGCTACTAGCAATGTAGAGGTATTGCATCTACATGGGCTAAGTTCTTTTTGAAAAATTAATGTTTCCATAAACTATGGATGCTACATGGAAGACTATGACTATTTGTTTTTCAAAAAGTAAGGGGGTAACTTGAAATGGGTACGCATATGTGATGTTCTTTGAATCTTTTTAGTGATCTTAAAGCAATATGAATGATCTTAATAGTCATACAGCTAAAAGCTAGCTAGGTAACAAAGTCATCGATTTTCATCGTCATGAAAAGTCAAAATAGAATTGTAATATATGATTAATCATTGAAGCTTCTCTAACCTATAAATATAAAAGAAACTATCATAAGATATGACATCAATAATTAGTGCGTTCAATTCTTATAGAATATGACAGTTGCTAGACATGGCAACAAACAGATTCTAATTAATTAGTCAATGATATAAAATTAACCTGGAACTTAAAATCAATTATACTATCTATGTGAATCAGTAATATTCATATGCTTAAACATGAATTTTAATAGGCAGATTGCAATACAAAAATTGAAAATCCATAAAAAAATAAACTCCTAACACATCTTCATTTGTCTTATTTATCTAATTATTTCCATTTCCTAACATACATAGTAGTTTTAAGCAAATTAATGCACATTCTTAGAAAGAAAGATAATGTTTGTAGTTAAGATAATGTTTATTTTTTTTATATTAGACCGTTAGAATTATAAAAGGAAGAAAACCAAATTCATTATTTATATATATATATATATATATATATATATATATATATATCACTATATTCTTATCTCTCCTAAAATTATGTTCAGAATCATGAAAAAGGTGAAATGAGAATGTTTTAAAAAGGATTACCTATCATTATAACATCCAAAGACTCGTTCATTAGATCTCTCGATGAACTACGAGGGGGGGAAAGCTTGTAAAAAATGAAAGAAACTTTAAAAATCTAGAAAATATCTAGTTAAATCCTATTATTCAAATTAAGAGGAATATAAACTTTAAAAATCACATCATTATCTATATATATATCACTTAAAATTATTTATGTGGTTATGCTTTTTGGTATTATTTTTATGTGAAAGCGGGTTATGTTCAAAGTCATTATATTGCCATGTCTTTTTTTCCTCAAATTGGCCTGTACTTTTTCTCCAATCCTAGGTGTATGAACAAGAAAAAAAGACTTTGCACTTTCTTTATCAATGAAGAAGCTTGTTTCCATCAAAGGGTGGGGCGCTATTTCTCTGCAAATTCCAATCAAAGGCATGTGTGGGAGGTTAGCACTTAGGGGACTCTTGTGTGACCTATGAGATCCAAATGTCTATCTACATTGGACCCATTTGGACCTTTATTACCCCATAAATTGTCGTTTCCTCCCCCCTTTTTTTTATTTTTCTTAGAATTATATTGCAATTAGTTTAAGAAAGGATCTTTTTGATTGCCCAACAAAATCTTATATCTAAAGCTAGTTTGGTTTTTTGATTGTTATTTTAGCACCCTCTTTGATTCCAAAGATAATTACGTTTAGGGATGGGTCATGGATGAAAAAACATATTGGTAGTTAATTATTTTTTTCCCATAAAAAAAGTGCTTACATATTTCCAAATGAAATCTAAAAATGTTAAAAAGACATTAAAAAACCAAAGAGTGTGAGAGGGAGAAATAATATTGCATTTATAAATTACTCACCAATGGATTAGCCTTATACATTCATTACGTTGCTATAGTTGAACTAATAAAGTAAGAGGAAAAGAAAATCAAAATCTCATAGGAAAACCATCAGAATATGGAATTAAGATATTAGAAATGTTTTATAGATAAATAAATTTAATATTAAAAATATAGATTAAATAAAAATATAATTTCTAATATTAAGCTATTGAAACACAATTAAATAAGTAAAAAAACAGTATCAATATATAACATAACAATCAAAAGGAACAAATCAAAAATGATATCTACTCACACATAACATAGCAATTTTAAACAACACCAATACACAAATAAAAAATAATGAACACCATACAAAATCAAAAACATTAAATCTCAAAAACCACATTAGTATCATGTCAAGATCAAACCATTATGTCTTGGATAAACATGTTGCAACTAAATCCTCTCAACCTTACCACAAGGCATTGATTATGGTCGTATTTCAATTCAAAATAAATCTTTGACGACATCTCACCCTCGGGGTTCCTATACAACAATATGGCCCCTGACACTTTAAAAATTCATAATTATATGCAATGGATTCAAAATCATTTACAATAATGAATGTTTTTGTCATAAAAATTAGAATATGTTAAGAATTATTCAAAAATTCATTTAAAATTCAAAATGAACCTTTCAGGGTAGCTGGAGTCAACCTAGAGAGATTGGAATATGAGACATGATGTTGGCATGTGTAGCTCATGTGTTATCAATATTGTTGGACTATTTTTATGGTTACGCGTATCAGTGATGTGTGGTACCACATCGGAACTTGTAGGATGAGATCAAGCTGTCTAAAATTTTAGAGTTTTTTATGTTCTCTTCTCTTCTTTTCCTTTTTAGATCAAAAGCGTCAAATGTAATAAAAGTCACAAATTTGATGTAGTTGTGCTACCTCTTCTTATTTTTTATGACATACCTTTTTTTTGTTTGAAAATAAATCTTGTCAAGTTTTGGGTTTGTACCATATAACTGTGCGCCAAGTTCTTAAAGCTCTAAGTATTCCCTTTCCTCTCATAATTTGAATTTGAGACCTAAGTATTTGCAAGAAAATCTAAAATTTAATCATTGATGCATTTATATGTTTTTAAATTATATAATTTAAATTAAATTTGTCTTGTATTGATTGGATTTTTTTTATAGGGTGTGTTGTGTGAGAAAGAAAAGAAAAGTATGATAAAATATATAATAATTGACTCGATACTAATTCAATCTGTCTTTGCACTTGCAAAGAGGTCATGTTTACAATCCTCCTCTTAAAGAATTTGAGTTTAAAAAATGACTCACCCTTAATTTTATAGTGGCGATGAATTGATCAATAATATGATAATACATAACACCACTCATTTATTTTGCTAATGAAGTTTCATTGGGAAATGCATTGAATGCGTGCTGGGAGCGTGATTGAACCGTTTTATTATGGGAAATTGATAGTTTTTTTTTATATATATAAAATAAAAAATAAAATTTATTTTAATATATTTTCAAATAAAAAACATTTTAAAAAACAATATTTACCACAATCCTAAACATGATCTAACTTTTATTTATAGATGATTTTCAAAAATATATTTGTCTTGAAAAGCATCAAATCATTCTATTTTTTGTGTTTTTTTGAATAATTTTGATATATAATTTCAAAAAAAAACTCATTTTAATATATTTATAAATAAATAAGTAAATAAATGCTTCTAAAAAATACTCAACATCATAGTATCAAATATCAACTAATTATAGCTCGAAGTGTTCTATCTATTACATAACACCCTGCATTGAATACCATGAGAAATCAATAGTGGTCCAGCCGTGGGGTGCGTACAGTATCATCCACAGCCACAAGCTCACGATAGGCACATAAATTTTCACTAAATCCCCTCTCCCATCCCAGAGGGCGTACAACACATGGTGCACATGGTCACTGATCTTGACCGTCCAATTTGGCTAGCAGCTAGCTAGCTAGTAGCTACTGTGGTCCAATAATAATAATATAATAATTAAAATAATACAAAAAAAGGAATGATGTCCTAACGGTTTGACATGGACCATTTGCAGGCTTTCATGATTGACTGGCAAAGGTCAGTGTCCATGAAATAGTCATCCATCAAGACAGTATAAATCTATGAATGGCTTCGCCATTGTTCCTTGGAATGTCTGTCACGACATTAGGGGCAGCCCTCCATATGTATGACCGAATCGATCCCATATTATCTTTTCCTTTAATGGTAGCGTATAGACACTTGGAAAAATAAATAAACAAACAAATAAATAGGAAAGATAAATAGCGCTGGATGATCCTATTGTAATATTCGAAGATGTATTTATCTCCAACGCAGTTTAGAAACGCGACATATATGTGTTTTTTTTATTTTTAGAAGTGTTTTATATTTAGAAATGTATTAAAATATTTTTTATTTTTAAAAATTATTTTTGATACATGAAAATAATCTAAAAATATTAAAAACATTTCATTTAAAATATTTTTTTCAAAAACATGTTTGAAAAAACACTGACAAACAAGGAAAATTCAAAAAAAATAGATATATTTATATTGATTTTGATAGTAAAAATAAATTTAATATTCAACCTCTGTGTAAAACCAAGTCTAAATAAAGTATTAATTAATAAGATATGCAGTCTCATCATTCAAAATCAGCAGTAGTTCTGTAGTTTTTTATTTATTTATTTATTATTGTTGTTGTTATAACAAAGCACTCATGCACACCTTTAATTTCTCTCGTGTAAGATTTGTTTTACTTTGTTAAAAGTTAAAACATCATCGCAGTCGCAGTCACAACATGATAATTGCGTTCAAACTTTCAACGAGATACAGAGATTTAGTAAAATCGAACTTTAAATGACACTTTTAATGCAAGCTAACACTTTTTAAAAAATTAGCAATAAACACCTATAAACTTTTATTTATTTTATTTTCAGTTCTTAATTACGTCCACGACAACATTATTATCTCAACGCATGAGCGCAAGCAGATGGAAACAGAATCTCAGTTGTGATTTGAAAAGAAAAGGTCCCATCAAGTTTGATTTATACATGAACAGTAGTATATATTCCATCTAAAATAGGAAATTACGGGTACGATCGAGGCTCGACCACTGTCATAATAAATCTCTTATCTGCAAGTTCATGTTCGGTTCTTATTGTTCTATCTGTGTGTTGATTATCTATATCCGGTGGCCTGATGATGCCTTTGGTTTAAACCAAAGGCAAAGATTCAACCGAATATCACAAAGATCCAAATGAGAGGAGATTCCAATCGATTCAACTACTTGATGGAGCTCACTTTTTCAGACTGGCCGGCCCCATGCAGCAAGCTTGAGGTTTCCAAGGCTCGCAGAACTCCTGAGTCGATGGGAGCTAGCTAGATCTTTATGAGTGTGTGTGTATATATGAAAGCTGCAGGACAAGCAAAGGCGTGCGTATTCATGAGAACGACACCGTACTGATCGTGAGCTTGAAGATCATGTCACTAACTCGCTAGTGCATCGCCATGATTCACCGGCCTCATCTCTTTCCTTCTATCTTTCTGAGCTTCGGGACCGCAGCGAGACCGCGACCATTCTTCATCTCATTCCCACATGCGTGTACAGATTCCAAAGTGGAGGAGTGCTCGCGCAGGCTTCTCTCTCTATCGATGGAAACACGGGGAGGGATCAATTACACGCAGGTTTTGGGATTTCCCTGGTTAATGATCATGGGGTGTGGGTTTTTCTCTGGCGCCTAGCCATGCGAGACAGCTGCTATGAAAGGAGAAGATCCAGGCCACTTGCTCATCTGTGAAAGAAGAAGATACTTCTTTTTTTGCTTTTTCTGAATTTTAATCATAAAAAGTAGCATATGTTTCTTTCTAGCTAGTCAAAAGTCAACTACTTTTCTCTACCAGCACAGCCATGCTCCTTCTAGTTCTAGCAAAACCCTTTTTCCTTTCACGATCCCCCCTTGTTGCCTTGTCAATTTTCTCTGGAATGTAATCGAAATTCCCACTCAAGAAATGGACAGGGACATTCGATCCCCATTATCACAAGTGAAGTTGACAAGGATACTAATCCCTTTTCAATATCAAATCAGCAACGGTGAGATTTTGCAGCCGATCTGTATTCCGTTTTGTAGCGTAACTCTAACCTCTTCCGTTGATAGGGGCTTTGTTTGCCTGTGGTTTATAAAGCCCATTTTACTTCAAGTTTTTTGTTTTTTTCAAAAAAAGAAAAGAAAAGGTGGTAAAATGCGGTGAGCGTGGATCGAACACGCGACCTTCAGATCTTCAGTCTGACGCTCTCCCAACTGAGCTATCCCCGCTTTAGATGGCATTTACACTTAGTAATATTATATTAACATATATAATTTAATTTAATTTAGGTGTAATTTGAGGATTTTATTGTGTGGTCCATGCAGCCATGAATGATATCGTTTTCAATTTTTAGGTTCATGTACCAGCACTTATTTTAAAGGATATTATAGACGGTGGAATGCTCTGGAGAGATTTCCTTTTTGGCAATGCAATGAGCTTGAATCACAAACATTAACGGCACTGAGATGATCCCTCCCATGCTTCAAAGAAGAGAAATTGATATGTGACATAATGGTAAGAGTTTGGTGTTACATGATTTGTTTTTATTGTGATTTCAGATTCTGAGTTTTTTGGTTACTCGAATGATGATATTTAGAGGCCTATATAATCATTAACTTCCAAATTCATAGAATTAATCGAGCTACTTGTAAATTGACCCGAACAACTTTGATTAAAGAAAAATTAATTTTTCTGCAAAAATATTTTTCTTGTTGTTATAAATTAATTTTTAAAATTATTTTAATGTGCTAATACCAATAGTACTTTTCTAAAAAAAATATTATTATTATTAATTATTTATAAATAAATAAATATTTTAAAAACAACCACAAATATAATCACGCAAACACCATGGGGTGCTGTGTTGGTGCCGACTGAGGAGGTCTGCTTCCTTGCCATCGTCCATTTGCTTGAGCTTTGTAGAGGAGGAGGATAGGCAATTCGGAACTAGGCCTGGATGCAGCAGCTCAGCTTGTGCTTATGGTAGAGCTGGGCTAAATGATTTAAAATGGAAGCACAATATGGGCTTAGTCTGTCCATGGGCCTTGGGTTCTTTTTTAGGGGCTCAAGGCCCACGAAAGTTTTTTGATTGAGCTCTTATGACATTCCATAGATTAGTTTTGTTTTTTAGTTGGGTATTACTGACACGTGTGCTTGCTAATTGATGTCATGCTTTGTTACAGAGAGAAGTTTTTTTTTAAGACTTCAACCCGTGATTCTCAGTAATAAAATTAAAGAATATTTTATTGTTTCTAATACAAATTAAAACAGCCAATCAAAAACTAATTAAAAGGTGGCAGGTAAAGTAAAGCTAATGAGAAGACATCAGAATCCACTTGAGCATCATTTTTTTTTCTTTAGAGCTTCTAAACATGAAATAAATTATTTATAACATTAAATTTTATGTTAAATTATTTTATATAATTAGATTTAGATTTTAAGTTAAATTAAATCAAATATTAACCTGGAAAAACCGGTTGGGTAGTACCAATATTTTCTTTATAGATTAAAAAGAATATTATTTTAATAAAAATAAGTAATCCAATGAATGACTCGGGCAGTTTCCCAAACTAATAATCAGGGCAGGTTTAAGACGAAAGGAAACATAAATAAGCCCAGCATTGAATGGACAAGTCAGGGCCGAAGACCCATGTCATTCTAAAGTTGGCATAATGACCGGCCCAAAACGGTCCTTGTATAGAAAACCCTAGACCTTCACCGTATAAATTCCAATACTTTAGTCCCCGGTGATAGGGTTTGTGCAGCTGAAGAAGAAGACGAAGAAGAAGAAATGGTATTCTTCCTTTACTTCGAAACAACAGTAAACAATAGCGTTTGTTGCTCGATGATACAGTTCTGAATTTTGTTTTGTAGGGGAAAGGAACAGGTAGTTTTGGTAAGAGAAGGAACAAGACACACACTCTCTGTGTGCGATGCGGTCGCCGCAGCTTTCATCTCCAGAAAAGCCGATGTAGTGCTTGTGCCTTTCCTGCTGCCCGTGTCAGAAAATGTAAGTTGCTCCCTTTTAATGGATCAAGAATCGATAGATAAATGTTGTTTTTTTTTATCTAAAGCAAATTTGATTTCTTCTCTTTGTTTATTGTTATGATCATGTTGCCTGCCTTTGTGCTATTTAACATTTTTGGGATTTTTGGGATCTTGATCTACTTTTGCCAGTTTTTAAGACCCTCTTTTAGATTTATTCTGATTTTTGGACCGCGAAAACATTTATTGTTTTTGCTTCATAGGGCTTGTTTTCATGTTTGAGCGAAGTTGGATTTGAGGGTTGTTTTTTGGCAAACGGTGACAAATTTGTAATTTTGTATGGATGTTCTGTATTTGGTTTCCTAGATAACTGGAGTGAGAAGGCCATTCGCCGAAAGACTACTGGAACTGGCCGCATGAAGTACCTCCGACACCTCCCACGCAGGTTCAAGAGTAACTTCAGAGAAGGTAAAATTAAAATTCAGTTCTTTGCTGATGCAAAATTTATTTGTCGTTTCAGTTTTGATGATACGTTATTCTTTGGTTTATTTAGGTACTCAAGCCGCTCCAAGGAACAAGGGAGTTGCAGCAGCATAGTAAGGCTTTGAAGGGCAATGAAAGCCTGTTTTGTTTCAATGTTTTTAAATTTGCAAACAAGAAGTTTTGAATTGTTATTTAATTGCTGTTACTTGTTAGCCATTGGAAGATGTTTTCAGCAACGGAGAGCAACAAATATTTACCATTCTAGAATATGGCTATCACCTTTTCACGTACTCTACAGGTCTACCGAGACTTTAATATCTAGTTTGTGTTTTTCAACATCCTTTTGGGTCATGGGATGTTGGCATCTGACAAAAATGGCTGCCTTTAGGTTGTGGTTTCACTTATTTGTTCTTTAACATGCGTTTAGATGTAGCTTGGGGGGATTTAGATAATGAATTTCGATTGGCTCAGTCCAGGCTTCTGAGTAGCATCTTGAATTAAGGATGGTATAATATGCAGAGCTGAATCTATGTGGCCTTAGCTCCACAGTCGGATGATATATCGCATAGTTTGACACCAGCAATGAAATGCATCTATGTTGGTATGATTGTTTTTGCTGTAACAAGGTCTTTGCCAATTCCAACTATATTGAGTACCGCTTCTTGCCTCAAACCTGACCGTGTATGGTGTGAGAGGCTTGTGAGCATGATTTTGTTGTGCTTTGGTAATGTTGTGACTTTTTTAAAATGTTTTTTTAGAAATGTAATCAAATGATTTTATTTTTATTTTTTAAAATTTATTTATAACATGACACGTGAAAATAATGCAAAAATATTAAAACTATTTAATTTAAAAAATTAAATTTTTTATTTTTTTAAAAAATACTTTTGAAATGCTATCAACATATTATGTGGTCAATTAGAGCATCTCAAGAGAGTTATTTAGCAAGGTTAAATTAATGGTATGAATTTTTAAATAGTGCAATTTGATATTTTTTATATTTACATTTTCTATGGAAAAAAAGTTATTTAGAGTAGCTTATTTTATTTTGATATAACTATTTATTAATAATAAATAACTAATACAAATGTAATTAAAATTATTTTTTTACATAAAAATATATATCAAACAATTTTTGACATTTGGACAAATATATAGAAATAACTTTTTAATTTAAAAATACTATTTTAACTCTTCAACATATCTTTCCTCCTATAACTATGAAAAATTGAAAATAAAGAATAAAAACTAAAAAATAATATCCTTTTACTTTGGCTTTTTTTTTAGCTCTCCCAGATCTTACAAAGCATCTTTTTGGATAAATGTCCGAGCCTTATTTATTATTATACCATGGGAGACCACTTTCGGGAAAACAAAATTTTTCCCATAATGGAACGCCTGTTCTTCATTGGTTAAAATTTGGACCTACCTTTAGTGAAACCAATTGATGGGTAAACGCTCGCAACACTCACACATCCAGATCACCTCAACTAGGATTCATATTCGTTTCAAATACCATAGCATGATTTGTTGATATCTTTGCAAGCAGCCACAGATCCTACCTCCTTGACTTCGCTCCACCAGCATAAGACAAATTACATGTGCTCGTGCTTTTCAAAACATTTCGTCCACGGAGTTAGATAATTAATCAACCTTAACAGCAAAATCCTTGAGTTCATTGGTTAAACCAGTGCCAGAGTGAAACTCAAACTTTATAATCACAAAATCAAGTTATAGCTCCATTTTTTAAGCAAGCGAAACTTGCAGCCACTCCAACACTGCCCTCTCATCACTGGAGCAAGGACACAATGCATATTGTATGGTGAACCGCTCAACCTGTCCAGCTCTACCCTCCAATGTGTTTTTCTTGTACACCTCGATTGAATTCTGTGAGCTTGTAAGAGCACGACGGTAATCTGCTAAACAGAAAAAACACCTTACGTCAATGACGGTCTCCGTCCGATGTCTCATCTATCATCTACGGGGCATCAAGTGCATGGAGTTCAACAGGAAGTGTAAGATTTTGATTATTACCATCTTATAATCCATTTGACAGATTTGGGAATTTAGTTGCAATTCTTGCCAGGAATAGGATGGAAACATTGCTCTATTTATATAGGAATACTCACCAGGAAATGTGGGAACATGTTTGATTCCACATTCTCTTATCTCAGTGTTTGAGCCAGTAGTTCCGCAATTGAGCCATGTGCAGTAGCATTTCATCACGACCTTGATTGGTAACACCGCTGGTCATAATCCAAGGTGGTGCAGTCTCAAAGAAGCCACGTATGAGCTCCTGAAATTCATTCACATTTTCTTCAGGCCTTTTCCCGCCGTTCCTTTTCTTCTTCCGCTTGTCACACTTGGTGAAAATTAATGTCATGGGAACCTGAGAAGAGAAAATAACCTTTAGACATCCTCCCCTTCCATCCAACCATGACTTAGATATAATAGCAAGTGCTATCTTTAACGGGGAGAGTTTCTAATCTACATATAACTTTTAGCAAGTTCTATGAGGAGATTTAAATCAGACTTGAAACCCTAATGTCCATTTATATCAATACAGGAAAAAGAAGATGCAACTGAAGTCACTGGCAAGTGCTGTTCAAGTTAAACCCTGGAACATCCTAACCAAAATTAACAGTCTAGAATAGCTAGGGAAAGGAGAAAATATAAGCTGTAATTGCACATACATCGTCAGCGAAAAAATACTCAAACGCTGACAGCGCAGGAGGTCATCAGTTCTTAAATTCCTTTTATCTCATTCTAGCAAGAAAGAGGAGCTTACCTGATTCTGACCCAGCCAGCTGGCATATTCAAGATCAATTTTCTTCGCAGGAATACTAGCATCAATAAGAAGGAATACTGAGACCAAGGTTGAGCGACTGAGAAAATAATCTTTAGTAAACTTATTCCAATCTTTCCGAAGTTCCTGAGGTGCAGAAGCATACCTGTTCAGAGCAGAAACAAATGCATTACAGTTAAAACTCTCTGAAATGAATGGTGAACATGGACTTATAAGTTTTGGTTCAATAAAAAACAACAACATAAGCAATAACTAAATGATTAATATAATAAGAAAAGGTAAAGCACCAAACTTTAATTTGGCAGTTGTGGAATCCTAAGATCAACTCAATGATTGTAACGAAATTGCTGTCAAGATATATGCAAGCGTGATGGATACAAGGTAGAGCATTGTAACCACAATCGAACAAATACACCTTATGCGCAAAGAAAATCCATCTTTACTGTAAATAGAATAGAAAATCCATCATAGTGTGCAGCAGCTAGATGGTTTTTTATAGATCTACCAGTAAGAGATCTGTGGAACGCCAACCCACTGTGGATCCACTCTTTCTCAGCCACGACGACCTCCGCAAGAAATAGATCTGCCAGCACCAGCCTGACCATCGACAGCAACGACAAACATACTTAAGAAGAAGGAAAAAAAAAGAGCAAAACAGAGACGTAGAGAGAGAGTGCACATCCAGGAGAATCCCACAGCCCCTTTTTTCTTCGATCTGTTAATTTTCAAAACGGACGCACCCAGCTGATTCACGAGATGTGTGCCGTTCACGGTAGCCTCCACCACTGTCGGAGATTCCAACTCTCTTGTGGCAGTTCCGGCAACCGATGATCAGCCTCCCCCCAGCCGTCGCTTCTCTCCAAATAGCTACTAGAAAAGACAAAACTCCAGAAGATCAGATGCGAGATCTGATGAAGAGGAAACATTGATTGTGTGTGCTATTGTGTTTGCTTGTTCTGGAGGTTGCCTTGAAGGCCTCCACATGGATTAAAACTCAGAAGACTACTCTGCTTTATTTTCCTCTTTTTTCTCTCCCTAAGATTCAGATCTGATATTTTCCCCAAGAACTCCAAATTTTCAATGGCCAAACGGAAAACAAAGAAAAAATCCCCATCCCCCTCTTCCCTTCGTCCTCCTCCACCTAAATGCTCAGCAACCCTAGATCTCCCTCCTTTGACTAAGACTACACAAATTCCTACCCTGTCCACGGATAAAGCTCCTATAGCTCCTGCGAGTGTTAAGCATCACACTCCCCACAGCCCCTTAGTTTTGGACTCACAACCACCAAGCATCCCCCCAAATTCCCCTCTCTTGTCTTCTCCCTCTGTTGAATTGTCTAGTGGAGAGGAAGTTGAAACTGATGACTCTTCCTCCTGTGGCTCTGAATCCAGTTCCCACTATGGGACTTCCAGTCTAAATTGTGCAGAGCAAAAGGGTCGTCAGCCTTCTCCATCCGACCATGCTGCCTCAGAGGTACATGCCTCTTCCCCTGCTGCAGATGATACTCCAGGTATTCTGAAGCCCCCATCAGTTCCTCTTGGACCATGGAAAAATTTGTTTGTTTCTAATCGTAGCTCTTCTAATGGCACTAAGCTTGTTCACTACTCTGAACTTAATGCGGCCAAAAAGTGCGATATATTGAATGAAGATTTAGATATTGCTTGTGAGATGTGGAAATCATGCCTTATTGGTTATGTTTCGGGTAAATTTCCTGGTTACAAGGCTCTTAACAGTATGATTGTGAACACTTGGCAATGTGATGCTATTTTGACTATACATGAATCTGGTTGGTTGGTTTATAAATTTCAGAATGAGGCTGATAAACTTGCTGTGTTAAAAGGAGGTCCTTATCTTGTTTTCGACAGGCCCCTAATTTTAAAGGAGATGCCTGAATATTTTGATTTTAATTCTGCTGAGATGTCTACTGTCCATGTGTGGATTAAATTGTCGAACCTTCCCCTAAAATGTTGGTCTTTGAAGTGCCTTTCCAAGATAGCTAGTGTTGTTGGGAAACCGATTCAAAGTGACATGTTAACCTCCTCCATGTCTCGGCTCTCTTATGCTCGTATTTTGGTTGAGCTTGACCTTCGGGCTGATTTGCCCCAATCCGTTGTTCTATGCTTGCCGAATGGAATTACTCTTGACCAGCAGATTGTCTATGAAACTCTCCCAAAATTCTGCAAACATTGTAATGTTCTTGGTCACCTAATTGATACTTGCTCTAAGATATTGGTTAAAGGTACGAGTGCAGGTCTGGGAAATGTGTCTGTTTCGGTGGAAGATATCCCAGCTATTGTTAATGACAAAATCAGCAAGGAGCCAATGCAGGTACCTCAGCCCCAACCTTTGGTTGGTAATGAAAATATTAGGGATGATGTTGATGATATGTTGAATGATCCCATGATTGCCAAAGCTTCAGCTGTTACTAGTGGATGGGTAATGGTGAAGAAGAAAAATCTGAGCAATAAGCATACCAAACAACACTTGGCTGCAGGTGGTGTGACAGCAGGGGGTCCAGTAGGGCTGAAATCAGAGATTACAGCAGGTGCAGGTGGTGCTAAATCTGGGACAGTAAGACAGGATATTCCTCCCTCATCTGTAAATCTCGGAAATGCCAGAAAGATGCAGTCTAAAGTGGGAGTTCGCCATGGAGTTCTGACACGAAAGGGAATGCATTCGGCAATCACTTATGTTAGCGGTAATGGTAGGTCACTTCCTACCATCCCTGCATTTTGATGATTATTTAGTGTTGGAATGTTAGAGGGCTATAAAGAAGCATGAGGTAGTTAATCTCATGAAGAAGAATAAAATTGATGTTTGTGGTTTGTTGGAATCTAAGTTGAGCTCTTCTAAGGTTGAGGTTTTGCGGAGTTTTCGATTAAAGAACTGGAATTTCTTGACGAATGTTGATGCATCTTCTTGGGCACGCATTATGGTTTTTTGGAATCCTTCTACGGTTTGGGTTGATCTAGTTGGCTGCTCTTCTCAAGGCCTTCATGTAGTTATCTGCAGCCTTGTGAGTCAGTTTATTTTTCATGTTACTTTTGTGTATGGATTGCATACTATTATCGCCAGGAGAGAGTTATGGGATAGCTTATGTACATGGTCCCCCTCGGGTCCATGGATGGTTTTGGGGGATTTCAATTCCATTTTGTCTCAAGATGATAAATTGAATGGAAATGTCATTTCTATGTATGAGACTGCCGATTTTAATAAATGTTGTCTTGATTTGGGATTGGATGATTTAAATTACATTAGCTGCCACTTTACTTGGTCTAATGGTAATGTGTGGAGTAAATTGGACAGGGTTCTTGTTAATCCTCTTTGGTCCACTCTTCAGCGATTAACTCATGTTCACTTCGGCAATCAAGGGGCTTTCTCTGATCACTCTCCTGTTGTAGTTCGATTGGATCATCAGGTTAAAGGGCATCGTAGTTTCAAATTTTTTAATATGTGGGCCTCTCATACTGATTTTCTTCACACTGTTTCTGAGGGTTGGCAGTTTGAAGTTATGGGCTCTCCTATGTATTCTCTTTGCAAGAAGCTTAAGGGGCTGAAACATCCTTTCAAGATGCTTAATCAGCTGCATTTTAGTCATATTTCGGAAAGGGTGTCTAGAGCAGAATCAAACCTTGAGATTTTGCAGTCCGCTCTTCACATGGACCCAACAAATTCCCAGCTTGTTCTTGAAGATAAGAAGCTTCGCATTCAGCTCATAAATCTTAAATCTGCAGAAAAAATGTTCTTTGGGCAAAAGCTTAAATGTGACTTTCTCAAGGATAGTGACAGGGGTACTCGGTTTTTTCATGCTTTATTGAGTCGGAAGCATGGTAGAAACTTCATTCCGGCTATTCAAAAGACTGATGGTTCTCTCTCTGTTTCGGAGGAGGAAGTTGGAGCGGAATTTGTTCACTTCTTTCAGAACCTGTATGGGTCTTCCAAACCTACCTTGCCCTTGGATAGAGATATTGTTAGCAGTGGCCCGTGTATCTCTGTTTTTGCTTGTGAGCTCCTCTCTGCGCCTATCTCTAATGATGCCATCAAGAAAGCTTTGTTTGGGATTGACAATGAGAAAGCTCCGGGGCCGGATGGTTACACTTCTTTCTTCTTCAAATCTGCTTGGTCGGTTGTTGGAGGTGATTTTTGTGCAGCTGTCCAGGACTTCTTTACTTCTGGAGAGATGCTTAAGCAGATCAACCACTCGATCTTATCTCTTATCCCCAAATCTGCTCATGCTTCTTCTCCTAATGATTTTAGACCTATCTCTTGTTGCAATGTGGTTTATAAGGTCATCTCCAAGATCCTTGCTGACAGATTAGCTATTGCCTTGGGGGATATCATCAGCCCTATGCAGAATGCTTTCTTGGGTGGTAGAGCTATGGTGGATAATATCTATCTGGTTCAGGAGCTGCTTCGGCAATATGGCAGGAAGAGAATCTCGCCTAAATCCCTTATGAAGATTGATTTTAAAAAAGCTTTTGACTCGGTTCAATGGTTGTTTTTGCGGGATCTCTTGGGGTTGCTAGGCTTCCCTTCCAGATTTATCCATCTTGTTATGCAATGTGTGAAGACGTCTTCCTTCTCAGTTGCTATCAATGGGAATCTTTATGGCTTCTTTCCAGGTAAAAGCGGAATTCGATAGGGGGACACTCTTTCCCCCTATCTTTTTATTACATGCATGGAGTACTTTTCCCGGTTGCTTATGAGAGTGTCTCAGCAGAAAATCTTTCGTTTTCACCTGAAGTGTCTGCTCTCGGTATTAGTCATCTCGCCTTTGCAGATGACATTTTATTGCTTGCTAGAGGAGACAAATCTTCCATCCTTACTCTTCTTCTTGGTCAGTTGAGGATCTTTGGGCAGGTATCTGGTCTGGAGATTAATCCTTCCAAATCCTCCATTTATTTTGGAGGAGTTGGTGAATGCCTGCGGCAAGAGATTATCCGTGAAACAGGTTTTAATGAAGGGACTTTCAAATACCTTGGTGTGCCTATTAGCCCCCATTGACTCCAGGTCAGTCAGTTTTCTCCTCTGCTTCATAAGCTTGAGGGTGCGGTTCAGAGTTGGGTGGGCAAGCATCTCTCTTTTACAGGCAGACTAGAGCTTCTTCGATTCGTCCTTTATGGTATGGTCCAGTTTTAGATTAGCATCTTCTCTCTTCCAGAAACAGTCATTATGCTAATTATTTGTATTTGCAGGAACTTCTTATGGTCAGAAAATATTCAGAACTCTCACTCTGTTCTAGTTGTTTAGAAAAATATTTGTTTGCCTAAGCAAGAAGGAGGGGTGGGGCTTTTTGACATAAAAACCCGAAATAAGAGTTTTTTGGTTAAGCATATATGAAATATTCATCAGAAAGTTGATTCCCTCTGGATTAAATGGATTCAACATTACTTTCTCCCTATTTTCTCAATTTGGGAAGCACGGGCTATTAAAACCTCTTCTCCTCTATGGAAAACTCTAATTTCCTTGAAGGACCAGCTGCTTCATGATTTCGGTAGTAGCTCATCTGTTGTCTCCACTATGAATGACTGGTATCTCGACATCTGGTCGTTTTTAGCTAACGCTTATGAGCACTTTAGGATGAAAAGCCGCATGATTCGCTGGGATACGGTGGTGTGGGAGAAATGGTCCTTGCCGAAGCATTGTTTTATTTTGTGGCTTGCAGTGCTAGGGAGGCTTAAAACTAAGGATCGTCTTCCTTTCATTCCTCCTGATACCAGTTGTGTGCTTTGTAATCAAGATCGAGAATTGCATGATCATTTGTTCTTTAGGTGTAATTGGACTTCAACTCTATGGGGTAACATTATTCGTTGGCTTCATATCCATCGTCGGATGACTACTTTATCTGAGGCTATCCGAGGGTTAACTCCTAAGAAGAAAAGAATGGAATACAGAATGAGAAGAGCCTCTTTGGGTATTGCAGTCTACCTAATTTGGGAAGAGAGAAATAAACGTCTTTTTGATAATTCTTTCACCTCGGTTGAGAAGATTTTTCGAAGATTTCAAGTCTTGTTCTTCACAGTGTTTCACTTCCATGGAAAAGACCATTTCTCAATAGATGTTGGTTGAGTTGTTTGGGGTTTGGTGGGTTGTTGTGGATTTCTTTTTGGGTCCGCTTGTATAGTATTTCAGTTAGTTTACTCTACTACGAGCTTGATGTGTTCCTTTTAGTTTGCTGATTGGGAGCATGTTCCCATTTCAGTTGCCTCTTGTTTCTGCTCTCCAGTTTTGTTTATCTTTGGTCTTAATATACTTACATTTGATAAAAAAAAAAGAATAGAAGCATCACGCCATCGCGAAGAAGCAGTTCACAATTCAATACAACTGGACAAACTCGAAAATTAAGAGCTCAGTACAATACATAGATGCTTAAATATCAACAGCAAGGATTTACTTTCCTTGACAACTTTATTATTTTTTAAAACATGAGTTCATTTGCCACAACAGAGATTAAAAACCATTAAATACTGCCAACAGAAATAGCAAGAATAACTTGATGACAGTATCCATCATTGCACTCTTCAATTCATACACGTTCAAAGCTCTTTTCTGTCTCCATGGGATAGAAGACTTGCATTATTTTGAGAAAACAGTGCAAATTCAATAAAAAGAAGAACAGTAGTAAAATTAGCGGCTAAGGCATGAAAAGCGGAAATAGGTACGTATAAGCATCAGCCAACAGAAAGTTAGGTTTTATTATCAACTAAACTTAGTTTATTCTCCAGAAAATAGATTATAAACCCGAAAACACCTTTCAATATTGCACCTATACAAAATTCGTACATGATCAAAACGAAACAAAGCATTGAAATCATACCCGTATCCAGGCAAATCCACCAAGTACCAGCTATCATTGACCTTAAAATGATTGATACACTGCGTCTTCCCTTCACCAAGAACAAAAACACAAACAACATTGAGTTCCAAGCAGCAAAGTCTTTACCTTTAGAGTACCCCAAATTCAATACAAGTCATTTCACTAGTCACAACACAAATGCTACAATAAAAAATCCCATCATTTCTGCTGCAAAATTTATCACATAACACAACAATAGACGTGAATCAATAGAGAGAGAAAACATGAGTTTATTATGAACTAACCAGGTTTTTTTGAGGTAAGTGCAAGTTTCTTTCTTCTTACAAGAGTATTAAGAAGAGAAGATTTTCCAACATTAGACCTTCCAACAAGTGCAAACTCAGGCAAACCATCAGAAGGGCAATCTTCAGTTCTGACACTGCTTTTAATAAAATCAGCTTGAACAACCTGTGCATCCCTTGCATACTTACTCAACACAATATTAGACCCTTTCAAAATCCTAGCACTTGGACCATTACTTTCATTGATTGAAAACTCAGTGTCTGGTGGGATAAAGAGTTTGTCTAGTGAAAATTGGGTTTGGGTTTCTTCTTGGGGCGTCAAGAAATTGTGGGCTTCGGTGATGGGTATAGGTTCTGTTGTGGTTAGTGTGGATTTGAGTCTTGAAAGGGTTGGTAGTTTGATCTTGGTGAAGAGAGGGAGGTTGATATGGGTGTAAAGAGAAGGTGGGCAGTGAGTGAATTTTGGAAACTGAGAGAGAGCCATTTCTATGTGTTTCTTTGCAGTTTTTATGAGGGTGGAAGCATCAGCTATGGCTATGCCTGCCGTTGTGTGGTCTTGATGAGGAAGAGAGGGAGGCAGCAGAGTGATAAAAGGGCGCAGAAGGTGGGCAGCTAGTTTCGCTAGGCTGGTTTTTTTTTGTCCGGGTTTTTTTAGTGTAACAGTAATTTTTAAAAAATAGTTTTTTATTTAAAAATATATTTAAATAATATATTTTTAAAATTTTAAAATTTATTTTTAACATAAACATATCAAAACATTATAAAAATATCAAAAATATTATTTAAAAAATACTTTTAAAACAGGAGAAAAACAATAAGCGATGAGTTCACCTTTATTATTTTTTTTAACAGGAAAAAATCATTTTTTATTAAACCTCACTCGATATATTTTTTTATTAGGTCATTTGGTTTTTTATTGATAAGATTTCATTTTGAAGTTTTATATGTTTTTTTTTATAAAAAAAATCTCTTAAATTTGGATTATTTTACAAGGTTTCATATTTATTATCGGGTTTTTAAATCATATTTATATGGATAATATTTACATTATATATGAGATTATTGATTTAATTTTAGAGTTTCATGTATTTAATAAATTTGGATAATTTTATAAGGTTTCATATTGAAATTCCAAACCTTGTTTATATGCATGATATTTATATTATATGTGTGACTGTATGTATGATTTTTGTGAATGGGATATAACTTAACTAATTAGGCTTTACGTTTGTTTTTTGAGATTACTAGCTTGAGTTCCATGTTAATTAGGATTATTGGAGATTTTAACAAGTCATTAGTTTTAAAACTTGTAAGATTAGTCAAAATGATGCGTAAGCGGGCCCAAACACCTGCGTTCCAAATTTTTTTTACTGGATTTATGATATAAACAATACAAAAATAATATTATAGGTTTACCATCCTCTAAAGATAAATTAAATGATCATGTGTCCTTTTTACTAACACATGATGTTTTCTAGAACAAGTGAAGTGTTAACAGTTGTTTTTATTTTTAATTTACATTTTTACATGCAATTTGAATTGTTTTGATGAATTTATATTAAAAATGATTTATTTAAATATTTTATTTAAATATATTTTTAAATAAAAAAATTACCCCCACCATATAAACCATATATAAATAATGTCATAGCGTCAAGTAGAATCGGTGCAAGAAGTGAGGGTGGGGCAAATTGAGTCTCGACCTAGCAATTAAAAGGACCTGTTTATTTTCTTTGTACCAGGGTTCAAGTTCCACCATGCACGCCTATCATCCCCGTGATGTTTTACATGTTTACTAGGTTTACAGGATGTTCAGTGAGTTCGGAGATTAGTTGTGGCGTGTGTAAGTTGACCCAGACACCTCAATCATTAAAAAAAAGTGAGGACATGGGAGAAAAGGCAGGTAATTTTTAAGTGCTTGGCATGAAAAAAATAATTCTATAATTGTAATGGTGTAAAAAGGATAAATGTATGAAACATATACTTTGATGATTGACCATGGTCATTTTCTATTCAAATAATCTTTACCGTTCAATTCAACCCAAGAAAAATGCTTTTGATTTTTTGTACAGAAAGAAGATTGAAATAATAGATATCAAAATGAAAATCAATTAAATGTTGCGTTTTCATAGTGTCAACGATTTCTGCTATATAATTTTTGATTTGTTTCAATTGTACCATTCGATGAAAATTGATTATATATTGTATTTTCATTTCAGTTTTTATTCTTTTAATTCTAAGTTTGGTTTTCGATTCCTTAATATTTTTGGTACATAATTTTTGAGTTTTTTTAATCTTGTTATTTGATTAAAAATGACAATATATTTGATTTTTAGTTTTACCCTTATACTTTTAATTTTTAATTTTAATTATTTTTTTATATTTATGAAATAGTCCTTATTTGTATTCATGTTTATATATATGTGCTCTTGACTTTTATTTTTAATTTTTATTATTTTCTTATTTGTCAAGGATATGTTTTTTTTTTGAAAAATTTAGCTCTTAAATTTTAGTTTGTGTTTATGATCATTTAAAAATTGATATTCTTTTTTTTCCTCTTTGTTCTATCTTTTAGTTTTTTTTTTATCTATTTTCAAGTCAAATGATTTTTTTTCAGTTGATTTTTTTTTTAATTTCTTGTTTGCTCTTTTGCTAAAGTTTTTAGTTTTCTTATTCTTTGATTTAATATTGTTTTTCCCATTGTTAACGCAATAATAATAATAATAATAATAATAATAATAATAATAATAATAATAATAATAATTTTAGTTTTTTTTCTTGCTTCCTCTTTTGTCAATATTTTTGATTTTTTTATTAGAATAATTTTTATTTTTTGTAGTAATAATGGTAATGATAATTTTAGATATTAAAGTTTTGATATTGTTCTTGTTTTAATAGGACATGTTAATGTATTTTATTATATCAAACCTTGTATGTATAAATATTATATTTTTTTATTGGATCATTTATTTTATATTTTTTGGTTAAATGTTTTAAAAAAATTTATTCTTTGATTTATTATTTTATTATTAACGCAATAATAATAATAATAATAATATTTATCGTTTTAGCAACGCAATCTAACTGGTTCAAAAAGTATAATGAATTAAGATGCAACGTCATCGTTTTAGCAACTGTATTTATCGCCAATTAACCACAAGGTTTCCTCAAATATCCAGAAACAGACTAATAACCTACAGCCACCTCAGCACGGACACGAATTCCTCTAATTAATTCATTTCATTTTCTCGGTGTCTCCTTTTGTTTTTTCTCTTCGTCAGATCTCTCCTTCCCCGCTCGATCTCACTGTACAAACCGTACCTGACAGAACCTCGCCATGGCTCCTCCGGCCCAAACTAATCGATCTCCGTCGCCATCACAGCCGTCCGGGTAAGTATAAAATCTGCTCGCTTTAAATAACAAAATCGCCTCCACCCCTAACATTTCAATTTTTTTTCCATCACAGAAAAAGCGAAGTCACCGATTTAAAATCGCAACTCCGACAACTCGCCGGAAGCCGACTCCCCGGCGTAGACGATTCGAAACGCGAGCTATTCAAAAAAGTAATCTCATACATGACCATCGGAATCGACGTGTCGTCTGTATTTGGTGAAATGGTTATGTGCTCGGCGACATCAGATATAGTGTTGAAAAAGATGTGTTACTTATATGTCGGTAATTACGCGAAAGTTAATCCTGATTTGGCTTTATTAACGATTAATTTCTTGCAAAGAGACTGTAAAGATGAAGACCCAATGATTAGAGGACTAGCTTTACGGAGCTTGAGTTCTCTCAACGTTGCGAATTTAGTTGAGTACTTAGTTGGACCGTTGAATGCTGGGTTGAAAGATAACAATAGTTATGTTAGAATTGTTGCGGTTATTGGTGTTCTTAAATTGTATCATATTTCCGTGACAACTTGCATCGATGCTGATTTTCCCGCGGTTTTGAAGCATTTGTTGCTCAATGATCAAGATACTCAGGTGAAATTGCTGTTTTGTTTTGATAAATAGAAGTGATTGCCATGTGGTGTTGCGTTGTGTTGATTTTGGGGGTTTGTTGTTAGGTTGTTGCAAATTGTTTATTGGCACTGCAAGAAATTTGGAATGGGGAAGCCAGTACATCAGGGGACGCGATGAAGGAGAGGGAGGCTTTGCTTAGCAAGCCGCTTATATATTACCTTTTGAATCGGTATGCTTCATTGAGAATTTGTTGAAATGCTTGATTATATCATGCTCGTTGCTAGAGAGATTGTGTTTTCATTATAACAATTTTGGTAGATTCTTGGCGTGTTTATTGATGGCAGGATTAAGGAGTTCAGTGAATGGGCGCAATGTCTTGTGCTTGATTTAGTTGTGAAATATGTGCCCACAGATAGTAATGAGATATTTGATATCATGAATCTTCTTGAAGATAGGCTTCAGCATGCGAATGGTGCTGTTGTTTTGGCGACTGCTAAAGTGTTTCTACATTTGACATTATCCATGACTGATGTTCACCAGCAGGTGCTACTGAAAATCCTTTTTTCCCCTAATTATTTAATTTAAAGAGCATAGAAATTGTGCAATTATGGGTTTTTCTTTAACAGTAAATATCTTGCATGCATGTAATCACAGGAGTGAGGTTTCATTGTTAGGAAACTTGGTAAACTTCATTACTTTATTAACACATCTGTAATGCAATTTCTATGAAGACTGAAATTCCCATAATAAGAATGCATACGGTTTTTCTCATGGTGTAGACGCACAAAATTCAAAAATTTAAGCTATTGCATGTCGTCCCAGCTTTAGTTCAGGCATCAGAAATACAAATGTCTTCTAGTTAGTTATGTAGAACGTGATTGACCATGTTGAATCACCCCAAATTTCCTTGCTGAATAACTGAGAAAGTGTTTTGATTCATAGCTTTGCAATTTCAATAATTCACATTGGGTATCCGTTGCACGGTTCTTCTTTGATTTCCCTTCTTTATCCTAATAGCATTTCTACTACTTGATAGCTATTTTCCAAAGCAGCCAGGTACTTTAGGTCCAGCCTATTATCAAAAGCCAGTCTTTTTATGGGGCTGTGAATCTGATTATTTTAAGAGAATTATTGTTGCTGTAATTTCACTCCAACTCTTATTGTCTTGGAATCATCATGCCTCTTAATATATTACTTTGATTAAACTTACCAGACCAATGTTTTGCTAATGAAATTATTTGTTGATCAGGTGTATGAACGGATTAAAGCCCCGCTGCTTACCTTAGTGAGTTCTGGAAGTCCAGAACAATCATATGCAGTTTTAAGCCACCTCCATCTCTTGGTGATGCGTGCACCATATGTATTTTCCGCAGACTACAAACACTTCTATTGCCAGTACAATGAGCCATCTTATGTCAAAAAGCTGAAGCTTGAAATGTTGACTGCAGTTGCAAATGAGAGCAGTACTTATGAAATTGGTGTGTCATTTTGCAGCCTATGTGTATATAAATTTTCAGTGTCATTCTGCAGCCTATGCAGGCAAAATTTGATTGGGAAAGTCTATATGCTTTCTACATGTTTGACTGATGAATGTCCCCTGTTGAGTCAATTTCAGTGACCGAGCTGTGTGAATATGCTGCCAATGTTGATATTCCAATCGCAAGAGAGTCAATTCGGGCTGTTGGAAAAATAGCATTGCAGCAGTATGATGTGAATGCTATTGTTGATAGGCTTCTTCAGTTTCTGGAAATGGAAAAGGACTATGTGACTGCTGAAACTCTGGTAAGAAACTAATCTTTGGAGGTCCAATTGTCCATTATTAAGAATATAAACAGCTGCATACTGCTTTATAGTTTCCTGAAGAACATACACAAGCAGTCAAATGAACAGCTATCCCTTGTTTGACTTTAACTGTTAGCATCAGATTTACATGTTGGGTTTTGATATTCAGGTTCTTGTTAAAGATCTTTTAAGGAAATACCCTCAGTGGAGTCATGATTGCATTGCAGTTGTTGGGAATATCAGCAGCCAGAATGTTCAAGAACCGAAGGCCAAAGCTGCTCTTATATGGATGTTAGGGGAATATTCTCAAGACATGAGTGATGCTCCTTATATCCTAGAGAGTTTAACTGAGAATTGGGATGAAGAGCATTCTGCAGAGGTAATTAAATTTGCTTTAGTTACCGTGTCTTCCTGTGTTTTTCCCCTGCCTTCACACACGTGTCTTTGGCTAAGTGATCTAGGCTTCTGGCATTTGTTTCTCTCATTGGACATGGGATTTTTCATTATACAGAACAAGGGGCATGGTTTGCGTATTCTTCCACATCCATGGTCGTGATTGAGTTTGTCTGGCTTTTGCTACTCATAGCAAAACATCTTCATTAGAACAACAAAATACTGCTCATCATGTGAGTAATGAGTTATCAAATTGTGCAGGTCCGTTTACATCTTCTCACAGCAGTAATGAAGTGTTTTTTCAAAAGGCCACCTGAGACTCAGAAAGCATTAGGAGCTGCATTGGCTGCAGGTCTTGCTGATTTTCACCAGGTGTGGTTTGATCAATATTTTACTCCCATTTCTTTGTTATAGATCAACATGTTTTATTTATCTTAGTTATTATAATAGTTGTTTTTTATTCAAATATTCAATTTAATTCATATTTGGCTGCAGGATGTTCATGACAGGGCCCTGTTCTACTACAGGCTATTGCAACACAATGTAACAGTTGCAGAACGTGTTGTGAATCCTCCAAAACAAGCTGTTTCTGTTTTTGCTGATACTCAGAGCAGTGAAGTCAAAGACCGCATTTTTGATGAATTTAATAGCCTCTCTGTTGTGTACCAGAAGGTAACTTCTGTTTGCTACCCTTACGTACTTGAAATTAAACCATCCTAATTTCTTGGTTTCCCATTTTCATCATCCTCTAGAATTGATATTGAATTGCGCTCAATTGAAATCACTTCAACAAAATTTTGTCCCACTAGTTAAAACCCATGTATATTATCACCATCCTCGTTTTTCTGCCTATGGCCAGTATCTCTGTAGAACAGCTGAACTTGTTTCAAGATACGCTATGAATTAACTGACATTAAAAAAATCTTGCAGCCCTCATACATGTTCACTGATAAGGAACACCGTGGACCATTTGAGTTTTCAGATGAGCTGGGCAGTTTAGCTATCGGGACAGAATCTGATGTTCCAGCTCATGTAGTTGAGGCAAATGACAAGGACCTGCTTCTAGGTACTCCTGATAAGGAAGAAAGCAGAGGTGCTGGTACCAATGGTTCTGCATACACAGCTCCTTTATACGACACTTCATTGCTATCTACTACTACACAAGTACAACCCGGGTTGCCAATTTCAAACCCGGCAGCAGCTGGCTTGAGTCCACAATCTAGCTTGGCCATTGATGATCTACTTGGTCTAGGTCTACCTGCAGCTCCTGCTCCAACACTTGCTCCATCACCTCCTCCTTTGAAGCTTAATGCTGGAGCTGCCCTTGATCCCGGCACTTTTCAGCAAAAATGGCGTCAACTACCAATTTGTTTATCTGAGGTTTGTTTTATGGTTTTGAAATTGCTGGAATTCATTTTTTGTGTCCAGCTCCATATACAAGTCATGACTTGTGGGATAAAAGTTGTGGTATTGAACTTATGGATAGAATGAGATAGCTTTCTGATTCAAAATGCGTAGGCTTACTTATTTACAGCTAGCCCCACTTGACTTATACTCATCTTTGTGATGGATCGATTGTTGTTACAGGAACTCTCTGTAAGTCCTCAAGGAGCTGCGGCATTAACAACACCCCAGGCCCTACCCCGTCATTTGCAAGGCCATTCCATCCACTGTATTGCATCAGGCGGGCAATCACCTAACTTGAAGTTTTTCTTCTTTGCTCAGAAAGCAGAAGAGTCATCAATCTTTCTTATTGAGTGTAAAATCAACACATCATCAGCTAAAACACAAATAACTATCAAAGCTGATGACCAGAGCATGTCTCAAGCATTCTCAACTTTGTTCCAGTCAGCATTGTCCAGGTTTGGCACATCATGAATATCCAGTTTTTCCCTCCAGATCCCACTAGGTATTCCCCCCCAAATGAAAAGTGAAAAATGAAATGACGAAGAAAAAAGCCCTTCTGTTGGACTGCTGTAGATGAGTGTACAATGAGATAAAAAAACAAAGAGTTCTTCCTTCTTGATTTTTCGTGTCACATGTTTATGGTTGCTTAAACTCTATGTCAGTTGCTCAACATTTTATAGAACCATTGTAATTGTTGTATTGGTTGTTTTACTGGGCTGCCCCTTCCTTCTCACTTCGATGTGATTGAGCTTCCATAGGTTTTTCTTATACGAAGCAAATTAGTAACAAAAGTCCTTTTAATTTCCGGGTGCCTGTTAGCATTGTGAAGCTTTTCTTTGCGATCAAGATTTGTTTGCAAAAGCTGAGTATGGAGATGGAGTCTTCTTAGTCGCCACTGAAGTCTGCCCCTCCCTCTCCCTCAAATCAGCCGATTTGATCAAACCTAAGCTGGTGACCCCTGGAATGAGGGTAGACAAGATTCCAGTACAGTCAAGTGGGGTGAGAAAATGGAGCCAGCGTTGCACCTAGCATTCCTTGTTTGGCTATAGCTTTTTATCAAGATAGGGTTAGAAAGAAGAAAACAGCAGTCTGTTCTTATGGTTTTTGTTGACAGCCACCGTATTCCGAGTACTGACCGGTGACTACTGAGCAGGCCAGGCCAACACATAAATTTGTCCTAGAACCCGCAAACAAATTCTGTCTCCACTGTATATCTTCCTTCTTTATACAAACATGTAAATTATGTTTTCAATGGTTTTTCAGTTTGTCTTTAAACCTATCAAGTTAGACAGGTCACATCGATTCCATCTTTAAGCAGCTCAACTTATTTTACTAGAAAACACGCTAACAGCATCTACATATATATTTTTTTTTAATTAAAAAATCCCGTAACATTCTTATAATTCATATATTTTTTCAATGCTCATGTAAACATATAAGTATTCAGATTTTTTTTTATATACAGCAACATCATCATTAATAACAATCATGTAAATTGAAGAAAATTTTTTTAAAAGGATTTTAAGATTTTTATGTCAATGTTTTATAGAGAGGAATTAGTTTTAAAAATCTTAAAGTCTAGCATGTAAAATTGGAGTTTATTTTTGTTTAACAATATATTTATTCTAGAAATACTTTACAATTTGACTAAAGCAAAACACCAGTTAAATCATAAAAATATTTGAGAAATAATAAGAATGCGATTAATAACATTGACTTTGACTAAAAAAAATCATATCGTAAACTAATTTAACTCTAATCTTAAATACCAATTCTAAACAATATCCTAACTTTAATCTTAAACACAAGCCCTAACATCATCCTAACCCTAAACTATAACTCAAAAACACACAAAAAAAACTTAAACACTTTAATCCTAAAAACAAACATTAATCAATAACCCTACAAACAAATTCTAATTAAATACAATAATTTTTCTTGTTTTTTCTAGCTTATTATTATTATTACACGGTTTATTTAGGTTATCATCAACCCTTTAATAAAAAAATAAAATTCAATAAAAACTCCGCTAAAAAAGAGCCAGTAAAACCAAAAGATTTTCATTAGTGTTTGTTTTTGGCATTAGTGATTAGTTTTAGGGTTTTAAAGTTTATTTTTTAGATTTAGAGTTATAATTTGAAGGTAGGGTATTGTATAAGATTTATATTTGGGGCTAATTTATGATTATTGTTTTTTGTTAAAATCATTGTTTCTAACGGGAAAACATCAAAGTCGTTATTATAAATCATATTTTTATTAAAATTGCAATTACTATTAATATTTTTATAAAAATTATGCTATTTTTCAAATATATTTTTAGTTTATGTTATTTTGCAAAAACAATTGTTCAGGAAGAGGAAAAATATTCATATAGGTGTAAGTAAGCCACACGTCACGCATCAACGACAAGTTATCTACTGTTGGTTCTGCTTGAACTGCAAAATACAAGGTGCCGAGGAAACTTGAACCTGAGAAATAGTGTAGAAAAGTATGGCATTAGTGCTCAGGAGAGTTCCATCATTAGCTAAACGAGGTTCAAAAATCCCTCAAATTGTTCAACTATCATTTCCAGTTCCATGCCAGACCCAACACTCCTTTTCTACCTCTTCTTCTTCTTCTGATCCTCTTCTTACAAAGTTGCTTCAAACACAAACCTCCAAAATCACAAGTACACTTGATTCAGACCACAGTTTTAACCTCAAAAGTTCTCAAATTTCATGGGATCCTCTTATTACCGATCTCAGATCTTCCTCTCCTGAGAAAGCCCACTTGGTAATTACTCTCGCTTTCTCTTTTTTTTTTCTTTTCTTCTGTAAAATGTTAGAAAAGAAAGGTGAAAAAGAAAAACAGTGGAAATCGAAATATGGGTTTTTTCTTGTTTTGTGTTTTAGCAGAGAAAAATGAGTGATTGGTTCTGTTGTTGGGTCATATAGCAAGTTCAAGAAGAATTAAAGACTAAAGAGCAGTGAAATACAAAAAAGTTTGTTAATTTCTTCTATATAAAATCAAAAAAATTGAGTTTGATTAAATAGTTAAGCACTGTAATATTAATTTCTTCATTGAAATCTTGACTGACGGTTTTAGAAAAAAATCATTTTTGGAAGAATTTCAGTATTTGGATTTTCTTTTAGAATTATTATTCGTAAAGTTCAGCTTACTACAGAACTGAAAGTTTGGTTGAATTGAGTTGTTAAGAGTTATAAAGTTATAATTTTCGCTTCATTTCTTTAGTATATAAGAGAGGGGTTGCTTTTTCTTCTTCTTCTTTTTTGTTTGATATTCAGGTTTTAGAATGGAGATTGAGGAGAATGCTTGATGATGATGAGATAGATGATGATGAATACTCCAGATTAATATCTCTTTGTGGAAAGATTCACAATGTGTCGCTTGCAATGCACGTGTTTACTTCGATGGAGGCTCGTGGAATTAAACCCACAACTTCAGTTTTCAATTCTCTTGTATATGCTTGTTTGTTATCAAGCAATGCGATAACAGCTCTTGGCTTGTTTGAAATAATGGAGAATTCGGAGAGCTATCAACCTAATTCTGAAACTTACGACAATTTTGTGGCAGGGTTTTCGAATTTAAGAGATGTTAATAAAATGCAAGCATGGTTTGTGGGGAAAGGGGCTGCTGGTTTCTCTGCCAATTTACAAAACTACGAGTGTCTTATTTCTGGCTGTGTCAAGGCTAGAGATTTTGATACTGCTGATAAACTATATGAAGAGATGATGTCCTCGGGGATTATGCCTAGTTTACACATAATGGAATGGGTGCTGGAAGGACGTTGCAAACGGGGAAGCTGTGATCAAGTGAAAGAGTTTTTAAATTTTTTGCTTGAATGTAAGTTTGAGATCAGTGGGAAAATGATTGAAAATGTTGTCAGGCTGTATTCTGACCTTGGGAAAGTGGATGAAATGGAGATGCTACTAGAAATTTTTACGGAATTCAACCAAGTAGGTGAAGCATTATTGCAGCTGCACTGTGGGATTATACGATTCTATGCCATGATGGATAGGTTGGATGATGTTGAATTCTCTGTTGGGAGGATGATGAGTCAAGGGATGTCATTTAAAAGTCCAAGTGATGTTGAGAAGGTTATCTCTTCCTACTTCAGGCAAGGGGCTTATGAGAGGCTAGACTTGTTTCTTGAACATATTAAGAGGTACTTTAAGCTCACTAGATCAACTTATGATTTATTAGTTGCTGGTTACAGAAGAGTTGGGTTGACGGAGAAATTGAATTTAGTGATGGAGGATATGATATTGGCAGGATTATAATGTCTTGGCTCTTGATGCTAAGCTCTGACAAATTTAGATTGGCTCTGTTAAGTTGTTAACTTGGTACGATATTACTGGTTCAATTGAATGATGAAGTCTATTCAGCACTTAAGTTTCAAGGGTTGAATTTGTCAAAACAGGTTCGCAAGAAGTGATTTAAGGATATGCTGTTGGCATATGAGATCCTCGGATAGGCTGACATAAATTAGTTCCTCCTTATTCTGAAGATTGAAGCTGAGTAGCCTCCTGAAGAAACTCGAGTAGTCCAGTGGATTCCATTTATGCTCTCGCATTCAGTGGACCATGCCTGCACTATTTTTAAAAACTTAAGCCATGGAGTGAATATATAATCAGATAACACTCTCAAAAACCTTTTTTCTTAGAAGACCAGGTTTTTCCTTACAGATTAATGGTTGTGTTCCCTGCTTAAGCTGCCATTTTATTTGGAATATCTCTGTCATATGTTATCTGAGAAGAATTTAAGCATGGTTCCTTGGCCTGGTTTATATTCACAGTTTGATATGATACCAATCGAATTAAATTACAGTAGGATTGTACTTCGCAGTTTCCATTGTCGAGGTGTTGTGGTGGGGCATGTCCATGGCCATGCGCTGGCTAGCTGCCTAGTGCGAATAGTCTATAAAAGAACACAAGTTATTGTATTTTACACAAACTAGTAGCCCCATCGTGGCAAGGACCATTATACAGATCATACAGTCTCGTGTGTTAACTCTTGTTTTGTTTGATAGGTGTTGGAGTTTGTGACTGAAACTAACTGCTGCTCATAAATTAGTTGTTCACGAGCAGGATTCTAACTGCAGCTGTCAGTATAATAATAAAACTGAACAATACTTTTGCTCTTGACCATTTTATCAGAGAAATTCACCACAAAAGGAATCCAGCTATGAATCCCACTAACTAAATTGTGGGTTGATTGATCTACTTTATTGCATGCTATGTGCTAAAAGAGACGTCCACTAATTCCGAGGGATAAAATTTTATAATGTCATCAACACCCTTAGAGTCACTGGCACCGGTGGATTATCCGGCGGCTGCTTCACAGCCTCTGCCACCATCACAGCCACCAGCAGGGATGGATAATACTAGTCCACCAACAATGCCACTAATAGAACCATATGCTTCCCCGCCATCTCCTGTGGTGGTGATGTTGTCACCTGCAATCCCTCCTGATTCCAATCCAACACCACCTCCTCCGGTGTCTCCAGTCCTATCGCCTCTACCAATGCCAATTCCAGTTTTCTCACCCCCAGTTGCCTCAACACCACCACCAGTGGAGCTAGCGCCACCACCCGAGGCTTCTACCAATTCTATAGTTCCAGTGCCTCCTCCAACATTGTTTCCTGAGCCTCCAATACCATCAGTTACTTCACCACCATCGCCAACGAGACCATCACTACCCCAACCACCACTACCTTCTCCTCTGCCAACAAGTCCTCTATCTCAGTCACCATCAACTTCTTGGCCTCCTCCATCTCCACCAAAAGAAGCTACTCCAGTTCTAGCAACACCGTCACCCATTATGCCTCCTCTGACAAGTTACCCCCAAGCACCACCATCACTCCCATTGACACCATCTCCACCACTACCCACATCCACGGTATCCTCACTACCATCACTCGCATTGACGCCACCTCCACCACCACCACCACCACCCACATCTATGGTATCTTCACCACTATCACTCCCATTAGCAAAAGGAAGTCTGCCCATGAGCTCAAAACAGTTTCATATGTCAACAGGGCTCATTGGTGCATGTGCCATTGGTGGGGTGTTTTTCCTATTTGTGCTTGGCCTTTTATGTATCTGTTGCAAAGATAAGAGAAGGAGAAACCAAAGCACCAAAGAGCATCACAATGCATCAAAAATCTTGGCACCAACAGGTTAAGATTTAAAACTGGCTCACCAATGCTTCGCAACTAACCCTTCCTCTTCCTTGAAATTAATTTTCAGAGTCAATAGAAATGCTAAAAACTCACGATATTCCTAACTTATAGCACGGGCCCCTTTAAAGGGTAGATGATCTGCTTTACTAATCAGTCTTTTTGTTTGCATTCCTAGATAACGATAAAAATGCTCAGGTCCACCATTCTGAAATGAAGTGTTTCCAGTCAGGGGATTGTGTTATCACTGTGCAAACAAAGACCTTTCTGCCACCTCCTTCTACCAGCAACACACGTTCCAGTTCCATAAATTCACCATGGACCGTGAATGCATTGCCACATCAAGGTCCTCCTGATGTTGCCTTTAGTTTTTCGAGTGGAACTTGCACATATGATGAACTAGCTGTTGCCACTAATGGATTCTCAGATGCCAACCTTCTTGGAGAAGGTGGTTTTGGCTATGTTCACAAGGGGTTCCTTCCTAGTGGGAAGGAAATTGCAGTTAAGCAGCTGAAGGAAGGAAGCAATCAAGGCGAGCGCGAGTTTCAAGCAGAAGTTGAGATCATTAGCCGGGTGCATCATAAACATCTTGTTTCACTGGTAGGATATTGCATCCATGGCTCTGCTAGACTGCTAGTTTATGAGTTTGTTCCAAACAACACCTTGGAGTTTCATTTGCACGGTAAAATTTCGATCTAATCAGCACTTTATTACAAAAATGGATCTGATATGCGAGTTATTTCATTGTAAGAATTGCACATTGCAGGAACTGGACAGCCTGTTCTGGAGTGGGAAACCAGATTGAAAATTGCTATAGGGTCTGCAAAAGGACTAGCATATCTGCATGAAGATTGTGAGTTTTCTTGGTTGCTCCTCACTTCTCCTCAGCAAATTTTTTTCTATATTGAATAGATTTATCGTCAAAGGAATTACCAGATTTTGTAAATGTTTATTATTGCTGCACATTCTTCTGAATTAACAGGAGGGAGTTGGCTTAGAGTAAACTATTTTGAGTTAATAAGGAATTTTTTTTATCTGTAAAATGCTGCCTTTTAAAATAATAATAATAATAATAATAATAATTTGAACATATTTATGCTTGTGAATAATGACATTTTCCAATGAAATATTCCTGCATGCAGGTCATCCGAGAATTATTCATCGCGATATCAAGGCATCCAATATTCTCCTTGATCATAATTTTGAGGCAAAGGCAAGACTTCTAATTCATATTTTATCATTCTTTTGGTTCATGATACTTAGCTTTCAAGCTCACTTATGAACTATTCTAGGTCACTGCTATATTATTCTACGTACTTCACTAAACATCTCATGGGCACTCAAGACCACCTTTGATTAAGCGATCCCACTTGTTTCATATTTCTAGTTAAGTAGTTTAGGCCTGATCCTATTATAGTTATGGTTTCATAGGGTAAGAAATGAGATCCTTTCATTTTCTTGTCTAATAAGAGATCAAGAGAAGAATAAGAGTCTTTTTGCACATTCTGATAGATTAATGTTGTCATATTTTGTTCAGGTTTCTGACTTTGGACTTGCCAAAAGTTTTTCTGATGCCAGTACAAGCAGCACTCACATTTCCACCAGAGTGATGGGGACTTTTGGGTATGACCATGCCTTCTCTTCAGCTATTTGTTTGTTTGGGATGAGTTTTGGCCATTTTCTATGTGATTTTTGTTTTCAAGTTCTATTATTATCAATTAAGCTGGCTTCTGTTTGAGTGTTCAAATATATTGGTTATACACTAGATTGTCCAAAGCCTAGAACTCCATTTGCTTGTAGGCAAACCTTTCTCTTTTAAGAAAATCATTTTACTTTGAAAGCACTGCTGGTTTGCAGGTCGTCCTAAATTGTCCCTGCTCTCTTCGAAAATTTTAGTGTGCATTACTGAACATTGAATTTCTTCCTCGTCCTCAAAATTAATGCTTGCTATGTTTGCAGCTACATGGCTCCAGAGTATGCATTAAGTGGCAAGCTAACAGATAAATCAGACGTCTATTCCTATGGAGTTGTGCTTTTGGAGCTAATAACTGGGCATCCACCTATCTTTCCCGCAGATTCGGTAATGAATGCAAGCTTGGTTGCCTGGGTGAGCTCCCTTCTACATGGCTTTTGAATCTTCTTTCCAATTTCTGGACATGCCCGTTAGTTTATGTAAGCTTGGCTCTGACATAACCTTGTGGAGACTCCTCTTAGAATAATATAAATTATATTCAGGATCTCATCTAACAGCTAAAATTTTTAGATGAGGGTTTTTTTATGTGGTATCAAAGTTTTGTGAATCTGCACAAATTTCAAACTCAAAGAGTTTTCACTTGAGAGGGTGTGTTAGAGAATAATACAAATCATATTCTGAAACCTTACCTAACAATTTAAGTTTTTAGATGAAATGGTTTCTTGAAAACTCTCCCTTTCTATACTGGTGTTCCAGGCAAGGCCTTTACTCACTCAAGCTCTGGAAGATGGCAATTATGAAGCTCTTATCGATCCACGGCTAGGGTTTAAGTATAATAGCAGTGAGATGGCTAGCATGGTTGGTTGTGCTGCTGCTTGTGTGCACCCTTCATCCTGGATCCGACCACGAATGAGCCAGGTAACCTCCCTGCTTTGCCTGTTCTATATAAGAAAAACCTCTGGCCAGTCACAAATGGAAGTTTGTGCATAAAAATGCCTTCCTGGAGAGTCAATAACCCACATGAAATCGAGCAGTTAAAATGTGGTTACGGATTACTTATCATCTAACGATTGTTCTATGCTTGCCATGCCAAACTTTACCGAGCTGTCACGCTTCTCAAAATGTAAAAACGTTGTTTCAAATCGAACAGGTTGTTCATGCTTTGGAAGGCGGGATGTCTGCACAGGATCTCAGTGCAGGAATATTCAGGCCAAGAAATAGCGCACTCTACGGTTCTTCTATAAGTTCAAGTTCCAGAACCTACCATTACAAGGAGAACATGAAGAATCTCAACATGGCAAGGGGCAGTGCGCAGGATGGCATCAGCGGGAACACTGGAACCACCAGCGAGTATGGTCTGAACCCATCTAGCTCAAGCAGCGAGGATAGCAGCAGATAACCAGGATCTGCGTGCAGCCAAATTATTAAAGTTTCTTGAAGATCACTAGTGCAATGCCCTTTCTTTCTTTCTTAACTTTGAGGAAAATCGTGTTAGATTCATCGCTAAGCATACAGCTTACTAGTGGAATTTACGTCCTAATTGCTGACACATGTTATTTACGAGTCTGGGCATGAACAGTTAGAGAATGAGGAAACGTGGAAAGCAAGATATAATTAGGTCTTATGAAATACAGTTCTGAGCAGTGATTGATCAGGCACTTGTACATTATCTTCAAGAGTTTGGTCTCCAGAAACATGGTGGGATTGGAAACGAGAATCCATTCCATCAAACACTTGAATCGGCTGGTCATGTTTTTCACAACTTACAGCTGTTAATTTACAGAAGACTCCAGCCAAAAAGACTGTCGGAAAACAATCAATATAAGCTTCCATGTATTCGAAGTAAAAACTGCATGGCAAAAGAGTAATCCTATGACTTGCCTGAATTATATTTTTCTGGAACATTCCAATAATCCAATTGTATATTAGAGAGAGAGAGAACAATTACAATGGGAAGGGCCGGCTTTAGAAAGCCAGCCTAACCTGAAGAGAAGGCCTTCCCTAAGCCAACCCCGGTCTCTTGGGCTTATTACAGGGCCTCTGCCTAGCAACTGAGCAGACAGGCCTCACCATCTCCTCTGATGGGCTTATAAAGATCGGCTTGAAGGCTTAAAACCAGGACTTGCGGCTCACAAATAATATTTTTTATTTTTTAAAAAATAATTTTAACATCAATATATAAAAATATTATTTTTTTAATTTAAAATAAAAAATAAAAATAATTTTTTATTATTTTTCTAAAATACAACAAACACCTCTAAATTCATTTCAGTGGTTTAGCATGGTTACTAGCTAGCAATAGTATCCCTTTTGGTAGTTGCTAGATTATATACCGTGAGGTTTTAATTTAGAGCTGCCTGACCGTGCAATGTACAAACTACAAACATGGAGTGTTGCTGTCACAAGCAAGTTAAGAGATTTAATGCTGCGAACCTTAGATGAAGAAAAAAAATCCACGAAATATATTTTTTCTTATTCAATGAAATACTAACAGGGACTTAATTGAAAAAAAGAAAAGCAATTGAGGTATCCCCGGCCGTTCATACTACCCATTTTTCTTTTCCGAAACTTGTTCATGCCCTGAGAGAGACACGCTCGTGCTTCCACAAATCCTCCTTTTCAATCTCCGTCGTTCTGGTCAATTTTTCACCAAAAGAAAAGGAGAGAGACCACGAGGAGAAGGATAAACACAGAGGGAGGTCGATGGTTGTGATGATGGCGACGGCGGCGGAGGCGGCGGCAGTGAGAAGAGGTTCAGAAGCCATTTTTATTGGGTCCCAGATTCAGCGATGTCAAATGAAAATAAAGGGTATGATTCTTCTTCTTTCTCCAACCACTTCATCACTGTTGTCTAGCAACCACTCCAACTCCATTTCTTCTTCTACCTGTAGCCGTAGCAATAGCAGTAGACATAAACACAAAAAAGATGACGCTTCTTCTTCTTTTAGAAACATTGATGATGCCCTTGCTTCTTTCAATCACATGCTTCATACGAAGCCCCCGCCTTGTACCTCCCAATTCACTAAATTATTGTCGGCAATTGTCAAAATGGGACAGTATTACGATACTGTGATTTATCTTTCCAAACAAATGGAATTAGCTGGGTTATCTCCTAATATATATACTCTTTCTATCTTGATCAATTGCTTCTCCCACTTGCAACGTGTCGATCTTGGTTTCTCTGTCTTAGCCAAAATCATTAAACTTGGTCTACAACCATCTATTGTCACATTTACCACCTTAATCAATTGGCTCTGTAAAGTGGGTAAATTTGCCCAAGCCATGGAATTATTTGATGACATGGTGGCAAGAGGGTGTCAACCTGATGTCTACACTTATACTACGATTATCAATGGCTTATGTAAGATCGGACAAACGACTGCGGCTGCTGGATTGCTTAAGAAAATGGAAGAGGCAGGGTGTCAGCCAAATGTGGTGACATACAGTACAATCATCGACGGTCTTCGCAAAGATAGGCGGGTGAATGAGGCTTTAGATATCTTCTCTTATATGAAGGCTAAAGGCATTTCCCCTGATATTTTCATTTACAACTCTTTGATCCAGGGCTTATGCAATTTCAGCCAATGGAAGGAGGCTTCGTCATTGCTAAATGAAATGATGAGTTTGGATATCATGCCAGATATTGTTACTTTCAACGTTCTAGTTGATACAATTTGCAAAGACGGCAAGGTTTCAGAGGCTCAAGGTATGTTAAAAACAATGACTGAAATGGGCATGGAGCCTGATGTTGTTACTTACAGTTCATTGATGTATGGATATTCCTTGCGGTCGGAAGTTTTTGAAGCTAGAAAGCTGTTTGATGCCATGAAAACCAGGGGTTGTAAACCTGATGTTTTTAGTTATAATATCTTAATTAATGGATATTGTAAGGCCAAAAGGATAGATGAGGCCAAGCAGCTTTTAAATGAAATGATTCATCAAGGCTTAACTCCAAACAATGTTAGTTACAACACTCTTATTCATGGCTTGTGCCAGTTAGGCTATCTTAGGGAAGCCAACAATCTTTTCAAGAATATGCACACTAATGGCAACCTCCCAAATACATATACTTATTCAATATTGCTTGATGGCTTATGCAAACAAGGGTATCTTGGTAAGGCATTCAGACTGTTTCGAACAATGCAAAGTACTTACTCGAAGCCTAATCTGGTGATGTATAACATCTTGATTGATGCCTTATGCAAATCCGGGAATCTTAGAGATGCAAGGAAACTTTTTTCAGAACTCTTTGTCAAAGGGTTGCGGCCTAATGCTCAGATATACACTACAATAATAAATGGGTTTTGTAAAGAAGGATTGTTAGATGAAGCATTGGAAGCTTTCCGAAATATGGAAGAGGATGGCTGCCCTCCAGATGAAATTTCTTATAATGTTATTATTCGAGGATTTCTCCATCACAAGGATGAATCAAGGGCAGTGCAACTTATTAGAGAAATGAGAGACAGAGCTTTCAACGCAGATGCAGGGATCACATCTTGGTAGAAGATCTGTTTTCTAATGAAGACAATCTTGTCCTGTAGAGGATTTATTTTCTAATGAAGACAAGCTTGTTCTAAAGAAGTATTGAAGCTTACGTGAAGTTCACCAAGGTTAAAAGGTGATGTAGATAGTATTTCTTCATGCTGCAAATTCATGCGGCAAATATAAAGTAATTTTTCCTCAACTTGTAAATTTTTAGTTCTATTATGTCAACATTTGAATAATGACACTAATTAATTGCCACCAAATCATTGGAATCGCTAAACTAACTGTTCATTTGGTCTTACATTTAATAAGATTTCTACATTATGTTTTTAGTAGCCAGCAAAATGTAGATTTTGTTATGCAATTCACCTACAAGATGTTTACTGATAAGATCTTTGCCTTTTGATCTTTTATGCTGCTGAGCTTCACTGATCTTTGGTCGTGCACGAGCAAAAAAAATTTCATGAGTCTGTGCGTGAATTATCAAATATGGAAATTTTCAGATACTCGGGGAAGGAAATTCCAGCAGATATACGTAGCTGATTTTTTTTTTTAGAAAAGGAAAATTTTACAAGAAATTGTGTGGAAAGTATTTCACGACAGCATGCAATTCAGGGAGCTGTTATGATCATATTTACTTTACAAGAAAACTTTTAGAGCTGGGTTATGAGAGGTTTATTCTGTTATGCTGTAGTTTGTAAGAAAAGTCTGAAAGAAATGTAATGCATATTTCATCTGCTATTATGCTGATTTATACAGCAAGGTTTGATGGAACTGATAATAAATCATTGACATACTGGAATTTTAATATTAAAGTATGGAATTGATGTTAAATCATAGTCAATTGTTGGAGTTGTCGGAGTTTCTTTTAAGTAGCATTTGGTGAAGAGACAGAGATAGTAGAGACGGAGGGGACATGTCCCATGTACCTCTTGATTTGAAGGGACAGAAAATCACTCCAAAATTGTCCCTAAGATGGATTTATTTTATATCTCTGTCCTTTCAACCATAAACTTGCCTATCCTTTTTGTATCTGTCCTGTGACACGAAATGGTTTGGTTGATGTGTTTGTTGCTGTTATATTGTCATGGTTCCTAATATTCCAAGCTGGTTTCGACGAAAATCATAGTCCTTGAATGTGGAAGTGAACGGCCCAACCTATTGAATGTGGAGTGAACTGCCCAACTTATGAAATAAGTGTGATCCCGTAGTCACTGAAAAGAACCAAGCTTTGAAAGTGGCAGTTCAATGAAAGACTAAATGTTGGATCGGTTGAATGCTTTATTTATAGAACTGGAATTTGCTGCTGATAGGCGCATTGTATCTAGATTGTGAAAAGAAACTACTTTAAAACAAGTGGTCCATTAGGTTGTAGCTTAGGACCCATGTGTCATACTTCCTGTTTTTGAAACTTGAAGAAATGTTCTTTACAGTATTTTAAACTTACGAATATTGGTGGTTTGCTAGACAACCTGTGGAGGCTCAATTTTTCTCAACAATCTGGAAAGCAAGTATAGTGGTTATTGGATACTACCTGGGCTAATTTATCTACATTACACAAAAAACTGAATGGGCTCTTGGTTTCACTATACACCCAGGATTCAAATAGTACCCGGCTTCCTCAATTTTTCTTCTCAATCATGGGTGTCTTCTTCTTGAAGCGGAGCCCACTTGCAATAATTTGTGTTTTTTAGGGACTAGGTTTTTTGGGGATTGAGTGCAGCTCCTTGATTCCTTGGGCGGCTTATTTAATTGGTTTTTATAGGATTGTGTGCAGCTCCTTGATTTCTGGGGCTGCTTGTTTTTCTTTGATCTGATGTGGGACTGGGGGTTCTATGCTTTCCTGTGATAGCTTGTTCTGTGTGTTCTTTTTTTCAGCACAGTAGAGTCTTGCCATCAGGACAAAGAAGAAAAGGGAGGGAAAAAAACATTCCAAGCATGCTCCCAAGTCACCCAAAGAAGAGAAGTGAATCATAGGGGGGGGACTCGTTATACGGTGCAAATCCACAGTAACGATGGGTCTATGTATACAGTTTGGCTAAGAGAAGAGTAGAGAGGGTGGTTGGATTCAGGAAAACCACAACAATCAGTAGGAGTCATTAATCAGAAGGGATGAGGCCAATGATTTAAGGTTTGTGATTTCTTAAAAAATTGGGAATTGAGGTTTCCTTGATCTGGAACAGCACAGCAAGCCGTGGTAGCCATCACAGGTTTTCTTGATCAGGCCATTGATGATTTGGAAACTGGATTTCATCCCCCTGCTCTTGGAACACACACCTCCATGCCATTTGTTTTCCTTCGGTGTTTATACAGGTGCTTCTCCCACCCTGTGTTCTTTGGTTTCTTTTTTATCAAGGGTCAGTCAAAGGGTGGAATGGCTAGAACCACCCCAAGCAAAATCTGCAATGTTAGTGTTATTGAATTAGCTAACCAATATAAAAAAGTTTGAAGACAATTATCATGATGAAAGTTATGGAAAGGAATCCTTCATGCATGTACTATTCAGGAAAAAAGTTTCTTATTGGATCATGAAAAGAAAGTTGGATAGGTATTGCGACAAGCTATGGATTAGGAGGGGTTTCATACAGTGGTTATAACTCATCCAACAATAATGAACTTTAAATTTGATACTATCTGGTTCCAGTGCTTTATGTATCTCATTGATATAAATTTAAACAAAATTATAAGGTATGTAGAATAAAATAATCAATAGAAACATAGGATGAGAATTATTAAAGTTGAACGGTGACAGATTGAATCAATAGTGGCATTGTGGCAGAGAAAAAGACAGAAAACTAGCATTAGCAGCAATAGAATAAGACAAACTGGAAAATAGTGAAGAAAAAGACGGAGAAGTAAATCTGTCACAACTCTCGGAATATAGTTTCAAACTATTGGCATTTAGTTAATTTCTCCCACCTATTATCTCTGTAATGTAACGGTATCAAACAAGTGACACCTCTATCCATCTAAACAAGCTCCTTTCTCTATTCCTACTTCAAATACCCATGGATTGTTCTATCAGGTTCTAATTCAGTTGAGTAACATTTCCTTCATGCAAGTATTCTTGCTCCATATTTGTACATGTCAATTTCTGCTCTTATTTATATTCAAACTCTTCTTCACTTAATAAAATTTTAATTTGAAAATTGGTTAGGCTGGCATCATCAAACAAACTTTTCGGCTGCATTTTCTGTTGATAAAAAGTATAATCCCAAGAAAATATATAGGATTCTACTTTGGTCGGTGCTAAATTCTGTGTCCTCATGCTTATCCTCACAACCATAAATTGTCTGGTGTCTTTGCAGGCTGTCATTTTCACTATATCTGGTGTCTTTGCAGTTTGTCATTTGTCGTGTACTCTCCTTGGGATCTTAGATTATTCCCTCTTGCTGGGTCCTGGTTCTTTTTCTGTTGGTGAACAAAGTGATTTTCTTATCTCTTGCAGTTTCTCCATCATATTGAGTCAGTTCTATTTTAATTTTTTCCCTTTTGTATTTGCTCTTTGTGTTTTCCTTTTTTCCCCTCAGTTTCTCTTTGCTGCTTATACTTGGTCCTCACTTCCCCTCCAACATTGTTTTGCTGCTTTTCTCGTTAATACTTGCTATCTCCTTTGTGTTTTTGAAGTAATCTTTTTTCGGGCCTGGCGTGTTTTTAGATTCGGAACAAGGTAATTTGTTAAACATGCAGTTTTCTAGGCAAATATTACAAGCTTCCAAATCCCACACTTTCCTGCTTAGAATGCAGCTCAAGTTACTTTATCAAATTGTTTTATGACCTGTCCATTCAATAGGTGTGATTTATGATTTTTTTTGTTAGTGAAATGAAGGCAAAGATTTTGAATTCATGGCCATGTACCAAAGTTTAGATAGTTTTTGTTCCACTTGCAATACTTATCTACATGAGTCAAGTAAAAGTATACTAGGGTTGCTTGGTTGGGTCATCTTGCTACTCATAGGACAAAATTGCAAACAACCGATCATTTTTGTAATTGTTTTTACAATTTCCACCAAAATGGCAAGACAATCCACATGTGCTAAACATTGATGTGAAAATAAGATTGCTTTATATTTTGAGAATGGCCAAGTCATCTTTTTTACTTGCACTATTCTTTTCTTTTCTTTTACTCTATAAGATTGTTAGCGTGCTCAAGTAAATTGGAACAACACTATTTCTGTGATCTGTCCATAATTCCTAGAAGAAGCCTACACTCCACCGATATAAAAAAATCAGTTTGTTCATTGGTTGTGCTATAAACTAACCACCTTCTTTATCTGCTTACTTTCTTAATCATTCCTGGCTTCTTATGTCATGCAGGCTTTTTAGGTTTTGTTAGCAAAGTTCAGCTATTTGACCTTAATTCCTATGCTATAGTGCTTCCAATAAATGTTCTTTTGATTGCTGACCCTTCTTTTCTTTATGATTTGTTGAAGAACTTGATGCCATGGAATATGTTCCTTACAAAAAAACTCTCTTAAACAGAATTTCAGTATAGGTAAGTTAGGGAACAAGACAATGCAACGTTCAATGCTCATAGCTCATCGGGAGATGATGCCTCATTCCAGAGAGGAGGCAGAGTTTGCCAACTGGTTTGCCTAGAATGCCATCTTTCTCTTGCTTGGGTTTTTTTCCTTTTTCTGTCAAGTTTAATAGATCCTCTTCCTTCTCCATTTTTACTTACACTATACATCCCGTGGCGGCCTCTGACCGTCTGTCCCGTCTCATCTTGATTTGGCGATTTCTAGTGCTGTTTCTCACCCATAACTAACATCTGTTCCTTCTCATGTTTCGCAGTGAACAATGCAGCAGATCTGTGAAGCCCTTTTTTTTGTTACAGAGGAATGCCGCCCCTCATGGTTGTTACAGATGCATGTGGCTGCCTTTTATACGTGTATATACTGACTGAACTTTTTGAGCCTTTTCAAGCAATTGAAAAAAAAATATTTTAACCTTGGTTTTCCACTCCCCCTCTCTTCTGTGAACTTGCCAGTAATAATCTTTCGTTACAGTTAATGAGCTCAAGACCCAGTATGAAACAAAGAGCAGAAGCCCTTTTGAACCTTGCTTTCTAATTGTTCCTCATACCTCCTTTCATGAGATTTATGGCACCAATGATTTCAACCTCTAAATATGTATTATAGCCTGTGGCGTGATTCTAATAATGAATTAGCAGAGGACAATCTGAGGAGAAAAGGTGAAACCTTTGGTTTTGAAAATTTGCTTGCATAAAAGATGATAATGATCAACTGTTACTAGCCATTCCGTGATGCAAGTTATGTGTAGTGGGTCTTATAAGTTTTTGAAAAAAAATTGATTTTTTTATATATATAT